>CM038145.1:474176608-474588889 GCA_021437245.1 Aegilops speltoides | reverse complement strand
GTCTATGTTAATGTCTGTCCACTCAATTCAGTCTGTACATTTTGAAGTATCCAGATCATATTTTTTGTGAGGATGGTTTATCAATTATGGTTACACTCCAATATCTGTATGCATTGCAGGGTTTATCGCACCCACCAGGATTTCCAGTCCCATGGATGTTTGGTCCATACGATTTGTCACGACCTTTGGATTGTCCTGCTTGTGGGAGTAGGCGGGGCCCCTGCATGCCACAAGTAGTTGGACGATCAATCTTCTGTTTAGTACTTCAACATAGTGATTTCCTGGTAAGGATTCACTCGTGTCACATCAAGTAAATCTTATTGATTTACTGTCTAAATCTTATTGATTTAATGTCATGTTTTCTTTCTGCAATTTTACGATGCAAGTTTTGCCATGTGACATTCTTCACAGAATAAACCGTTTGGTTTGCTCTATGATGGCTATTTTTGCAGGTTTCACTTCTTATGTCGTGTCAGTAACAAAGGCACTGTCCATCACTTATATTACTGGAAAAAATTGGATCAGTCTGTTGTCTGAGTACAAGCTGAATCCCTATGATGAACTGTAGTTTGGTTTAACAAAATGCCACAATTAGTCCTTCTCGCGTTTAAAAGAAATGAAGAAAAAAATTGGATCACGGTCACGGATCCTAGTCAAGTTAGAAAGCTGATCATAGCAGACCAACCACGATCGCCATCGCTCGCCATGATCGAGCACCGCAGCTGCTCTAGCATCGACAATGGCAGCAGCTCACCGATCGAAATGAGGATTGGGCACCGACCGCGTCAGCGGATCAGTCTGATCTACCGAAGGATCAGGCATTGACACCGGCACCTGCTCCGACACCGGCACCAGCTCTACAAGGAGCATCTCCGGCAGCAGCAGCGGCTTCGGCATCTGCACCAACACTTGCACTTGCATCTGGTCCGGCCCATGCAGTTGCACCGGCAACAGACTGGGCTGCAGTTCGCACTTCATATACCAAAGTCCTTACAAAAGCCGACATGTCCACCTTCTTTGTAACGCCCTCGATGCGGCTATATCTCCCACGTGTCGAAGCACGACTTAGAGGCATAACCGCATTGAAAGCAATGTCGCAAGTGAGGTAATCTTCACACAACCCAAGTAATACATAAGGGAAAGAGATACATAGTTGGCTTACAATCGCCACTTCACGCAATTACATGAATAAAGCATTACATCATCCAGATACAATCAAGGTCCGACTACGGAACCAAAATGAAAGAAGAACCCCAAATGCGACAAAGGTCCTCGATCGACCCCAACTGGGCTCCACTACTGATCAACTAGAACGAAACAACACAAAGGGCAAGATCTTCATCGAGCTCCTCCTTGAGCTTAGATGCGTCACCTGCTCGGCAACATAGGCACCTGCAAACTGGTTTTGGAAGTATCTGGTGAGCCACGAGGACTCAGCAATCTCACACCCGCGAGATCAAGACTATTTAAGCTTATGGTTAAGGTAAAGGCATGAGGTGGAGCTGCAGCAAGCGACTAGCATATACGGAGGCTAACATACGCAAATGAGAGCGAGAAGAGAAGGCAAAGCACGGTCGTCAAAAGTATGATCAAGAAGTGATCCTATAGCAACCTCGTCAAGCATAACTCCAACATCAGAGTTCACTTCCCGGACTCCGGAAAGAGACCATCACGGTAACACACACGGTTGATGTATTTTAATTAAAGTCAACTTCGGTTTTCTACAACCGACATTAACAAATTCCCATCTGCCACATAACCGCGGCACGGCTTTGAAAGTTTAAACCTGCAGGGTGTCCCAACTTAGCCCATGACAAGCTCTCGCGATCATCGAAGAATAGACCTTCACCGAGACACTCCGATCGGGCTCGGAATCCCGTACATCAAGACATTTCGACAATGGTAAAACAAGACCAGCAAAGCCGCCCGGCGTGCGACATCCCGATAGTAGCCGTATCTCGCCTCGTGCCACGACCGGATGAGCACTACGTACAACTAGAACCAGCCCTCAAGTTTCCACGAGGTGGCGCCGCAAGTGGCTCTAGTTTGGACCAACACTTAGACAAGCATTGGCCCGGGGCTAAAATAAAGATGACCCTCGAGAGAGCGACTCCCAAGGGAAAAAGTAGGTGGTGGTGAGGCAAATGGTAAAAGGCAATGTTGGGCCTTGCTGGACAAGTTTTATTCAAAGCGAACCGTCGGGGGTCCTATAAATCACCCGACCGCGTTAGGGACGCAAAATCCGGGAACATAACACCGTATGACGGAAACTAGGGCGGCAAGAGTGGAACAAAACACCAGGCATAAGGCCGAGCCTTCCACCCTTCACCAAGTATATAGATGCATTAATAATATAAGAGATATTGTGATATCCCAACAAGTAAACATGTCCCAACAAGGAATAACATCTCCATGTTCCAACGAGGAACAAACTTCATCTTCACCTGCAACTAACAACGCTATAAGAGGGGCTGAGCAAAGCGGTAACATAGCCAATCAACGGTTTGCTAGGAATGGTGTCAAAGGTTAGAGGTTTGACATGGCAATTTGGGAGGCTGACAAGCAACTGGTAGGCATCGTAGCATTGGCATAGCAAAAGAGCGAGCAAACTAGCATAGCAAAGATAGTAGTGATTTCGAGGGTATGGTCATCTTGCCTGCAAGGTTCTCAGAGTTGTCGAAGACTTGATCCTCGTGGCGTTCTCAACAGGTTCCTCGTTCACGCACTCGCCTCCGGCTCTACCCAAAGCAAGAACACAAGCAACGGAACCACAATCAAACAAGGAACAATGCACAAGCAATATGATGCAATACATGACATGCGATGCGAGATGTGATATGCAATGCATATGTATGCTCGGAAGGAAAATGATGAACTGGCATCAACTTGGCAAACCAAGTATGCCACTGGAAAGATGAGATGATTTCGGTTGAAATCGATATAAAGATCACCGGAATCGGATGCACGGTTTGCAAATGACAAGCAAAACAAGAATGATGCAAATCTGCGTTTAACAGCCCGATGCTACTTAACACGCAACACGAAACTATGCTACAGCACCCCAACATAAAAACAAAGCATATGACAACGAACTACAGGAGATGCTTAACAAAAGAGGAACACTGAGCTACGGCTAAATCACATCATAACATGTTCAAACAAGCATGGAGAAAGTGCTCAAAATATCAGGTTCACAGACTTAGTGAAAATACTAACATACCAGGAATTAACATCAGGAAGGCATGTTTAGAGCAAGCAAACAACATGCTACAGGAACTTATAATAGCAAAGCAAGGCATGACATGATTCTACTCAAAGCATATAACAATTGTCCCTTACTGACCATAAGCCAAAAGGACTCTAAGAAATGATGGCACCCATGTAAACATAGCAAGTTTTATTACAGATTTCAGACTTAGTGAAATATCAGGACATGGCAAAAACAGATTCAACATGGCATGTTAAGTGAGCTCGATGCACTCACTACAGAGCATCTCATGATAAACTAAGCATACACCCATTAAGAAGACATGGCATAGGAGCTATACATGGCAAGAACAACATCATAGCATGCACGGATCAACTACAACGACCTCGTGAAAATTGAATCTCATGCAACAGTCTGCCAGGAAACAATTTCAAGCAAAAGTAGAGCACGAAAATGACATGCTAGACTACTCCATAAATGCCAACAAAGGCATGGATGGATAGAGAACATCCATATGTTCAAAACACCCTTACTGATCATGCTCAAAAGGGCATAGATCTCTGTAACAACATGAACATATGGCATAAAATTATCAGCAGGACAAGACTTAGTGAAATCACTAAGTTCCTGAAATCAGCAACATCATCATCCCTACTTTGCATGCTTGTTCTAGTCAACACATAGCTCACAAAAATACATGGAAAACACCCTGGAAAGATGGCATGGCAATGTTCAACTCACATGTAGGACTCAAATTCATAGGGTGCACACATAATTCATGGCAAAAATGACAAAAGAGCTCGAACTGATAAGATTCTGAAACTAACGATCTGAAGCCATCTTCCAACAGCATTTCGGGCATCAAGATGAGCTCAAATGCAAATGATGCAATGGAATGAAATGATGTACTCGTCGAGGCGAACAATTTGACATATTATACGCCCAAAACGGAGCCACGGTTGCGGAGATGTGATGCGATGAATATGCAAGAAATTTAACACAGAGAAAGGACTTAGGCAAAAAATGGACCTCGGGGGAAAAGTCAACCCGGCGGCGCGGATTTCGAGGTTTGCCGGCATCTCGCCGGAGAAGGAGGGGACGGCGGCCGGATCTGGCGCGAGGGGTCTCCTCCGGCCGGATCTCGCCGGATCCGGCGCGGGGAGAGGACACCGGCGCGGCGCGCGGCGACGCAAGGATCGATCGGCAGCCAGGCAGGCCGGGCGGCGAGGTAATGGCCGACGGCGGCGGCGGCTACCGGCGGCGATGGAGGGCGGGCTGGGGAGAGCGCGACCACAGCAAGAAGGCCATGGCGGGACGGGCGGAGTTTCCGGCGGCGAAGCGACGAGCGCCGGCTGGGTTCTTACGGCGAGGCGGCGCGGACGCCGGCCGGAGGACGGCGCCATGCGGGGACGAAGCAAGCAGCGGCAGGGCGAGGGCGCGGGCGGCGGGCGGCGCGGCGCGACGGCCCGTCTTGATGGTGGGGCGGCGGCGGCAGTGGCGGCGTGGGATTGGGCGAGGCGGCGGAGGTGGCGTGGCGGAACGTGATTGGCGAGGTGACATGTCCGCTTGGCGGACGTGTCCGGCCGAGAGATGAAAATGGCTAGGGTTGCACCGCAATTTGGAGGGAGGTGTTTATATAGGTAGAGGAGCTAGGAGTGTCCAAATGAGGTGTGGTTTTCGCCACGCGATCGTGATCGAACGAATCGAGAGCATGGAGGGAGTTAGATGGGTTTTGGGCCACTTTGGAAGGGTGTTGGGCTGCAACAAAGAGGGCTTTCACGGTTACCGGTTAACTGTTGGAGTACCAAACGACCTCCAAATGGCACGAAACTTGACAGGCGGTCTACCGGTGCTATACCAAGGCCGCTTGGCAAACCTCGGGCCATTCCGAGAAAGTTTAATACCCGCACACGAAAAGAGAGACGAGGGGACGCCGGGGAACATAGGAGCGCCGGATTGCAAAACGGACAACGGGGAAAATGCTCGGATGCATGAGACGAACACGTATGCAAAATGAAATGCACATGATGACATGATAAAATGCAAATGATGACATGGCAAAGTACCACACGCAAGCAAATGACATGGCAACGACGGCGAATAACTGACAGACACCTGGCGCATCGGATCCGGGGTGTTACAACACTCCACCACTATGAGAGGATCTCGTCCCGAGATCTAGGATGACACCGGAGGGAAAAGGAAGAGGAAAAGAAGAGGTAAAACTAAGTCACTTCTTTGAGAAATGAGTGAAACCATGAACCTTGAGAGGTTGAGTAATTTAAAAGAAAGGGTACAACAGAGATGAACGAGATTGCAAAACAATCCGTTAGAAACGAGGAACAAGGAATCATGCTGAAAACCAAGAGGTTTAGCGATAAGATAGATATTGAGACCACTCCGGTTAAAACTAGATAGAGAAGGAATAAGATTGATATAATTTGGACAGCACTCTGACTATAAATGGAAGGAATTGAACATGAACTTGACAAATGAGAGGATACTTGATGAAATCAACAACACACTACCTCCGGAACGAAAGAATAGAAGTTAGATCATTGGGATAGAGGAATGGAGAAGGAAATGCCAACATCTGTCACCAACAGAAACAAATGATTGGATTGACATCAACAAGGAGACGAGAAAACTTATTTCACCGGAAGGACAAATGAAGAACTTGGGTCATTTATAAGCACCATAAATAGCAACAATCCTTAGGGAAAGTTTTAGGTGAAATATAACCCAAGATAACTCCAATGAAGAGACTGATGGATTTAAAATACCTCATTCTTGACAACAATATGAATCATGAAACATGAAGGAAATTGTCAAGAGTGACATAACACCATCTCAAATGATAAGGTAGAAAGAATTGCACTCCGGATTACCATATGAAGAAAGCTTGAGCTTCTTAGGAAAGAATCTCGATGAAAACTTTGAGAAGGGAATTAAATCCTTGATGAACCATCATGTAGAACCTCCATGAAGAACTCCGGTAAACAAAAGGAATGAAAAGAAAGAGAAATTGAAAACACAAGGTGAATCCTTGCAATGATTTAGATGGATCTCCGCGACGAGATAATGCGGAAAACTTAGAACTCCGGAAAATAAAAGATGAAGCATCTCGAACCAAGAATGTGATATGATGAACAACTCCGGAAAGAAGAAATTAATCACTTGGATGAACAAGAATAAGAATTATGTTATGCGTATCCTTCACCAATTAAATTGATGACAATCAACGGATTTGGCATACTACTTATTCTCGTATAAAGGATTAACAGAGGTATATCAAAACTTGAGAAGGTCTTCAACATACCACCGGTAGGATTGGAACAACAAATGAATTGATATGATGAACAAGGAAGAGAGATCTTGAAAGAACCACCGTAAGAATTGAAAAAGAGAGTAGCAAGGGCACAATTCACTGGGAAGAATTGGAAAACGAATGAAGATACTAGAGGGGATTTAGATACCTGAGGACGAAGAGATCATGAACTGATTAGAGGATATTTGAACGATCCACCGGTAAGATTTGGCGAATGATGGCTACACGCTAAGAATAAAGAATTATGACATGATGGACTTCGGAGGGAAGAAAATTGGAAACAACTCATGAAATACTCCGGATGGTAAGAAAAGAATTCTCACAATCGAAAACAATTATGAGAGGATGGCAACAAGCTAGCACCATGAATCTTGAAGAGAATAGAGCAAGATTAAAGAGAAACTCTTCTTCGGTCTTCAAATGATGAGAATGACAACGAGAAACAGCACCAAGAATTACTGAGGCACACCGGAAGAATCAAAAGCGAAGAGTTTAAGCCAACTATGAAAAGAATTTGAAAGATCTTGGAGAAACGCATGTGACTGATGAAAATTCAATCTTACGTCAAACTCTGAAAAGAATTTGAGAATGGCTCCGGAATAATTAGAAGAGTCAGGTAAGATCCTGGAAAAGACCTGTGGGTTAGGGCCCACTCAAAAGAAACACCGTTGAAAAGATTTAAAAGAGATGTTGCACCGATTGAATGAAATGGTTTGAATGAGATACCAATCTCGAAAGAGCTTGAACGAATGCAGAGTGGAAACACGAATCTTCGAGATATCTTGAGCACTCCGGAATACAAATAGCGAGAAGAAGAATGATAATGAGGTGCACCGGTATGAATCTTCATGGGAAATCACCGGATAAGAACATTGATTGAAAAGAATGAAGAGACTTCACATGAATAAATGGATACTTGATTAAGAAATCTTAGTCCTTGAGGAAAAAGGGTGGGTGGGCGGGAAAACAAAGACAACTTGGGATGGATGAAACAAACACTGTTGAGAAAACTTAGATTTGATCTTGCGGATGGGGATAAGGATGGGATCCACTTGAAGAGAAGCACACCGGTTGGAAAGAATTGACATGACAATCTCAATGATAAGAAGGATTGGTATTCACATCGGAGTACGAGAACACCATTTCAGAAAGGTATGGAATCAACACTTGACATTGAAGCAACTCGAATACCACAATTATAACAAAACAAAGGATTGGCTTGTAGAATAAGCCGGAACAAACATATGATAGAGATTTCGTCCGAAGTTTTCGTGGTGGGGCCTACACGGGCTCAATCGTACAGCATCATCATGTACAAGGTAGTGCACATGACATACGAAGTGTCCCCGAGTCGGCATAGCCAAGGACTCTTTAAGACACAACGAGACCACTGTAAAACCAACCGTGAATAGGCGGACCACTAGACGTCGAACCCCAATTTCATATCATACATCCATCGGAAAGATATCCTAAGAGCTACTTGAATTCCCACCTATAAACTCCCAAACTTTCGGTTATGCAATCCGGTGTTGGGGATACAGGGAGCAATATATATATCTCACCCAAGCTAACAATCCCTACATCCAAATTGTATCCATCCTTCAACACATAACCAAGAAACCTTCGAAATCGTGTACCTCAACCTTCGAAAAGCATCGCTATATGAGTCATGGCAATACTCCCGTACTCACCACAAGATCAAGTTAGCGGGTTATCTCACCAACCGACCGCATAAAAGAGATTTTCGATGTCGGCATACTAAACTCGTGTATTCCGAATCGCAACGATAAAATTATGACGACAACACCTCGGAGCTCAACTCCCCGGACACCGCCACAACCCCTAATGACAGGAGGCATCAAGACAATGTTGTCATCATAAAACCATCGAACGATTCCAAGATACCAGCGTGATCCTAAAAATTTTTAGTGAAATTTAAGAGGAGAAGAGTCAAAACTCTCGCCAGATACCTCACCGTAAGGTCGAAGGACCGAGGAGTAAAAAGAATTCCTAAACTCTCCGATATATATAATCCTAAATGACTCAAAACATTTTTCTAGACACAACTCGCCGCTAAAAACGATCAAGCAATGGGGCTCCTAAGGTCGGGATGGCTCGATACCAACTTGTAGCGCCTCGATGCGGCTATATCTCCCACGTGTCGAAGCACGACTTAGAGGCATAACCGCATTGAAAGCAATGTCGCAAGTGAGGTAATCTTCACACAACCCAAGTAATACATAAGGGAAAGAGATACATAGTTGGCTTACAATCGCCACTTCACGCAATTACATGAATAAAGCATTACATCATCCAGATACAATCAAGGTCCGACTACGGAACCAAAATGAAAGAAGAACCCCAAATGCGACAAAGGTCCTCGATCGACCCCAACTGGGCTCCACTACTGATCAACTAGAACGAAACAACACAAAGGGCAAGATCTTCATCGAGCTCCTCCTTGAGCTTATATGCGCCACCGCCGGCAACATAGGCACCGCAAACTGGTTTTGAAGTATCCGGTGAGCCACGAGGACTCAACAATCTCACACCCGCGAGATCAAGACTATTTAAGCTTATGGTTAAGGTAAAGGCATGAGGTGGAGCTGCAGCAGCGACTAGCATATACGGAGGCTAACATACGCAAATGAGAGCGAGAAGAGAAGGCAAAGCACGGTCGTCAAAAGTATGATCAAGAAGTGATCCTATAGCAACCTCGTCAAGCATAACTCCAACATCGTGTTCACTTCCGGACTCCGCGGAAAGAGACCATCACGGTAACACACACGGTTGATGTATTTTAATTAAAGTCAACTTCAGGTTTTCTACAACCGACATTAACAAATTCCCATCTGCCACATAACCAGGGCACGGCTTTGAAAGTTTAAACCTGCAGGGTGTCCCAACTTAGCCCATGACAAGCTCTCGCGATCATCGAAGGAATAGACCTTCACCGAGACACTCCGATCAGGCTCGGAATCCCGTACATCAAGACATTTCGACAATGGTAAAACAAGACCAGCAAAGCCGCCCGGCGTGCCGACATCCCGATAGTAGCCGCACAGATCTCGTCTCGAGCCACGACCGGATGAGCACTACGCATAACTAGAACCAGCCCTCAAGTTTCCCGAGGTGGCGCTGCAAGTGGCTCTAGTTTGGACCAACACTTAGACAACCATTGGCCCGGGGCTAAATAAAGATGACCCTCGAGAGAGCGACTCCCAAGGAAAAAGTAGGTGGTGGTGAGGCAAATGGTAAAAGGCAATGTTGGGCCTTGCTGGACAAGTTTTATTCAAAGCGAACTGTCGGGGGTCCCATAAATCACCCGACCGTTAGGGACGCAAAATCCGGGAACATAACACCGTATGACGGAAACTAGGGCGGCAAGAGGAACAAAACACTGCATAAGGCCGAGCCTTCCACCCTTCACCAAGTATATAGATGCATTAATAATATAAGAGATATTGTGATATCCCAACAAGTAAACATGTCCCAACAAGGAATAACATCTCCATGTTCCAACGAGGAACAAACTTCATCTTCACCGCAACTAACAACGCTATAAGAGGGCTGAGCAAAGCGGTAACATAGCCAATCAACGGTTTGCTAGGAATGGTGTCAAAGGTTAGAGGTTTGACATGGCAATTTGGGAGGCTGACAAGCAACTGGTAGGCATCGTAGCATTGGCATAGCAAAAGAGCGAGCAAACTAGCATAGCAAAGATAGTAGTGATTTCGAGGGTATGGTCATCTTGCCTGCAAGGTTCTCAGAGTTGTCGAAGACTTGATCCTCGTAGGCGTTCTCAACAGGTTCCTCGTTCACGTACTCGTCTCCCGGCTCTACCCAAAGCAAGAACACAAGCAACGGAACCACAATCAAACAAGGAACAATGCACAAGCAATATGATGCAATACATGACATGCGATGCGAGATGTGATATGCAATGCATATGTATGCTCCGGAAGGAAAATGATGAACTGGCATCAACTTGGCAAACCAAGTATGCCACTGAAAGATGAGATGATTTCGTTGAAATCGATATAAAGATCACCGAATCGGATGCACGGTTTGCAAATGACAAGCAAAACAAGAATGATGCAAATCTGCTTTAACAGCCCGATGCTACTTAACACGCAACACGAAACTATGCTACAGCACCCCAACATAAAAACAAAGCATATGACAACAAACTACAGGAGATGCTTAACAAAAGAGGAACACTGAGCTACGGCTAAATCACATCATAACATGTTCAAACAAGCATGGAGAAAGTGCTCAAAATATCAGGTTCACAGACTTAGTGAAAATACTAACATACCAGGAATTAACATCAGGAAGGCATGTTTAGAGCAAGCAAACAACATGCTACAGGAACTTATAATAGCAAAGCAAGGCATGACATGATTCTACTCAAAGCATATAACAATTGTCCCTTACTGACCATAAGCCAAAAAGGACTCTAAGAAATGATGGCACCCATGTAAACATAGCAAGTTTTATTACAGATTTCAGACTTAGTGAAATATCAGGACATGGCAAAAACAGATTCAACATGGCATGTTCGTGAGCTCGATGCACTCACTACAGAGCATCTCATGATAAACTAAGCATACACCCATTAAGAAGACATGGCATAGGAGCTATACATGGCAAGAACAACATCATAGCATGCACGGATCAACTACAACGACCTCGTGAAAATTGAATCTCATGCAACAGTCTGCCAGGAAACAATTTCAAGCAAAAGTAGAGCACAAAAATGACATGCTAGACTACTCCATAAATGCCAACAAAGGCATGGATGGATAGAGAACATCCATATGTTCAAAACACCCTTACTGATCATGCTCAAAAAGGGCATAGATCTCTCTGTAACAACATGAACATATGGCATAAAATTATCAGCAGGACAAGACTTAGTGAAATCACTAAGTTCCTGAAATCAGCAACATCATCATCCCTACTTTGCATGCTTGTTCTAGTCAACACATAGCTCACAAAAATACATGGAAAACACCCCTGGAAAGATGGCATGGCAATGTTCAACTCACATGTAGGACTCAAATTCATAGGGTGCACACATAATTCATGGCAAAAATGACAAAAGAGCTCGAACTGATAAGATTCTGAAACTAACGATCTGAAGCCATCTTCCAACAGCATTTCGGGCATCAAGATGAGCTCAAATGCAAATGATGCAATGGAATGAAATGATGTACTCGTCGAGACGAACAATTTGACATATTATACGCCCAAAACGGAGCCACGGTTACGGAGATGTGATGCGATGAATATGCAAGAAATTTAACACAGAGAAAGGACTTAGGCAAAAAAATGGACCTCGGGGGAAAAGTCAACCCGGCGGCGCGGATTTCGAGGTTTGCCGGCATCTCGCCGGAGAAGGAGGGACGGCGGCCGGATCTGGCGCGAGGGGTCTCCTCCGGCCGGATCTCGCGGATCCGCGCATGAGAGAGGACACCGCGGCAAAGGCGCGGGACGGCAGACGGATCGCGGCGCGCACAGTATGCCTACGGGCGGCGAGGTAATGGCCGACGGCGGCGGCGCGGCTACCGGGCGGCGATAGAGGGCTGCGCGCTGGGGAGCGCGACATGGGGCGGCGCCCATGGCGGGACGGCGGAGTTTCCGGGCGGGGCGACGAAGCGCCGGCGGGTTCTGGCGCGGCGGAGGCGGCGAAGACGCCGGCCGGAGGACAGCGCCGGCGGGCGGGACGAGCGGGCGGCGGCGAGGCGCGGGCCGGCGGCGGCGGCGCACGGGCCCGTCGCGATGATAGGGCGGCGGCGACAGTGGCGGCGTGGGATTGGGCGAGGAGCGCGGAGGTGGCGTGGCGGAACGTGATTGGCGGGGCGACGCGTCCGGCGGATATGTCCGCTTGGGCGGGCGTGTCCGTGGCGCGAGGATGAAATGGCTAGGGTTGCACCGCTAATTTGGAGGAGGTGTTTATATAGGTAGAGGAGCTAGGAGTGTCCAAATGAGGTGTGGTTTTCGCCACGCCGATCGTGATCGAACGACCGAGAGCATGGAGGGAGTTAGATGGGTTTTGGGCCACTTTGGAAGGGTGTTGGGCTGCAACAAAGAGGGCTTTCACGGTTACCTTGTTAACTGTTGGAGTACCAAACGACCTCCAAATGGCACGAAACTTGACAGCGGTTCACGGTGCTATACCAAGGCCGCTTGGCAAACCTCGGCCATTCCGAGAAAGTTTAATACCCGCACACGAAAAGAGAGACGAGGGGCGCCGGGAACATAGGAGCGCCGGATTGCAAAACGGACAACGGGGAAAATGCTCGGATGCATGAGACGAACACGTATGCAAAATGAAATGCACATGATGACATGATAAAATGCAAATGATGACATGGCAAAGTACCACACGCAAGCAAATGACATGGCAACGACGGCGAATAACTGACAGACACCTGGCGCATCGGATCCGGGGTGTTACATTCTTGGTAAGCATTGGCCGCCCAAGTGCTTCGTTCTTTTTTCTTTCCATGTTGTTTCACATGATTCACTGTGTTGATCTAACTATTTGGGTATGTCTTCTTGTTTGCAACAGAGAATTGCTAGAGCAACGAGGGAGTCGTTCAACAATCCGGGCGACCGCGGCCAAGTTTCTCTTACCATGCGCAGCCTTGGTGTGAATGAACCTGCTCAATATACCGTAAGTACAAAGGATGTTCGCATGATGATTGATGCTAAAGATGGTCAAGGTTCAAATCTAAATCATATCTTGCGGTAGGGGATGATGTCAAAATTGAACTTTCTCAGCAAGGAGAGCTGGTCCAAATCAACTTTGAAATTCTTCAGTAGCAGCACGCAACTGCCGAACTGATCTATCCTCCGAGAGATTTTGATGTAATAATCTGGCATGGTGAAACAAGTGTCCTGTGTGTATAAGTAGTACGACAGTATTATTTATCACATGGTATATCGTTGATAGAATTGCAACTCTGATTGCTGGTTAGGAACTGTCGTTCGATTTCATTCCAACAACTGTCGTGCTTTATTCAATTTTGTGTATTCGCCTTGCGATAGCATGTAAAACCAGCGCAGTACCGATCGCTTGCAATATGAAAAACGCTGAGGTAGAACACATGGGCCCCCAAACATGCAGGGTTGGCCTGCGGCCGAAAATCCAGAACCGTGAGCCTATCTGAGTATTATATTCTCAGCTGAACCCCCATAAAAAAAGCTGAACCCCCATAATGCCCGTGCGTTGCAGAGGGAGTATATTTCTCGGCAAGGTGAGCCTGTGATATAAAAGATTTGTATATTTCTTTACAGAGGGAGTATCTCTCTATCAAAAAATATATTTATGTGTAACTAGTTACTCCTATCTTTCTACTTCCTTTCGCTGATATGCGGGGCAACCGGCAACAGGGTCCATGTGTCATATGCACAAATTAGAGTGCACAACTTCACGGTAGACACACCCGGTCGTGGCCTTGTGAGAATGCCCAATGAGCCGTCAAATCACAACCCCTTCCCCCCTTTCCAGCTTTAGCAGTAAGTTGGACTGACGAAGCGGCAATATTTCACTGGGCCTGAATCCCTTCTCCTCGTCGCTTGTTCGAGAAAGCCCCGCACGGCGATTGCATAGGGTTTTCTCATGGAGAACCAGTACTAATTCTTCATCCATCCCGATAAATCCAAGTCCCTTGGTCGCAGTAATCCTAGGATGGCAGCAGCCGCCATTGATGCATTTTTCAGATCAATCTTGTGTGTTTCATTGCGAAAGGCCCAAAGTGCGAGTACACTATAGATTTTGTGCCCTCGGCGAGACGCCACACTTGTTCCTTCTCATCCTAACACAACATTTTGAAACGCAGCATACAGATGTTCCTAGAATCCTCTTCTCTATCCAGGAGGGTGGTTTTTTTTTGAACATGTTGTGTTCTCATATTATTTTTCTTGCAGTGTATTATTTGCTCTGCCAGAACACATGTACTCAAGATGCTCGGCCTTGCCATAACTAAATACACTAGTTTAATGGTCACAGTGAAGACAAGCACCTGCAAGAAACAGATTCAACATGGCATGTTCGTGAGCTCGATGCACTCACTACAGAGCATCTCATGATAAACTAAGCATACACCCATTAAGAAGACATGGCATAGGAGCTATACATGGCAAGAACAACATCATAGCATGCACGGATCAACTATAACGACCTCGTGAAAATTGAATCTCATGCAACAATGCCAGAAACAATTTCAAGCAAAAGTAGAGCACAAAATGACATGCTAGACTACTCCATAAATGCCAACAAAGGCATGGATGGATAGAGAACATCCATATGTTCAAAACACCCTTACTGATCATGCTCAAAAGGGCATAGATCTCTCTGTAACAACATGAACATATGGCATAAAATTATCACAGGACAAGACTTAGTGAAATCACTAAGTTCACGAAATCAGCAACATCATCATCCCTACTTTGCATGCTTGTTCTAGTCAACACATAGCTCACAAAAATACATGGAAAACACCCTGGAAAGATGGCATGGCAATGTTCAACTCACATGTAGGACTCAAATTCATAGGGTGCACACATAATTCATGGCAAAATGACAAAAGAGCTCGAATCGATAAGATTCTCAAACTAACGATCTGAAGCCATCTTCCAACAGCATTTCGGGCATCAAGATGAGCTCAAATGCAAATGATGCAATGGAATGAAATGATGTACTCGTCGAGACGAACAATTTGACATATTATACGCCCAAAACGGAGCCACGGTTACGGAGATGTGATGCGATGAATATGCAAGAAATTTAACACAGAGAAAGGACTTAGGCAAAAAAATGGACCTCGGGGGAAAAGTCAACCCGGCGGCGCGGATTTCGAGGTTTGCCGGCATCTCGCGGAGAAGGAGGGACGGCGCCGGATCTGGCGCGAGGGTCTCCTCCGCCGGATCTCGCGGATCCGCGAGAGAGGACACCGCGGCGGGGCGCGGAGGGCGAACGGATCGCCGGGCCTATGGCCTTGGCGGCGAGGTAATGGCCGACGGCGGCGGCGGCTACCGGCGGCGATAGAGCTGCTGCGCCTGGGGAGCGCGACCACATGGCAGCGCCATGGCGGGACGGCGGAGTTTCCGGCGGCGGGCGACGAAGCGCCGGCGGGGTTGCCGGCGGCGAGGGCGGCGGGCACGCCGGCCGAGGATTGCGCCGCGGCGGGACGAGCTGCTGGCGGCGGGCGAGGCGCGGCGGCGGCGCGGGCGCACGGCCCGCTTGCGATGATGGGAGGCGGCGGCGACAGGTGGCGGCGTGGGATTGGGCGAGGGAGCGGCGGAGGTGACGTGGCGGAACGTGATTGGCCGGGGTGACGCGTCCGGCGGACATGTCCGGCTTGGGCGGACGTGTCCGGCGGCGCGAGGATGAAAATGGCTAGGGTTGCACCGCGAATTTCGGAGGGGGAGGTGTTTATATAGGTAGAGGGAGCTAGGAGTGTCCAAATGAGGTGTGGTTTTCGGCCACGCGATCGTGATCGAACGACCGAGAGCATGGAGGGGAGTTAGATGGGTTTTGGGCCACTTTGGAAGGGGTGTTGGGCTGCAACAAAAGAGGGCTTTCACGGTTACCCGGTTAACCGTTGGAGTACCAAACGACCTCCAAATGGCACGAAACTTGACAGCGGTTCACGGTGCTATACCAAGGCCGCTTGGCAAACCTCGGGCCATTCCGAGAAAGTTTAATACCCGCACACGAAAAGAGAGACGAGGGGACGCCGGGGAACATAGGAGCGCCGGATTGCAAAACGGACAACGGGGAAAATGCTCGGATGCATGAGACGAACACGTATGCAAAATGAAATGCACATGATGACATGATAAAATGCAAATGATGACATGGCAAAGTACCACACGCAAGCAAATGACATGGCAACGACGGCGAATAACTGACAGACACCTGGCGCATCGGATCCGGGGTGTTACATTCTTGGTAAGCATTGGCCGCCCAAGTGCTTCGTTCTTTTTTCTTTCCATGTTGTTTCACATGATTCACTGTGTTGATCTAACTATTTGGGTATGTCTTCTTGTTTGCAACAGAGAATTGCTAGAGCAACGAGGGAGTCGTTCAACAATCCGGGCGACCTCGGCCAAGTTTCTCTTACCATGCGCAGCCTTGGTGTGAATGAACCCGCTCAATATACCGTAAGTACAAAGGATGTTCGCATGATGATTGATGCTAAAGATGGTCAAGGTTCAAATCTAAATCATATCTTGCGGTAGGGGATGATGTCAAAATTGAACTTTCTCAGCAAGGAGAGCTGGTCCAAATCAACTTTGAAATTCTTCAGTAGCAGCACGCAACTGCCGAACTGATCTATCCTCCGAGAGATTTTGATGTAATAATCTGGCATGGTGAAACAAGTGTCCTGTGTATAAGTAGTACGACAAGATTATTTATCACATGGTATATCGTTGATAGAATTGCAACTCGATTGCTGGTTAGGAACCGCTGCTCGATTTCATTCCAACAACCGTCCGTGCTTTATTCAATTTTGTGTATTCGCCTTGCGATAGCATGTAAAACCAGCGCAGCATCGATCGCTGCAATATGAAAAACGCTGAGGTAGAACACATGGGCCCCAAACATGCGGGGTTGGCTCATGCGAAAATCCGAACCGTGAGCCTATCTCGAGTATTATATTCTCAGCTGAACCCCCATAAAAAAGCTGAACCCCATAATGCCCGTGCGCTGCGTAGGGAGTATATTTCTCGGCAAGGTGAGCCTGTGATATAAAAGATTTGTATATTTCTTTACACGTAGGAGTATCTCTCTATCAAAAATATATTTATGTGTAACTAGTTACTCCTATCTTTCTACTTCCTTTCACTGATATGCGGGCAACCGCAATGGGTCCATGTGTCATATGCACAAATTAGAGTGCACAACTTCACGGTAGACACACCCGGTCGAAGCGCCGCAAAGAATGCCCAATGAGCCGTCAAATCACAACCCCTCCCCTTTCCAGCTTTAGCGAGAAGTTGACTGACGAAGCGGCAATATTTCACTGGGCCTGAATCCCCTTCTCCCTCGTCTGCTTGTTCAGAGAAAGCCCCCGCTCGGCGATTGCATAGGGTTTTCTCATGGAGAACCAGGTACGAATTCTTCATCCATCCCCGATAAATCCAAGTCCCTTGGTCGCAGGTAATCCTAGGATGGCAGCAGCCGCCATTGATGCATTTTTCGTACTGAATCTTGTGTGTTTCAGTTGCAGTGCCCAAAGTGCGAGTACACTATAGATTTTTGTGCCCTCGGCGAGACGCCACACTTGTTCCTTCTCATCCTAACACAACATTTTGAAACGCGCACAGTATGTTCCTAGAATCCTCTTCTCTATCCAGGAGGGTGGTTTTTTTTTGAACATGTTGTGTTCTCATATTATTTTTCTTGCAGTGTATTATTTGCTCTGCCAGAACACATGTACTCAAGATGCTCGGCCTTGCCATAACTAAATACACTAGTTTAACGGTCACAGTGAAGACAAGCCATGGATATTACTTCCGAGTTCGGTTCATGAACCAAGAAGATCGCTGCTTTTTTTATGGCCGAACTTGGATAAATTTTCTCAAGTGTTACGGACTGAAAGTTTGCGCACGAATGTTGATGGAAATAGCAGAACCTGGTCTTATCTTCACTGCAATCTTCCACCCCGACGTTGTTCCAATTGTTCATCCATGTTAGTTTTGTATATGGTTCTTGCTTGTTGCCTCGATTACTTCTTAATCCACCTATTCTGTCTAACTAATCACAATTTAACTTTAGAAGTAGCAACGAATCTCTCACAAAGATGCTACTTCTAACTAATATTTTCTTATAATTGGTGGCACGTAGGTTTTTTCGAGTTAAGCGATGCGCTTTCGCTTGTTACTCTGTAATAACTCGGCTGTTACTAATGGCACTAAAGTTGACTGGATCGACATCCACAAGTTCCTACACTTTATTGACCATCTTGAGGTCCTTGTGGGGCGTTTCAATGGTGGAAGGCCACGTGGGATATGTGTGCCACTGCTGCACATGTTGAACAGGTCCAACTGTGTCAAGAAACTTATGGTACGAGCTGTTTTCTGTTATATATGTTGTTCATAAACTATTGCTTATACACAGTTTTACAGCTGTGATCTTCTTGAAACAGGAACTGCCGAGTTCTATTGTTCCTATACACATGCCTGACCATGGTCGGGTCAGACTTGCGCTTGGTCACAACATGATGTTTATGTCGACCTACTCAATTCCCCTTGGAGGTGAAAAGATACTAATTAATGGGTGGTCTCAAATAATGAAAGCCCATCCATCTTGGAGAATAGGACAGAAGATTATGTTCATGCTTTTCCATGGCTCTAAAGCGAATATCCTATTTATTGACCACGTTGCGAGATGAAGCCGCTTTCAGAAGGTTGTGGATGCGCGGGGTGGCGCCTGGGCCTTGTCCTGGGGCTTGGCGGCCACACCCTTGGTTAACTGTAGGCAAAGTAGCACTGTTCGAGGCGTGCTTTATACGATTGAACCTGTATAAGTACTCATACTCCTTTCAGCTTTGGTTGTTAAGTGCCCTTGCTAGTTTCAGTTAAGGTTGTTAAGTACTCCTGCTGATTTTACAGTCTGTCGTGTTTCTTCAGTCCTATCTTCCTCCAGCTGCCAAAACCAGACCAGCGCCGGCAGGGCCGCCTGCTTCCGCCTCCACGGTGGCTGCGCCAACAAGACGATCACCGCCCCACCGCCTCCTAAATCGTTAACGCCGACGTCCTCCGGCGCTTTGGTGCGCTTCGCCACGGCACCGCCCTCGCGTTGTCAACATGGTCAACAAACAACAGAATCGCGTAAATGCGGAGAGGATGATGAGGGGCCCACCACGCCGTATGGAAAAATAAAATGCTTCCTCCTAGTGTTTTCCGACATCCGGGACCCACGACATAGTGAGCGATATAGTCAATAGACAAGAGAACAGCACAAGATCGGCCGACACAGGGGCGCTGCTACTCGGCAGATTTTTTTTGTTTGGTATTGTTGAGACGGAGCAGGTTTGAACTGGTTGTGGCCCGTCTAGCCCAGGCTTATATTTTATGTTCACCATGTGACCAGCCCAGCTATTTTTCTTTGTGAAAATGAGCCCAGTTTATTTTTTCTGAAGAATACCCAATCCAGGCCTACTTATTTTTCTACGCCCTGATGGGCTGCAACTCTTTCAAGACGCCTGCAAATCTTGAAAGTAATATGAAATGGGTTGTAAATATAAAAACAGATGACAAATTGGCAATTACTTTATAATTTCTGATTTTTTCACATTTTCAGATTCTTATTTCACTAGGCATTAACCTAATGTAAATATATCTTCAAAGTACTTTAAATCTGGCTCGACATTTTGGTATTAAAAATAGTTTGGAACCCACAAAAATATGCGAAATTGGCCCTGGCCAACCAAGAAAAACGACTGCAATAAATTGCATAAGAAGTTGCCATGAGCTATATATAAATTATTAAAAAAAGAGGGAGTGGTCTGACTTGTCGGCCTGTTTAGTTAACGCGTATGCAAGATTTTTTAGTTATTATATACTACGTCAACAAACGATTCTAGCAGACGTAACGCTGGATGTCAATCCAACGGCCGTCCGTCATTTCTTCAATCTCGATCTTCTTGCTCCACCGCCAAAGCAAAGACCGGTGGGACCGCCGCTCCCGCCTCCGTGGCGTCGGTCTTGCCGCCGCCAGCAGCCTTAGCGCCCCTACCGCTCCCACCGCCGCCGTGGCATCCTCTACTCACCCACACCCCTGTTATTTTGCGGCGATGGCAGCCTCACACCGCAGCCGAACCGGTGAACCCTCGTACTCCTCTCCGCGTGGGCTTCCACTGCCGCGTCTTCCCCGGCTCCACGTCGTCCCCTTCCTAGGCCTCGTCGTCGTCCACCGCCGTGGTGCTCTCGGCGCGGGTCAATGTGGTCAACGACCGACTTCCATCGGAAGAGTACTGTACGTGGAGAGGCTGACAGTTGGGTCCACGGCAGCCGCAAGGAAGTGCCTCCTTATTACGCGGAAAATAACTATTCCTCCACCTGACAGCAGGGACCCACCGGACGGGCCACCAATATTTCACGAAAAAACGTTTCCCCTGACTGCTGGGACCCACAGGACGGGCCACCGTATTTCACAAAAAAAACGTTCCCCCCGCTGTCAGCTCGGACCCACCGGAAGTGCCTCCTTATTACGCATAAAAAAATGAATACCCCCTGCTAGCTGGGACCAACCTTGGTGGGCGGCTGACTTGTGGGCCTACTAACTTGACTGGGACGGGGGCCTTTGTCAACTTTAGTCAATATGAACGATTCTAGCTCTAGTGATCGTACAATGTCCATCCAACGGCCGTAGTGCTTCTTCAACCTCTGGTCTTCTTGCTCCAGCCACCCAAAGCAGCGCCGGTCGTGCTGCATGCTCCTGCCGCGCGTGGCCGGTTGTGATGACGCGGAGGCCTCACCCCCCCCCCTACTACTCCCACCGCTGGCCAGACCATCCCTCTACGCACCCACACCCCCTGTTATTCTGCAATGACGGCAGCCTCACAACGCAGCCAAATGAGTGAACCCTCATACTCCTATACGCGTGGGCATCCACTGCCGCGTCTTCCCCGGCTCCGCGTCGTCCCCTTCCTAGGCCTCGCCTCCGTCCACCGCCCTGGTGCTCTCGGCGTGGCATGGTCAACGTGGTCAAGGAATGGCTTCCATCTGACATGGACTATACGTGGAGAGGCTGACAGCTGGGTCCACGGCTGCAGCAAGGAAGTGCCTCCTTATTACGCGCAAAATAATTATTACTCCACCTGACAGCGGGGACCCACCGGATGGGCCACTGTATTTTGCGAAAATAATGTTTCCCCCTATCTGCTAGGACCCACCAGCTACATCTTCGCACACAAGGAAGTGCGTTTGAAAAAAAACGATTCGCCCCCCTGACTGCTGGGACCCACCAGCTACATCTTCGCACGCAAGGAAGTGCGTCCGGGCAAAAAAATGATTTGCCCCCCTGACTGCTGGGACCCACCAGCTACATCTTTGCACGCAAGGAAGTGCCTGACAATCGGGACCCACCTGGTCGAAGCGTATGTAGCGTTGTCATTCTGGTCGCGAACGTGTACGTACATATGGGCAGGGTCTCGAACGCCTACTCGCGCATACGTACAAGGCTGGGTCGAAACGGAGAAACAGCATCGTCATCGTGTTCATGGGGAGCCAACCGGCTGGGTCAGAACGGAATGCGTGGTCGTGTTCATCGGGAGGGCTTGGACGGAACAGGCGATGGAAACGAGGCCTGGCATAGTGCACAACAGAGGAAACGGACTTGTGTTCAACCGGCCATGTTTGAAACGGGATACTGTTAATCGGGAGGGGCCTGGCGTACCGAAAAACGGAGGAAACGGACCTCCTACGATCTAAACAGGGGTCCTGTTGATCGGGAGGGGTGTGGCGTACCGCCAACGGATTTAAACGGACCTCCTACGGTCGAAACGGGGTCCCGCTGATCGGGAGGTGTGGCGTCGCAAAAAGCGGACGAAATGGACCTCCTACGGTGAAAATGGGGTCCTGTTCATCGGGAGGGTGTAGTGTACCACAAAGCGGACTCCACGGATACCGTTCATCTCCACCGCCGACCTCCTCCAGCCTCCACAGGCTACCGCCGACCTCCTCCAGCCTCCACGGGCTCCTGCTCATCCAGCCTCCACCATGCGCTTACTCCACCGCCATCGCTCAACCACCCTCCACGGGCGCCCCACCGTCTCATCGCTCATCCAGCCCTCCACACCACCGGGTCCTGCTCAACCACCCTCCACGGCCACCCTCCGCTGCTCATCGCTCATCCAACCCTCCACACCACGGGGTCCTATTCATCCAGAGGCAACGCCACCGCTCACTGTTCAACCAACCTTCATTGCAGCGCTCACTGTTCATCCAATCGATCGGCTTCAGTTAGCAGCAGTAGCGAAGGAATCGCTCGATCGGATTCAGTTAACAGCCATCAATCGATCGCTCGGGTTCAGTAATGCGTAGCCTGCAGTGCAATCGCTCGGGTTCAGTTAGAGCCCAACGCCTCACTCGGGATCAGTTTAGAGCCAACGCCTCGCACACATGCGCGTACTTGTATGAGAGAAACATGCATCGCTCGGCCCCCGACCTCCGACCATAACCGGCAAATCCCCGAAATTTTCCTCCCCCTCGCTTCTACCACGGTTTTTTCCGTCATGGACGGTGTCGGTGTCAAAACCGGCGGATCTCGGGTAGGGGGTCCCGAACTGTGCGTCTAGGCGGATGGTAACAGGAGACAAGGGATACGATGTTTTACCTGTGTTCGGGCCCTCTCGATGGAGGTAAAACCCTACTCCTGCTTGATTGATATTGATGATATGGGTAGTACAAGAGTAGATCTACCACGAGATCAAGGAGGCTAAACCCTAGAAGCTAGCCTATGGTATGATTGTTGTTCGTCCTATGGACTAAAACCCTCCGGTTTATATAGACACCGGAGAGGGCTAGGGTTACACAGAGTCGGTTACAATGGTAGGAGATCTACATATCCGTATCGCCAAGCTTGCCTTCCACGCCAAGGAAAGTCCCATCCGGACACGGGACGAAGTCTTCAATCTTGTATCTTCATAGTCTTGGAGTCCGCGCAATGATGATAGTTCGGCTATCCGGACACCCCCTAGTCCAGGACTCCCTCAGTAGCCCCTGAACCAGGCTTCAATGACGACGAGTCCAACGCGCATATTGTCTTCGGCGTTGCAAGGCGGGTTCCTTCTCCGAATAATTCAGAGAAGATTGTGAACACCAGGATAGTGTCCGGCTCTGCAAAATAAATTCTACATACCACCGTAGAGAGAATAATATTTACACAAGTTCAATCTGCTGATGTGGCGTGATGTCACACCACAACCAAGCCTTTACTCGAATCTTTTTTATTATTCCACCTCAGCGTGTTTACCGAAGCGGTTTCCTTGGCACGTCTTGTCGAAGCAGAGATCGTGTCCCCTTATTCTAGGATTCTCATCAATACGGACATGGGTAACCCAACCGCGCCATTGATTGTGGCGCTTGGGAGATAAGCGAGTTTTACCAGGCTGGTGGGGACGCATAGTTTCATCCGCCCATATATAAGGGGATAAGGATCCACCTTTTACCCACGCCTTCTTCCTCCTTTGCTTAGCCATCTCCACAAGACTCGAGCTCCAAATACCCAAGTCCGCACATCTCACCTCAACCTTCTCCTACCATGTCCGGAGCGGGAGGCAAGTGGATGGCCTCCTCCGTTACAGAGGGGCACATCAAGAAGCTGCGCAGCGCCGGATATTTGTCCGGCGATATCGCGCACCGTCTTCCCGACGAGGGGCAGCTCATCCCCACCCCCAGGCCCCATGAGAGGGTGGTATTCCTTCCCCATTTCCTCCGTGGACTGGGCTTCCCACTCCACCCCTTTGTCCAGGGGCTCATGTTCTACTACGGCCTAGATTTCCATGATCTGGCCCCGAATTTCATCCTCAACATCTCGGCGTTTATCGTCGTGTGCGAGGCCTTCCTCTGCATCCAGCCCCACTTCGGCCTATGGCTAAAGACCTTCAATGTCAAGCTGAAGGTTGTGAAGGGCAGCCAAGCGGAGTGCAGAGGCGCCATGGTGGGCAAGATGCCCAACGTCACTGGCTCGAGGGCGCCTTCGTGGAAACCATCAAAGGGTGGCAATCGGGGTGGTTCTACATCACCGAGCCGTGTGACCCTGAATGGGCTGCGGCCCCCGAATTCAGATCTGGCATCCCCATGCGGCTCAC
Source organism: Aegilops speltoides (assembly GCA_021437245.1). Lineage (NCBI taxonomy): Eukaryota > Viridiplantae > Streptophyta > Magnoliopsida > Poales > Poaceae > Aegilops > Aegilops speltoides. Next base: position 474,564,519 of record CM038145.1, on the reverse strand, counting down.
TTCCTGGAAAGAGAAGGGCTCTTTGTGGGGTAATTCAAGAGCCGACCGACTCAATCCTATCTCCAAACCCCGTGAACAAGAAGCTCAAGCTTGTCAACGTAATCCAGTGTCATGCTCATCCGCCGGATTCTCCCACCAACAGCGGGACTTCAACTTGTGGGAGTTTGATCCGCACAAGACTGCATTTGAGCGGGCTCTTCGACACTACGTACGAAGAGGCCTGGAGGGTGCTCTTAAAGGGCGCCGAGGCTCCCGCATCCGCTACCGAAGACCGCGGATTTAGCTTGCAGCGTCCGGCTGGCGAGGTAAGCTATATTATCCTCTATGGGACACTTGCTTCTCATAGTTTGACTCTATGTGGGATCTAAACTCCCAATACCTTTGACAGGCCTGACAGGAGACGTCCGGACAGGTCAACTGCCCAGCTCCCCTTCCGGAAGACCCAGCGGATGCCCGTTTTACAGGGCTGCTGGTCCCGACGCCTTACGTGGTGCCGGAGAAGAAGGCCAAGAAGAAGGCCACGGGAACCCGGAGGAGTTCCCGGCATCAGGTGTTATCGGATTCATCGTCCGATGACTCCGAGGCGGACTCCTCCCACGAGGACGAGCAGGAGAAGAAAGAGGCCTCTCCCCCAGCGGGGGGAGAGAAGAAGAGGAAGGCCTCCCCAATGAGGGAGGCCGAAGGGTCCAAGAAGGGAAGGACCCTTCCCGGATCTGCCATGCCAACGCCGGCGACGGCGACGAGGAGTGGCCCTCAAGGGCCAAGCCCCTGGAGAGATCGTAAGTATCCGGACTCCTAAATAACTCATAATTTTTCTTTTCGTCGCATGGTGTCTTTCTAACACCGCATACAACCATGTAGTCCGCCCAAGGACGATCTTCCCGCTTCGTCGAGCGGGTCCTTGGGTACGTCGGATGTGAATAGCACTTCACTTCCGACCGCCTCCTCCCCCCGTGACGCCGACGACGCCGAGGTGGGATCCCGGAAAGGGACCCACCAGGAGGAGGAGGCCCTGGAGGTGCCGCAAGGCAACCTCCTGGACTTTGGACCGGACTCCGCACCGGAACCTGTAGTGGTTCTGGAGTCCGGCGGGCGGCCCCTTCGTAAGAAGGGCAAGACTATGACGCCGGCGGCCTCCATCCAACTGGAGGTGCCGGATAACTTGCTGGAGGCGCTCAATGGCGCTTCCATCAAAGAGGAACACCACACTGTCATGAGTGCGGTGATTCAGAAGGTTCAGCTCGCCAAAAGCAGGCTGACTGAACCCTGCAGCAGCCTTCTAACAGGCTTTGAGGTAAGAATTTTAAGATATGTAAAATAGCACCGCATAGACAGTAGGCCCTGATGCTCGGTTCGGTGTTTGGAAAGAAAAGCCGGACTGAGGATCTGAAAAGATATTCGCAGGAGCCTTAACAGAAATATGTCAATATGGGAATGCAGGGCTGCGCTTGCCGACCTCTGCCAAGACCGATCATGGAGGTCAATGCCTTGAAGCGAGCCTCGGCGGTCCGAGAGCGAGCTCGGCCGTGCCAAAGCAGCTCGAGGACAAGGAAGGTGAGTAACACCTTATTAGAATTGTACCTTCTGTAAAAGGATTTGGTTGCAATAGGAATGACAAGGATAACGTGGATACTCCATGGACTACTTAACGAGGTGGCGACCACGAAGGAGGCGGTGTCCGCGACCCGAACACAATCTGCGGCATGAACGCGCCGAGCGAGAGAAGCAGGAGGCGCGGGTGGCGGAGGTACGGCAAGAGCTCCAGGCTCTCGTGGAAAAACACGAGGGTTTGGAGTGTGACTCGAAGACCCGAAAGTCCGAGCTTGCGTCGGCTCTTGAGAGTGCCAAAGCCACTAAGGCCGAAGCCCACAAGGCCCTCCAGGAAATCGAGGCATTGAAGAAAATAGCGGCGGGTAAGGCATTCTTCATGCAAAGCAAGCATGTAAAAGTGAATTACACATTACTTTTACCCGAATCGGAGCTCTCCAGAGCTGCTCGCAGATCTGCCCGTGGCGTGGTCCGATGCTGCCGCTTTCTCTGAGCCGAGGAGGGAGCTCGACGGAGAAGGTGTTCTGTCTCAAGATGTTGAGGCCGGACATCCGGTGCTTTTAGCGACCAAATGAAGCAGTGGTCGAGCTCCTAAGGTGGCCGAACAGGCCATGAAGGGCCTCATAGTTCGGTCGTGGCCCAAAGAGGCCATGCCCGGGAGCTACTTGGCTGGTCTGCGGCGGCTGGTGGATGCTTGTCCATGGGTTGAAGTCATCAAGCACTCCAGATTGAAGGTGCCTGTCGGGCCCTTGCCCGTGCTAAAGTGCACTGGGGTAGGATGGATCTTTGAGAAGCTTGTGACAGATGCGCCACCGCCGGGCAAGGAGTATCGCACGCCCGAGATGTATTATAAGGGTGTCCTGAAGGGTGCCCGGATTATTGCGGGTGAGTGCTCCAAAGATGTAATATTTGAGTAGACTCGCATTTTGTTATCTTGTGCGCTGAAAACTTTGTTCATATGCGCTAAGCAATGCTTGTTAATTTAAAATATTACCTTCTGTGCGGCCATTTTTCAAATATGAGAGGTGGCAAGTCGTCGGCTTCAGCCCCCATGCCACGAGTGCTGGGGTGTTCGGGATAAACTTGAGTGCTCTTGTTCCCATTTTTGGGTCCATCTAGGGAGGCGCTCAACACAACGAACGAGGTAACCAGACTTATAATGCTTGAACACTCTCACTTAGCCATAGAATTATGTAATTTTAAATTTCGGCGAAGCCCCTAGTGTTCGGAAGGCCGAATTCGGGGCGCTATCCACGCCTGGGCTGGACAAAGCCGGTTCCTCGCTCTAAGCGGCATAAGTCTTTAGGGACTCAAAAAAACCTCTCGAACAGCGACCAGCTCTCGCCTCATCATGACGGTCAGTTTTAGCTTTCTCCACTGAGGTGCTCGCCAGCTCAACTGGGGCACAATCGCAGTGGTTCTCCCAGCGCTACCTTAGCCGATATAACGAAATGTAAGGTACCAAAACATGGGAGCCGGGCAAACCCAACTATTGACCCAAGACATGATTCGGAGCCGATGCATATAATGCTATAAGTTCGGGGTGCCGCACTTGGAAAGTGTTCGGACTTATCACACCATAATGTGGGGAACTTGAGCCCCTAGTGTATTTAGCCGTACCAAAGTGTACGGATGCAACATGTCATAAATGAACATATGTATAAGAAAGGAATGCAATTATAGGCAAAAAGCAATGCATTGTTTATTCAAAAAATACTGCCATGAATGCAGAACGATACAGATAGTGCGATAAGCAATAGGTGAAACTATTTAGCATGTCCCCTTCCAGGGGTAGGCTGCGGAATGGTGTATAAAACAGGTATAATGCTCGTAATGGAGACCACCTGGATACTCGTCGTGGCCTTTCTTCTTCCTTGGTTATTGTATCGTGAGTCCGGCGGGTCTGCTGCCAGACAGGGCCTCTGGTAAACAGAGTCCTGAGGAAAAGAAAGAAAAAAAGAAAGATGATGACCTATTTGGGAGCCCCTGGTGTGGTTGAGCCGCACTCTGGGCCTGCCGTGGTCGTGGCCCTCCCCCTTTGCCCATGGTAATTCCAGAGCATAGTGATGTACGCGGGGTACTGGTTTTGCAATTTTGCAAGGGCTGGGGTTGGGGCCGCATTACTACGCTGTGCTTTCGGGCGTGCTGTGGTCTTGTTGTAGGTTACTCCGGGCGCGCTTGGCGGTGTCCAGTCGCTTAGTAGCCGGACTCGAGAATTGCCTTAAGAGGCTACTCTGAACCTCCGCCGCGAGGGCCGCTGTATGCTCCTCCGTTCGGAGAGAGTGTTCGGTGTTTCCGTTGACCGTGATGACTCCTCGAGGGCCCGCATCTTGAGCTTGAGGTATGCGTGGTCGGCACCGCATTGAATTTTGCAAACGCGTTCGTCCGAAAGCGATTGCATGATAGCTGTTGCGAACGGAACTATGTCGAAGATTAACTCCTCGCTTGGAAGTTATCCGGGATCCAAGACCACTTCGTAGTAATCGAGCCTGTATAATTGGCCTCTACACTGGTATGACGCCTTTGAAGGTCGTCCTTGTGGGTTTAATCCTTGAGGGGTCTATGCCCATCTTGCGCACTGTATCCTGGTAAAGCAGGTTCAGGCTGCTGCCGCCATCCATCAGGACTCCAGTGAGGTGAAACCCATCGACGATTGGGTCTAGAACCAATGTGGCGAACCCGCCATGGCGGATGCTGGTGGGGTGGTGAAAGCACATTTGCTCCCTGGGTGGTTTTGGTAATTAATGACAACATACTTTGTGGTTGGACTAATGCCTTTATCAAGTATGTCTCAGGAAAGTCAATCACTTTGGCATGGCAAAAGGACTAGAAAGGTGGACCCCTAGGATGCTAAGGAAAGGATTGGCAAAAGCTCAAGACTCCATTTTTGGTTTAGTGATCCAAGATCACATTGAGTCCATAGGAAAGCCAATACTATTAAAGGGGATGAGGTTATGATGATGATCCGTTGCTCAAAGTGCTTAGTGATTTATCTCTCAAACTATCGCAATCTTTCATTCCAACATATGCTCATAAGTAATCTCGGTCCCACCGATTCCATAAACTCACCACACCGAGATGAACCACCTCACCATATAGCCAAACCCTAGTAATTTCGGATTTTCCGATTCCAAACTCGGTCTTACGAAATTGGTGTTGCCAACCTTCAGAACATTCAGACTCAAATCGGTGTCACCGAGATGAGAAAGTCGGTCCCACCGAGATTGGCAAACCCTAGACTTTGGAAGAATCGGACTAACCGAGATTGTATTTTCGGTCCCACGAAAATCCCAACGCTCACAAGATTTGAACTTTCGGTCTCACCGAGTTGTCAACTTCGGTCCGACCGAGATTGGTCAAATGTGTGTAACGGTTGGATTTTGTGTGGAGGCTATAAATACCCTCCACCTCCTCTTCATTCGTGGAGAGAGCCATCGAAAGAACTACCACTCCTACCTTACATTTCGAGAAGAAAACTACCTACCCTTGTGTTGAGATCAAGTTGCTCCACTCCCACCATATGAAACTTAATTTCTAGTCTTCCTAAGTTGCTTTCCACTCAATCCCTTCTTCCACCACAGCCAAATCAGTGAGGAGAGTTGAGTGTTGGGGAGATTATCATTTGAAGCACAAGAGCAAGGAGTTCATCATCACCAACACCATCTATTACCTTTTGGAGGGTGGTGCCTCCTAGATTGGTTAGGTGTCGCTTGGGAGCCTCCGTCAAGATGTGGAGTTGAACCAAGAAGTTTGTAAGGGCAAGGAGATCGCCTACTTCGTGAAGATCTACCCCGAGTAAGGCTAGTCCTCCGTGGGCGTAAGCCATGATGGCATAGACAAGGTTGCTTCTTCGTGGACCCTTCGTGGGTGGAGCCCTCCGTGGACTCTCGCAGCCGTTACCCTCCGTGGGTTGAAGTCTCCATCAACGTGGATTGACGATAGCACCACCTATCGGAACCATGAGAAAAATCTCCGTGTCTCCAAATTGCGTTTGCTCTTCTCAACCCCTCCTTACTACTTGTGCAAATTTACTTTCCGCTGCCCATACTCTAGAATTGCATGTGTAGTATGATACTTGACTTGTATGCATGATGCTTGACTTGATCTCCATTGTGAACTTGCCAAAACCTTATCCTAATTAAAAGGCATAAACTTTTAATCTTGTCGAGTAGTCTAATCACCCCCCCTCTAGACACTCTTACCTTCAACGATCCTACAATTGGTATCAGAGCATTGGTCTCCATTGCTTTGGTTTGCACACCATTGGAGGAAGATGGACGTGTCTACGTTTGGGAGTGTTAGCCATAGAGTGCCTATTCTTGATGGAGTGTCCTATAACTCGTGGAGGATTGAAATGCTTGCTATCTTTAAGATGTACAACTTGCGCAAATATGTTGAAACCCCATATGTACCTCCATTTGACCCCTTGCACCCTACTATGGATGAAGAGCTTGATTTGCTTCGTAACCTTAGAACTGTCAATCTTATCATTAGAGGTTTGCCCGATAACTTGCTTGAGCTTGTCACAAACTTTGAGTGCGCCCATGCTATGTGGAAGTTCTTGGAAGAACTTTATCCGGACTACTCTTTGAGAGGTCTTGATGAAATTCTATACAAGACTGTTGAATTTGATATGATGCGCCCCAATGATCCTAACTTTGACAAATGCTTCTTTGAGCTTCGTGATCTTATGAAACGGAAGGGTGATTCCGGACTTATCAATGTTCTAGTTAGAAATGCTCTTGTATTGCATTCCGATGATTATTATCACATTGATAAAACTGATGCAAGTCATTGTCAAATTGACCTAGGTATTGATGATGAATTATCTATGGGTCAATATGATGATGAGCATGAGCATGATGACGATTACTCCGATTCGGACACCGAGCTAGACAAGATCATGAAGAGTCTCAATCTTATGGCAAATCTGAGAGACTACATATCCGTGGAAAAGAGTGGATTCTTGATAGTGGATGTACCGATCACATGACCGGGATGAAGACATGTTTCGAGAGCTCAAAGAACGATGGTCCACGCAAGTATGTGACTTTTGGAGACAACTCCAAGGGTAAAGTACTTGGCCTTGGTAAGGTGGCCATATCTCATGATAGCTCCATTCAAAATGTCATGCTTGTTGAATCTCTTGGATACAATTTGCTTTCCGTGTCTAGATTAGCTGACTTTGGATTCAATGTGCTATTCACTAAAGTAGATTGCCAAGTTTTTCGTCGTGACAATCATAACATGGTCTTTACCGGTATCCGTAGAGGTGATTTGTATATCGTTGATTTCACTAAGAAAGCTCAACCTAGAACTTGCTTTATTGCTAAATCTGCTAAAGGTTGGCTTTGGCATAGAAGGCTTGGACATGTTGGTATGCGTAATCTAGATAAGCTAATTAAAGGTGATCATATTCTTGGTGTTAAGGATGTTTTCTTTGACAAAGATAGACTCAGAGTGCATGTCAAGCAGGAAAACAAGTAGGTGGAAGTCATCCCGTGAAGAACATCATGACTACAAGGAGACCGCTTGAGCTTCTTCATATGGATCTCTTCGGTCCCAATGCTTACAAAAGCCTTGGTGGTAACTCCTTTGGTCTAGTTATAGTTGATGATTATTCCAGATTTACGGGTATTTTTCCTTGATGACAAATCGCAGGTTCGAGAGAATCTTCAAAACCTTTGCGGAAAGGCTCAAAATCAATTTGAGGTGAAGATCAAGAAAGTTCGGAGGACAATGGAACGGAGTTCAAGAACGCCCATGTGGACTCTTTTCTCGATGAGGAAGGGATTCTACATGAGTTCTCGACTACGTACACACCTCAACAAAATGGAGTTGTTGAGAGGAAGAACCGAACGCCATTGAGATGGCGAGAACGATGCTTGATGAATACAAGACACCAAACACTTCGGGGTGAAGCCGTCGAGACAGCTTGTCATGCTATCAACAGCTTTATCTTCACAAGCTCCTCGGCAAGACTTCATACGAGCTCCTTACGGTAACAAACCCCAAGTGGGATACTTTCGTGTCTTTGGTTCAAATGCTATATCCTTGATAAGCATCGTCGGTCTAAATTTGCTCCCAAAACTCATGAAGGCTTTTTCTCGGTTATGGATCAAACTCTCACACCTACCGTGTCTACAATAATTTCACCCGAAAGGTTGAAGAGACGGTAGATGTGAAGTTTGATGAATCTAATGGCTCGCAAGTAGAGCAAATGCCTATTGATGTAGGAGACAAGGACCCATCGGAAGCCATTCAAGATTTATCCATTGGAAAGATTCGTCCCATGGAAGTGAAGGAGAGTACCTCATCTACATATGTGGAGCCCCCTACCTCACGAGAGATGAACCTCAAGGCAACATGGAGGCCTCCACAAGTGGAACTCACCAAGATGAGGAAGTGCGACAAGAAGATCCACCACAACCTCCTTCTCCACCACCTCAAGACAACACCAACAACAATGATGAAGAAGATGAGGATGATGAGGAAGCTCAGCCACGACCACGACAAAAGCTATCCCGAGTTCGAGCAAGAGTCAAGAAGGACCATCCCGTGGAACAAATGATGAATGACATCGACTCGGAGAATCACTCGCCTAAAACTCGCTTAGCTAACTTTTGTGAGCACTACTCATTTATCTCTAGTCTTGAACCTATGAAGGTAGAAGAAGCGCTTGAAGACCCGGATTGGGTGAACGCTATGCATGAAGAGCTACACAACTTCGAGAGGAACAACGTTTGGACTTTGGTAGAGAAGCCCAATGATGACCAAAACGTCATTGGAACCAAATGGGTGTTTCGGAACAAGCAAGATGAAGATGGACAAGTCATCCGCAACAAGGCTCGTCTCGTAGCTCAAGGTTACACACAAGTCGAAGGTATGGACTATGGTGAGACCTATGCCCCCGTTGCTAGACTTGAGTCCATTCGCATTCTTCTTGCTTATGCCAACCACCATGACATTACTCTCTATCAAATGGACATTAAAAGTGCTTTCCTAAATGGTGAAATTGAGGAGGAAGTATTTGTGAAACAACCTCCTGGATTTGTGAATCCTAAAAAGCCTAATCATGTTTACAAATTGCACAAAGCTCTTTATGGTCTTAAACAAGCTCCTAGAGCTTGGTACAAATGCTTGACTAGCTTTCTTCTTGAAAAAGGATTTGAGATTGGAAAAATAGACTCAACGCTATTCACGAAAAGGGTTGATGGTGAACTATTTGTGTGCCAAATATATGTTGATGATATTATCTTTGGTTCAACTAACCCCCATTTTAGTGAGAAGTTTGGAAAGCTTATGTCGGAGAAGTATGAGATGTCCATGATGAGTGAACTCAAGTTCTTCCTTGGGTTGCAAATCAAGCAATCTAAGGAGGGTACTTTTGTCTCACAAACAAAGTACACTAAGGATCTCTTCAAGAAGTTCAACATGCAAGAGAGCAAAGGTATGAGAACCCCCATGCCTACTAGTGGACATAATGACTTGACAAAAGATGGAGAACCTGTTGATCAAAAGGTCTATCGATCCATGATTGGTTCTCTACTATATCTCTGTGCTTCTCGTCCTGACATAATGTTGAGTGTTTGCATGTGTGCTCGATATCAAGCAGCCCCTAAGGAATGTCATCTTAAAGCTGTTAAAAGAATTGTGAGATACTTGATACACACACCTAACTTTGGCATTTGGTATCCTAAGAGGGCCTCGTTCGATCTTGTTGGCTATTCCGACTCGGACTATGCCGGAGACAGGGTTGATAGAAAGTCAACTTCGGGTACGTGTCAATTTCTTGGACGATCCCTTGTATCTTGGTCCTCCAAGAAACAAAATTCAGTGTCATTATCTACTGCTCAAGCAGAATATATAGCTGCTGGTTCGTGTTGTGCTTTCGGTTGCTATGGATGACACAAACGCTTAAGGATTATGGGATACATGCAAGACATGTTCCTTTGCTTTGTGACAATGAGAGTGCAATTAAGATTGGACACAATCCGTGCAACATTCTCGACAAAACATATTGAAGTTCGTCACCATTTTATTCGTGATCACATTGCTAAGGGTGACATTGATCTTAAGCATGTTCAGACTTGACAAACAGCTTGCAGATATCTTTACAAAACCACTTGATGAGAAAGTGTTTTGTCGCTTAAGGAGTGAGTTGAACATCATTGATGCTTCAAACTTGGAGTGAAAACTCCATTGATGCATGCAAGGCATGAGCCTTATTAAATAATCCTTGATATTTCTCTTATGATGATGATCATATGTCTTGGACACATTTGCCTCCTTGTATTGCATCTAACCCCTTGCAGGTACTTGGATAGTATACATTCCACAAGATTACCTCTCTCTCAAATCATGAGTAATCTTGTCATTGACCAAGTATCTAGCCCTTTGGGAAGTTGAGTTCAAGGAACAAAATTCCACATATCCTTTTTGACACCTTATACATCTAGTATTTCACTCTTGTCATCTTGGATATTCTTGAGTATTTCCTTGCTTGCCTAACCCATGTAGGAAGATGAACTATTCAATTGGAAATGGCGCTCCAACTTCACATTCTATGAGCATCTACATCCAGTTCACCTACATGAGTACAAGCAACAACAAGCCCAAGGTATGTTCTTCACATCTTGAAGAAGCTTTGCTCAAAGTCATGAGTACAAGCAGCTTCAAAAGATGTGATCACATCAAAATGCTTAATCGAAAAATGGCAACCCCATTTTGAGCTTAAACGATGAGTATGACCTATGATCAAATGTCCTCATTTGACTCCTAAGTCAATATACTCAAACATAGGTGACTTTGTCGCCGACCCCTGTCTAGATGAAGTACATATGTTTTGGAGTTTTGCTATTTTCTCTTATGATTATCACAAAAAAAAAACTTCATCTCGCAATCTTTTTCACTTATATTTCTTATGTTCCTGTGAATATCTTTTTGGCTCTGATCAATTCCCTGAAAATCATTTACAAATTTATTGCAAATCTTTTGAAACAATCCTTGCAAAGTGAGCTGAATTATTTCTATATTTCCTTGAATTAAACTCAAGGCCACCGATTCAATTACTTGATCGACCGAAAAGGATCTGCCCTAAGTCTCTGACTTTCGGACTCACCGATCCATATCAATTCCGTGTCACCGATTTACATTCACCAGGATATCATCTTCTGCAGCTCAACTAAATGATTTATTTTGCAAACTTAATTTGCTCAGTTGTGATTCTTAAGGATCCCACTTCTTTCCTTCCATCTTTCCTGCCCTTCCTAGTTTACTGTCCTTTTCGGCACTTGATGTCAAAGGGGGAGAAGATTTAGGGGGAGCTTAGTGGGAGATTGGAAGATAAGGGGAGAAGAGAAGATTTAAAGAAAGAAGAAGAGCAATCTTACCTTAAGGGGGAGAGAATCACATCAAAGCTTTGTCATGTTCCATATTGGATATTACATTTGGCATCATTCTTTTGATTTTGCTTTCTTCACTCTCACAATTGGTGTCTTATGAAAAGCACAATTGGTATCTTATGAAAAGCAAAATCTCTCAGAGCTCATTGAAAATCTTTTAGTCTTGGGAGACATGTTTATTGATTCAAGCTTGTGCTCAACATGAGACACTCCTTATACATGTCATCCCTGGCTTGGTACTCTTGATGTTCTTGCTGTTGGATGAAGAAATACTCTTGTGTTATCTAACCTTGTTTTCCCAAGTTTATTTCTTCAGGTACAATACCAAGGAACTTCAAGGTAAATATATGCATCTTGCAGAATGTGCATGATGGTGACTTGCTTGTGAATACTTGTTTGCAGAAAATCACCATGCACATATGCGTCATCCTTCACTTATCCTCATCTGCTCTGATGCATATAGCCAAGCTGCATGTAGCACATCTTGCTTTTCTCTCATGTGTGCTTGTGGTAGTCCAAAACCAAAATCTAAAATCTTGCACACTTGTAGGGGGAGCCTGTGTACTACATGTTTGTCAAAGCTTTAATGATAATCCTGTCTTTCTTTTAGTAAGCTTTGATATCTTATTTTGTGTGTTGCCATCAATTACCAAAAAGGGGGAGATTGAAAGCACATTTGCTCCCTGGGTGGTTTTGGTAATTAATGACAACATACTTTGTGGTTGGACTAATGCCTTTATCAAGTATGTCTCAGGAAAGTCAATCACTTTGGCATGGCAAAAGGACTAGAAAGGTGGACCCCTAGGATGCTAAGGAAAGGATTGGCAAAAGCTCAAGACTCCATTTTTGGTTTAGTGATCCAAGATCACATTGAGTCCATAGGAAAGCCAATACTATTAAAAGGGGATGAGGTTATGATGATGATCTGGTTGCTCAAAGTGCTTAGTGATTTATCTCTCAAACTATCAGCAATCTTTCATTCCAACATATGCTCATAAGTAATCTCGGTCCCACCGATTCCATAAACTCACCACACCGAGATGAACCACCTCACCATATAGCCAAACCCTAGTAATTTCGGATTTTCCGATTCCAAACTCGGTCTTACGAAATTGGTGTTGCCAACCTTCAGAACGTCAGACTCAAATCGGTGTCACCGAGATGAGAAAGTCGGTCCCACCGAGATTGGCAAACCCTAGACTTTGGAAGAATCGGACTAACCGAGATTGTATTTTCGGTCCCACCGAAAATCCCAACGTTCACAAGATTTGAACTTTCGGTCTCACCGAGTTGTCAACTTCGGTCTGACCGAGATTGGTCAAATGTGTGTAACGATTGGATTTTGTGTGGAGGCTATAAATACCCCTCCACCTCCTCTTCATTCGTGGAGAGAGCCATCAGAAAGAACTACCACTCCTACCTTACATTTCTGAGAAGAAAACTACCTACCCTTGTGTTGAGATCAAGTTGCTCCACTCCCACCATATGAAACTTAATTTCTAGTCTTCCTAAGTTGCTTTCCACTCAATCCCTTCTTCCACCACAGCCAAATCAGTGAGGAGAGTTGAGTGTTGGGGAGATTATCATTTGAAGCACAAGAGCAAGGAGTTCATCATCACCAACACCATCTATTACCTTTTGGAGGGTGGTGCCTCCTAGATTGGTTAGGTGTCGCTTGGGAGCCTCCGTCAAGACGTGGAGTTGAACCAAGAAGTTTGTAAGGGCAAGGAGATCGCCTACTTCGTGAAGATCTACCCCGAGTAAGGCTAGTCCTCCGTGGGCGTAAGCCATGATGGCATAGACAAGGTTGCTTCTTCGTGGACCCTTCGTGGGTGGAGCCTCCGTGGACTCTCGCAGCCGTTACCCTCCGTGGGTTGAAGTCTCCATCAACGTGGATTGACGATAGCACCACCTATCGGAACCACGAGAAAAATCTCCGTGTCTCCAAATTGCGTTTGCTCTTCTCAACCCCTCCTTACTACTTGTGCAAATTTACTTTCCGCTGCCCATACTCTAGAATTGCATGTGTAGTATGATACTTGACTTGTATGCATGATGCTTGACTTGATCTCCATTGTGAACTTGCCAAAACCTTATCCTAATTAAAAGGCATAAACTTTTAATCTTGTCGAGTAGTCTAATCACCCCCCCTCTAGACACTCTTACCTTCAACGATCCTACAGGTGGTCCCTTCGATCAAAAGTGATCGGGCAGGAGGACCATGGGTTGAACTTTGGGGCGAATGGCTCCATCGCGTATACGTCCCTGAGTGCACGCTTCCGCTCCCTTTTGGGTATGTGGGTTGCGTATATCATGTTCACCGTCCGCACTTGTGGGGGGAAACCCTTCTGTCCTCTATTGTTCGGTGGCCGGGTCTCCTCCTCGTCATTGCTATGCAGCCCCTTGTCATTGTTTTCGGCAATTAACTTGCTCGCTCGCTTGAATACCCAACAATCCTGCTGGTGTGATTAGCTGGCTTTTTCGGGGTGCCGTATCCGCACGAGCGGTCAAGTATTCGGTCCAAATTGGGCGGACTGGAGTAGTTCTTTTGAATGGCTTTTTCCACGACCGGTTTGAGCCTCTGAATCCGCGCTGACTGCCGATATCTTGATATTGTCGCCGCAATCGGCGTTTGTGTTTATTGCGACGTGACCTGCCATTGCGGTCCTTGGTATCCGGACCGCCGAATTTTTGTTGAGGTTGTTATCGCGGGCTAGCTAGCTGTCCTCTCCAGCAGAAGCGGGTCATGAGTGATGTGAGGGCTGCCATGGATTTCGCTTTTCTGTCCTAGGTGCCGGGCAAGCCACTCGTCTCGGATGTTATGTTTGAAGGCTGCGAGGGCCTCCGCATCCGGACGACCAATGATTTGATTTTTCTTGGTTAAGAACCATGTCCGTAATTGTCGCCGATTCATCCGCTAATGAATTATGTGGCTTAGGTCATCAGCGTCGGTGGTCGCGCACATATGTGCCCCGGAAGTTATCAAGGAATGCGACTTCCGTGTCCTCCCAACACCCAATTGATTCTCGCCGCAAGCTGTTAAGCCAATGCCAAGCTGGTCCTTTAAGCTTGAGGGGAGGTATTTGATGGCGTGAAGATCATCACCGCGGGCCATGTGGATATGAAGGAGATAGTCTTCGATCCAAACCGCGGGGTCTGTTGTGCCATCGTAGGATTCAATGTTCACGGGTTTGAACCCTTCGGGATTTGATGATCCATTACTTCATCCGTGAAGCATAGTGGGTGTCTGGCGCCTCAGATATTATATCACGACGTAGCTCCAACGAGCTTTGTCTCATCGTGTTCGCCCGGCCGGACTTGTCAGATCCAGCCGCGACGGTTGTCGTCGCGTATCGTGGGGCACCCACGCGATCCGTAGATCGATCTTGATTGTCTTGCCTTATCCTCCAATATGTCTCGCAAGTCCGACGCATTCCCCCGTGGCTTTGTACTTTTCGAGCGATGCCGGGGTACGGCTTTAGTGGAGGGCCTAGAGGCCTCTCTGTCACGGCCACGAGGTGGCCGGTCGGCCCAGACAGCGCCGGTGATGTAGGTTTATATGCTTCCTCCTCCAATCGGGCAGAACTTGCGTTTGGGGTAGCTTTTGGAGGCGCTTGAGTTCGTACTCTCGACGCGAGGACTTCGTCCATCTGTCGGCTAGCAGATCTTGATCAGCTCTAAGTTGTTGCTGCTTTTTCTTGAGGCTGCTTGTCGGGCTATAAGCCCGCGTTTGAAACGCTCTTGTTCGACGGGATCCTTAGGCACGACGAATTAAATCGTCGCCGAGGCTTGCCTCGTCTCCGAGGAGGCATGTAATTATCGCCCTCTACCTCTTCATCTGCCGCTCTCTCGTGAGGCCCGGCTTCTCCGCCCTCCCGTCTTTGAATCTTGCCGAGGGGGTTGTCTTTAACCGCTCTGGGTGTTATTGTCTCCGTGCCGAATCTCCATTCTTCTTTGTGGCGGGATTTAGAGCGGCGCCACGACGCCGGCGCTTAGGCTGTTTCTTGGAGGGGTCTTCCTCCGCTGTTGCCTCGCCATTCCCATCCTTTGGGATGTCCACCATGTATATGTCGTAGTGCCCCGTGGGCGCTGGTTCTTGGTCGTCTCTAGCATCGTCATCCATACCGTCGATGTCTTCGGAGTCGAAGTCTAGCATGTCGGTTAGGTCGTCGACAGTGGCTACAAAGTGGGTGGTGGGTGGGCTTTGAATTTCTCGTCGTCCGTGTCCCAACCGTCCTGACCGCAGTCCAGCCAGGGCTCTCCTGATAACGAGAGATAATTTAGCGAATTCAGGATGTCGCCAAAAGGCGAGTGCTGAAAGATGTCCGCAGCGGTGAACTCCATGATCGGCGCCCAATCGGATTCGATTGGTAGGGGCGCGGGAGGTTCGGAGTCCGGCGAGGAATCCGGCACCTCGGAGTCACGAGCTTCACAAGGGACAGGGTTGGTATTCGGCTCCATCGCCGTAGAGGTAGCAGCCCCCGAGGCGGTGTCTAGCCACCCATCCTCGATCGGCGTAGTCGGCTCCGAGCTAAGGGTCGGAGTGGACTCTTGTGCGGCCTCCAAGGCACTGTCCGGCAGCAGAGCTAGATCATGCCCATCGTGACAGTGCGGCGCGCACGGCTGTGGCTCGAATCCATCAAAGATCAAGTCTCCGTGGATGTCGGCCGTGAAGTTCAAACTTCCAATTATGACCTGATGGCCAGGGGCGTAGCTTTCAATCTGCTCCGGATGGCTGCTTAATTGCCCGCAGCAAAGCCACCGAATACTGAAGATCTGACGGGAGAAAAGTCTCACCACGACCGCATCGTTGTTGATGATCGAATGAGCCATCGGGCCTATAGGTGACGCGGAGGAACTCTCAATGAAAGCACCAATGTCGGTGTCAAAACCGCGGATCTCGGTAGGGGTCCCAAACCGTGTGTCTAGGCGGATGGTAACAGGAGACAAGGGACATGATGTTTTTACCTGTGTTCGGCCCTCTCGATGGAGGTAAAACCCTACTCTGCTTGATTGATATTGATGATATGGGTAGTACAAGAGTAGATCTACCACGAGATCAAGGAGGCTAAACCCTGGAAGCTAGCCTATGGTATGATTGTTGTTCGTCCTATGGACTAAAACCCTCCGGTTTATATAGACACCGGAGAGGGATAGGGTTACACAGAGTCGGTTACAATGGTAGGAGATCTACATATCCGTATCGCCAAGCTTGCCTTCCACGCCAAGTAAAGTCCCATCCGGACACGGGACGAAGTCTTCAATCTTGTATCTTCATAGTCTTGGAGTCCAGCCAATGATGATAGTTCAGCTATCTGGACACCCCCTAGCCCAGGACTCCCTCAGACGGCCCAAAGAATGTCATGCAGCTGCGTCTCCGGCCCGCCTAGGACGAAAAGCCCATTTACTGTCATTATTTTTTCATCATAGAAGTAGGAGACCACCACATCTATGATGATACCGGGTTTTGTCACAATTATCGTCATAGAAGTGTCATATGTATGACAGAAAAAAATTTGTTCGGCCCAAAATGTCACGGATGTGTCTTTTTTTTGTAGTGATATATCTTCTTTTCATCAAGATAAGCGTATTTAAGAGTATCAGGTAATGGTTTAAGCTCAAACACGGGATCACCCTTGGGTGGTGGAGGATCCCCTAGGATTTCAACAGGCAAGTTGTGTTTCAGAATAGGTCCCTGTTTAAAGAATACTTCATCTATCTCCCTTCTTTCATTCATAAACATATCATTTTCATGGTCTAGCAAATATTGTTCTAAAGGATCATTAGGAGGTACGACAATACAAGCAAGACCAATAATTTCATCCTTACTAGGCAATTCTTTATCATGGGGTTGTCTATGAAACTTAGCAAAATTAAACTCTTGAGACATATCTCCCAAACCAATATTAATAACATCCTTGTTGCAATCTATCTTAGCATTAACAGTATTCAGTAAGGGTCTACCAAATATGATGGGACAAAAGTCATCTTGTGGGGAACCAAGAATAAGAAAACCAGCAGGATATTTAACTTTCCCACACAAGACTTCAACATCTCTAACAATCCCAACTGGTGAGATAGTATCTCTATTAGCAAGTGTCGGTGTCAAAACCGGCGGATCTCGGGTAGGGGGTCCCGAACTGTGCGTCTAGGCGGATGGTAACAGGAGACAAGGGACACGATGTTTTTACCCAGGTTCGGCCCCTCTCGATGGAGGTAAAACCCTACTCCTGCTTGATTGATATTGATGATATGGGTAGTACAAGAGTGGATCTACCACGAGATCAAGGAGGCTAAACCCTAGAAGCTAGCCTATGGTATGATTGTTGTAATAGTTGTTGTGTCCTACGGACTAAAACCCTCCGGTTTATATAGACACCGGAGAGGGCTAGGGTTACAGTCGGTTACAATGGTAGGAGATCTACATATCCGTATCGCCAAGCTTGCCTTCCACCCAGAAAGTCCCATCCTGACACGGACTAAGTATTCAATCTTGTATCTTCATAGTCTTAGAGTCCGGTGACGATGATAGTCCGCTGTCCGGACACCCCTAGTCCAGACTCCTCAAGAGCCCCGAACCAGGCTTCAATGACGATAAGTCCAAATAGCGATGTAGTCTTTGGCGTTGCAAGGCGGGTTCTCCTTAAGTTCCACGCACTGCCGAATGATGTCCGGCTTCCTTATCAATGTTGCGCTTCTTGGCTTCCACGCCCAATAATGGCCATCTTCCACGCGTCACATGAATGCGAAAAGCCAGGGTATCTTTTATGTTTTACCCCCTAGCTGTGCAAATAATCTGCCTATAAGAGAGGCAAGAATCCAGATCCAAATCACACCATCTTCCCTCCGCGAGTACTCATCGGAGCGCTTCTGACCAAGAATACATACCATCATGGACCGTCGACGCGGCTCCTCTTCTCGCGCTTCCAGCCCTCTACCAGGAGATTGGAGGAGATGTTCTGTCCCGCACAACGAGCTGGTGGTGCTCCAAGCAAAGGGATATCTCCCTCCGGCCTTCATGGTTCCGGTTCGAGCCGGGTTGGCCACCTACCAAGGTGGGAAGCAAGCGGAGGCTACCCCAAATCCCAACAAAGGGGAGCTGGTATGCTTCGTCCCCTATCTGATAAGGGGGCTCGGATTTCCTATACATCCGTTCCTCCGCGGGCTCCTGGAGTTCTACGGACTCCAGCTCCATCACCTTACGCCCGCCTCTATCCTGCATATCGCGGGTTACGTAGCTCTTTGCGAGCTATTCCTCGGTGTTGAGCCCCATTTTGCACTATGGAAGAGGTTGTTCTGCCTTGTGCCCCGCTCTCATGAGGGGTCCATATATCAAGTGGGCGGTGCCGAAATCTGGCGCATCGCCGGGACCGGATATCTATCCGGAACCCCTAAGAAGGCGTCCGAAGACTGGCCTTCAGAATGGTTTTACATAGAAGATGCTCCGCTACCGGACCCTGTTCGGATCGGCCTCCCGGAGTTCAGTAATGCTCCTTTGAAAAAGCGCCTCAGCTGGCACCCACGGAGCCCCTAGCCGGAGGAAGACAAGAGCGTTCATTATTTGATGGGCCGGATAAGGTTACTGGCCCATTCCGGGTTGACCATGATTGGAGTCATGGCAACGCATTATCTTGGGGTGCAGCAGCTGCGATCTGAGGCCACCCTATGTGGGATTTCAACAGGAGGACGATGCCACCGTCATGGCATAAAGGGCGGGTTCGGCCAAGACTGGCGAAGATCCCGTCCGCCTGTACAAGGGGAGAAGGAGGATTTCCTCGAGACGAACCCGTTGAATGGGTTCTCCATGAATAATCCCCGTTGGGTGTTTAACACTCTGTGCCCGACCCATGCTTTCAAAGTTTAAGTTTCTTATATTATGCTTTCGACATAGGAGCTGCGTCGGGTCGTGGAGGGCATGCTTAGTCCAGCTCGCAACCCGAGGATCCAGAGAGATCGAGTGATCCGGCCTCCAAAGAGGATCCGGACATAAAGGTGGAGCTAATCGGCGGGTGTTCCACCAGCTCAAGATGGATAATGCTTTAGTCGCCATTACGGTGACTACCCCGGACTATATCCGGCTTCCTGTGATTGTGACCAAGTCCTCGACACCATTATTCCTTCCTTGCTCATTTCTCGACCACCGTATACGATGGCGCTTTGGTGAGGCGCCCAAGGCGGAAGCCGAGCTGCGGCGGCCGATCATCAGGGTCGATCCGCCCAAGAGGGCGGAAGTGGAGTCTGGCGCGGATCAAACGTCGCCGCAAAGGTATAGCTCACGCTTTGTTATTTAGAGCAACGTTCCTAGGAAGCGTTTGAGTGCTCATGACTTCAGAGAAAAGCGCCCACGGATCATGGGCGAGAGGTTGCCAATCCAACCTCTACCAGCCAGGCTCTAGCACCTGGTCTGGAGGGGGAGGCGAGCGCAAGGCGCGGGCCGGACACTCCTCCAACGGAGGATGCCGACAAACTGTCCGCCACCAAGTCTGAGGTGGAGAGCGCCATGAACCACAGGCACCGCCAGACAGTTTTTCGTGACGCGTGTTTCTCCCCTGAGGCGTTGAATGCCTTTAACGCGGGGGACGCGCACCTCCGTGCTGCTCAAGATGGTTTGACCAGAGCCATGGAGCAGTATGTAAAAGACATACGGGTAGAAGAATTTAGTAGTTGTATATGCCAGTAGCCCGAGACTTAAAGTAGTTATATTAACTGATTTAAGGATCATTTGAAACGCAGGATCTTACGGAGAAGAATACCCAACTGTCTCTCAGAGCTGCAAGAGTGCAAGGCCCAACTCGAGGCGCACTTGCTGCCGCAGAGGAAACACAGAGACCCCTCCCGGTAACACATTATTTTAAAAAGATAAGTGGTGTGCGGCGTACACGCAAGTCTAATAATGACATTGCGGTCTTCTCACGGACAAGATCCGGACAGCAAGAACTCATCGCGCCACCAAGGCCGCGAGAGGGTGTGAATAAGGTGCAGCAGAAAGGAACAAGCTCCAGATGCCCACACTCAGCTCGAGAAGAGCTGAAAGGTGTTCGGGCCGAGCTGTCAGCTCCGTTAAGGAGAATCAGCGGCTTCGTCGCGGCATCTATAGTAAGTGCTTGAGCGAACTCCTTTGAAAAGAAGAGTTCGGCGAGGAAGTCAATTGACAAGATATGTCTGTAGGTATACTCACAGGTCGCCCTGCAGAGGAGATGACCGTATCAACGGGTGATCAACTTCCCGAGCTGTTGCAGCTGCTCGAACGAGTTCGGCAGCCAATGAGCGGCGTCGTCCAGGCTTTATGGCTAGCCCTCTCCCTACCCGAGGGCCTTGGGGAGCTTGCGGAGAAGCTTGAGGGAGTGCGTCAGCACTTCCATTTATGGAAGATTTTGGCCTGCCGCCAAGGTGCCAGGGAGGCCTGGGCCATGGTGAAGACGCGGTACAAGAAGGCGGATCCCAACCACATGGCCGAGGTCGGACTGCGGGGCCCGATGGGAAGGAGATCCTGTGAGTTTAGTATACGGCCAAGTAGAGTTGGCGCTAAATTTTCCCAACGAGATCAGAATTAGACAGCTGTTAGACGGGATTGAGGAGGAATACAGTCAGTCGATTTGACAATGTATTTTAAAATGACATGTAAAATGCCTTCTAGCCGGATTGTAGATCGTTTGTCTTTGCCGACCTTTTCGCTTCAACCTCGGGACCCTAGAGTCCGGAGTGTGTCCGAATACCTTCTCGGTTAAGAAACAACCGGGGCATGCATGGAGACCAAGCGTAGGGGTCATTAGTGCTTTATCAGACAAGTGCCCAACTAGTTATGTTATATTACATGGTTAGTAAGAAACATCTTCCAGGGAGAATAGTTCCGTTAAGGGTTCCTTTCCCTGGGAGGCATGCCCTAAAGTGCATGTCCGGACTGCGAAAAGAGCAGGAAAACATCTGGGGGCAGATAAATAAATAGGTAAAAAATCATCTTTCAAGTCACCGACCGAGTATTCCCTTAAGAACGCTAGCTTTCGGCTTCACCCACTGAGGTACACATCCGGTGACCAGCAATAATAATCGCAGAGGTGCTCCCTTTACCTCCTAGCCGAACAATCGGGAACGTAGGGGTAAGCACAGGAGCCAGGCAACCCAGCTTGGCCAAAACTTAAGTCATATCGATGCATATAATGGTGAATAAAAGGTACATGTGGAAGTTTGACACATGTGTTGGGCATGAAGCCCTTATAATTAAGCTTCTGGTAAAGAAGCCCCCAGGTATAATGAGTGCGGATGGCACGTCAAGTGTGTGCGAACAATGCACAAGTAGGCCCTTAAGGGCTTTTTATGAAAAGGGGTGAGAGAAGAAAGAGAAACAAAAGACAGCTGAAGTGTAAAAATTTGGACGGGGGAAGGGGATGAACTCTTAGTCCGGCGCTAGGCATAGAATCTTCGGAGGCGGGCTGCGTTCCATGGGTTCGGCTCGAGTCGGTTGTCCGACGATTTAAGTGAGGCACGCGCTCCGCCGGTCAAGACTTGATCGATGATGAAGGAGCCTTCCCATTTGGGCTTAAGCTTGTCCTTTTTCTTGTCCGGCAGGCGTAGAACTAGTTCGCCAGCATTGTAAGTCTTGGCCCGTACTTCTCTGCTTTGATATCTTCGAGCCTGCTGTTGATAGAATGCGGAACGAGCCTTGGCGACGTCGTGTTCTTCCTCCAATGCGTCTAAGCTGTCCTGCCGATCCAGCTCGGCTTCTCTTTCTTCGTCCATGCGCACTCGAGGTGAGTCATGGATGATGTCGCAGGGCAGAACTGCCTCTGCACCGTATACCCTAAAAAATGGTGTGAATCCGGTAGTACGGTTGGGCGTTGTCCGCAGCCCCCAAAGTACGGAGTCGAGCTCCTCTACCCAGTGCATGTCAGATTTCGTAAGTGACCGCACTAGTTTGTGTTTGATGCCGCTCATGATTAGACCATTTGCTCGCTCGACTTGACCGTTAGTTTGAGGGTGATAGACTGAAGTGTAGTCGAGCTTGATGCCCATGTTTTTGCACCAGAGTTTAACCTTGTCGGCCGTGAAGTTTGTGCCGTTATCAGTGATGACGCTATGGGGGACACCATAACAATGTACTACCCCTGATATGAAGTCTATCACGGGTCCGGATTCGGCCGTCTTAACTGGCTTGGCCTCTATCCATTTGGTGAATTTATCCACCATGACCAATAGGTATTTTTGCTTGTGGGTTCCCCCTTTAAGGGGTCCAACCATGTCAAGCCTCCAGACCGCGAACGGCCAGGTGATGGGTATAGTTTTGAGGGCGGTGGGTGGCATGTGGCTCTGATTAGCAAAGAGCTGGCAACCAACGCATCTCTGGACTAAGTCCTGAGCATCTGCCCGGGCCGTCGGCCAATAAAATCATGTACGGAATGCCTTTCCTACAAGGGCCCGAGCTGCAGCGTGGTGTCCGCCTAGTCCGGCATGAATTTCAGCCAGAAGGTTTCGCCCTTCTTCTTCAGAGATACACCTTTGAAGGACTCCGGTTGTGCTTTTCTTATAGAGTTCTCCCTCATGGACCTTGTAGGCTTTGGATCGCCGAACTATGCAGCGGGCCTCGTTTTGGTCTTCGGGAAGTTCCTGCCTAAGCAAGTAGGCGAGGAATGGCTCTGTCCACGGGGCGATTACTGCCATTATGTCATGGGTTGAAGGTGTTATTTCATCGGCTGATGCGCCGATTATGTCAGATTGCTCTGTGTCGGTTGGTGCGGCTGCTTCCTGTTTGTTATTTCCGGACTCCTCTTCCCATAGTACGGAAGGCTTAAACAGCCGTTCCAGGAAGATGTTTGGGGGAACCGCGTCACGTTTTGCGCTGATGCGTGCCAATACATCGGTCGCTTGGTTATTATCCCTGGCTACGTGGTGGAATTCAAGTCCCTCGAACCGAGCTGACATTTTAAGGACAGCGTTACGATAGACTGCCATTTTCGGATCCTTGGCGTCAAAATCTCCATTTACTTGGGATATTGCGAGGTTTGAATCCCCGCGCACCTCTAGGCGTTGAATGCCCATGGAGATTGCCATCCGGAGGCCATGTAAGAGGGCCTCGTACTCGGCTGCATTGTTGGAGACCGTGTACATTATCTCGAAATGCGTATTGGATGTATCCCGGTTGGGGCGTCAATCGACGCCAAATTTCAATCCGGCCAACATTTTGGAGCCGTCGAAGTGCATAATCCAATTGGGTATGCGCCGTACTCTTTAGGGAGTTCGGCTTCAGTCCACTCAGCGACAAAGTCAGCCAAAACTTGCGACTTTATAGCTCGTCGAGGTTTGTAAGTTATATCGAATGGTAAGATCTCGATGGCCCATTTTGCAATCCTGCCCGTCACGTCGTGGTTGTTTATAATGTCATTTAAGGGTACTTCGGAGGCCACTGTTATCGAACACTCTTGAAAGTAGTGTCGGAGCTTCCGGGATGCCATGAACACCGCATATGCTATCTTTTAATAGTGCGGGTAACGAGACTTGCAGGGAGTTAAAACAGTGGATACGTAGTACACTGGTTTTTGAAGAGGGAATTTATGCCCTTCTGTCTCTCGTTCTACGACGAGTACCGCGCTTACAACTTGATGTGTTGCCGCAATGTATAACAACATTGGTTCGCCTAGGTTAGGCGCAGCCAGGATCGGATTTGTTGCCAATATGGCCTTTATTTCTTCGAGTCCGGCAGTGGCAGCATCCAGTCAATTTTTGTATCTGTTTGAGGTCTTTTGGAATATCCATCTGTGACAAAGCTCGGATCTTGGTCGGTTCGCTTCGATTCCTCTACCGGATACAATGAAGCCCAGGAGCTTTCCGGCTGGTACGCCGAAAACGCATTTTTTCGGGTTGAGCTTAATGTCATATGCTCAGAGGTTGTCGAATGTCAGCCTCAAATTGTCTACTAGAGTTTCAATGTGTTTGGTTTTGACGACCACATCGTCTACGTATGCCTCCACTGTTTTGCCGATCTGGGTTGCCAGACATGTCTGAATCATGCGCTGATATGTTGCGTCGGTGTTCTTGAGCCCGAAGGGCATTGTGTTGAAGCAGAATGGTCCATATGGAGTAATTAATGCCGTTGCGGCTTGGTCTATCTCCACCATCTTGATTTGATGGTATCCGGAGTATACGTCGAGGAAGCACAATGAATCGTGCCCTGCGGTAGCATCAATTATTTGATCGATGCGTGGAAGGGGGAATGGATCCTTTGGGCAAGCCTTGTTAAGGTCTTTAAAGTCGACACACAAGCACCAGGATTTGTCCTTTTTTGGTACCATTACCAGGTTCGCTAGCCAGTCCGGATGTTTTAAGTCTCTGATGAATCCGGCTTCCAATAGTTTGGCTAGCTCCTCTCCCATTGCCTGTCTTTTTGGTTCGGAAAATCGCCGAAGAGCCTGTTTGACTGGCTTGAATCCTTTTAGAATGTTTAGGCTGTGTTCTACCAGCCTGCGTGGGATTCCTGGCATATCTGAAGGGTGCCAGGCAAAGATATCCCAATTTTCCCGAAGGAATTCTCGTAGTGCGGCGTCTACATCAGGGTTTAATTGTGCCCCGATGGAGGCCGTCTTTGTGAGGTCCGTTGGATGGACTTGGAATTTGACTATTTCGTCCGCTGGTTTAAAAGAGGTGGACTTGGATCTCTTATCGAGTATCACATCGTCCTTGTTCACCGTGGAGCGCAGCGCAGTGAGTTCCTCTGCCGCTAGGGCTTCGGATAGTGCCTCTAGGGCTAGTGCGGCTGTCTTGTTTTCGGCGCGGAGCGCTGTGTCCGGATCACTGACAAGAGTGATGATTACATTGGGCCTGGGCATTTTAAGCTTCATGTGCCCGTAATGGGGTATAGCTTGAAAAATTGTGAATGCCTCTCGCCCTAATAGAGCGTGATATCCGCTGCTAAACGGGGCCACTTGGAACGTGACCTCCTCGGACCTGTAATTGTCCGGCATGCCGAACACCACATCTAGTGTAATTTTTCCTGTGCAGCGTGCTTCCCGACTAGGGATTATTCCTCTGAAGGTTGGCTGCTTCGCTCAATGCGGCTCTAGTCTATTTCCATTTTTCGAAGGGTTTCCTCGTAGATGAGGTTTAATCCACTGCCGCCATCCATGAGTACCTTGGTAAGACGAAAGCCATCCACTATTGGACTGAGGACCAATGCGGCTGGTGCTCGGGCTATTCGGAATTTTGGTTCGTCACTGGCGTTGAAGGTGATAGCTGTGTCGCTCCATGGATTTGTTATTGCTACTTGGTAGACTTCGGCGAGGCTGCGGATTGTTCGTTTCCGCATATTATTTGATGCGAAAGTCTCGAAGACTGTTAATACCGTACTGGTACTGTTGGGCTGGTTCTCCGAGGCTAGAAGCTCTTCGCCACTTTTGGTCACCTGTCGTAGTATCCAACATGCTTGAAGGCTATGTGTTGGAGTGTCGCCCTTTGTACTATGGATTTTACAGGGTCCGCTGAGCCACCCCTCCAGTACGGTTCCGTGCCCTTTATGGGGTTTTTGCTTTTGGTTTTGTCCTGTGTGCTGAGCATGATGCACCCTTTTGTTTCAGACTAGGGTTGTGTTCGGAGCCGGATTGTCCCAAAACTTAGTTTCTGTTTTCCAGGTACTCTCCATTGCACAGTACTTTCGTACTATGGACGCCAAGTCGGCAAAGCATGTAATTTCGCGGCGACTTATGGCGTTCGTGATTCCCTTGTCCGTGCAATTCTTGCAGAAAATTGAGATTGCGCTTTCCTCACGGCAGTCCTTTATCCTGTCCATAACCAAGAGGAATCTGGCCCAGTAATGATGTACTGTCTCCATGGGCTCTTGCCAGATTTGAGATAGATCGCTTATGTTTGGGTGGGCGGGTGGAATTAAGTCCGAACCCCGCCCAACTTGAGGCTCAAGGGCGAAAAGTTTCAATTTGGAAGCTTGGATTGCTGGATGTCGTCCAATGAATCTGTCCATTGCTCGACTTTAGGTTCATGACTTGATTGACGTTAGTCCTCTCTACGGAATCCGGCATGGAGGGATCATGAGTCCGGACATAACTAGTCTTTAATATAGAAGAAGAGTCGCCGCGTTGTTCCTCTACCACCGCAACGGGGGGTAACACAGGGAGAGTTAATCTCTCGATCGGTTTTAAGCCCAATCGATCGTCCAGCAGCGACTCCTGAGGCGGCGATGCGATCCAAGAGCTCGTTTACGGAAGAGAGCTCCATCGGATCCAGCTGCTTGGTGAATTTCGAGTTGACGTGAAGATCGCTTTTGATGACCCGAGAAGTCATCGTCGAAGCGGCGGCCGAACAGGCGGTCATAAGAAAACCACCTAGCCGGATAGTTTGGTCGGCGGCCAAAGCTCCTTTGGCAATGGTACCGTCTTTAAAGACGGGAAGAGGCATCCTTCCTAATTGTGACGGCACAGAGGAACTCTCAATGAAAGCACCAATGTCGGTGTCAAAACCGGCAGATCTCGGGTAGGGGGTCCCAAACTGTGCGTCTAGGCGGATGGTAACAGGAGACAAGGGACACGATGTTTTTACCCATGTTCGGGCCCTCTCGATGGAGGTAAAACCCTACTCCTACTTGATTGATATTGATGATATGGGTAGTACAAGAGTGGATCTACCACGAGATCAAGGAGGCTAAACCCTAGAAGCTAGTCTATGGTATGATTGTTGTTGTGTTCTATGGACTAAAACCCTCCGGTTTATATAGACACCGGCAAGGGCTAGGGTTACACAGAGTCGGTTACAATGGTAGGAGATCTACATATCTGTATCGCCAAGCTTGCCTTCCACGCCAAGGAAGTCCCATCTGGACACGGGGCGAAGTCTTCAATCTTGTATCTTCATAGTCTTGGAGTCCGGCCGATGATGATAGTTCGGCTATCCGGACACCCCCTAGTCCATGACTCCCTCGGCAAGCTTAATTGTAACATCTATTTCTTCTATCTCAGCAGGTGCAATATCATGCATAATTTCTTTATATAAGGAATGAGGTATTGCACTAGCACTGGCACCCATATCACATAAGCCATGATAACAATGATCTCCTATTTAAATGAAATAACGAGCATGCCTACAACAGGTCTATGTTTATGTTTATTATCTGGTCTAGCAATTCTAGCACTTCATCACGTAGTAAATAACATGCCCATCAATATTATCAGCCAAGAGATCTTTAACCATAGCAATACTAGGTTCAACTTTAATTTGCTCAGGTGGTGTAGGTGTTTTAGTATTACTCTTATGGACCACAGTTGAAGCTTTAGCATGATCCTTTATCCTAATAGGGAAAGGTGGTTTCTCAATATAAGTAGTAGGAACAATAGGATCATTATAAGTGATAGTCTTTTCTTCAACTTTAATATGTGCAACTACTTTTACTTCAGCGGGAGGATTATATTTAAACCACTTCTCCTTAGGGAGGTCAACATGAGTAGCAAAAGATTCACAGAAAGAAGCTACTATCTCAGAGTCAAGTCCATATTTAGTGCTAAATTCACGGAAAACATCGACATCCATAAAAGATTTAACACAATCAAACTTAGGTGTCATACCTGACTCCTTTCCTTTGTCGAGATCCCAATCTTCAGAGTTGCGTTTAATTCTTTCCAATAAATCCCATTTGAATTCAATAGTCTTCATCATAAAAGACCCAACACAAGAAGTATCGAGCATGGAGCGATTGTTGAGAGAAAGTCGAGCATAATTTTTTTTTAATAATCATTTCTCTTGAGAGCTCATGATTGGGGCATGAATATAACATTGACTTGAGCCTCCCCAAGCTTGAGCGATGCTTTCTCCTTCGCGAGGCTAAAAATTATATATATAATTACAATCACGATGAACAAGATGCATAGGATAAAAGTTCTGATGAAATTCCAACTTCAATCGTTTGTAGACCCATGATCCCATATCATCACATAGCCTATACCATGTCAATGCATCTCCCTTCAAAGATAAAGGGAAGACCTTCTTCTTGACAACATCATCGGGCATACCTGCAAGCTTAAATATTCCACAAACTTCATCCACATAGATTAAGTGTAAATTGGGATGCAATGTTCTGTCTCCTGTAAAGGGATTAGCTAGCAGTTTCTCTATCATACCCGAAGGATTTTCAAAGTAAACATTTTCAGTAGGTTCAGTAGGTTCAGTAGGTTGAGGAGCAATGCTACATCTTGAGCTTGCATTGGTTTTCCTTGCAGAGGAAAGGGTGATCCAGCAATAGTAGCGTAAGTATTTCCCTCAGTTTTTGAGAACCAAGGTATCAATCCAGTAGGAGGCTCCTCAAAAGTCCCACGCACCTACACAAACAAACAAAGAACTCGCAACCAACACAACAAAGGGGTTGTCAATCCCTTCACGGCCACTTGCAAAAGTGAGATCTGATAGAGATAGTATGATAAGATAAATATATTTTTGGTATTTTATAATATAGATTGGAAAAGTAAAGATGCAAATAAAAGTAGATTGAAAGCTTATATGATAAAAGATAGACCCGGAGGCCATAGGTTTCACTAGTGGCTTCTCTCAAGATAGCATAAGTATTACGGTGGGTGAACAAATTAATGTCGGGAAATTGATAGAAAAGCGAATAATTATGAGATTATCTAGGCATGATCATGTATATAGGCATCACGTCCGCGACAAGTAGACCGACTCATGCCTGCATCTACTACTATTACACCACACATCGACCGCTATCCAGCATGCATCTAGAGTATTAAGTTCATAAGAACAGAGTAACGCATTAAGAAAGATGACATGATGTAGAGGGATAAACTCATGCAATATGATATAAACCCCATCTTTTTATCCTCGATGGCAACAATACAATACGTGCCTTGCAACCCCTGTTGTCACTGGGTAAGGACACCGCAAGAATGAACCCAAAGCTAAGCACTTCTCCCATGGCACGAAAGATCAATCTAGTAGGCCAAACCAAACTGATAATTCGAAGAGACTTGCAAAGATAACTCAGTCATACATAAATGAATTCAGAGGAGATTCAAATATTTCTCATAGATAAACTTGATCATAAACCCACAATTCATCGGATCTCGACAAACACACTGCAAAAAGAGTTACATCGAATAGATCTCCACAAGAGAGGGGGAGAACATGGTATCGAGATCCAAAAAGAGAGAAGAAGCCATCTGGCTAATAACTATGGACCCGAAGGTCTGTGGTAAGCTACTCACAACTCATCAGAGGGGCTATGGTGTTGATGTAGAATCCCTCCATGGTCGATTCCCCCTCCGGTGGAGCGCCGGCGAAGGCTCCAAGATGGGATCTCGAGGATACAGAAGGTTACGATGGTGGAAATTGTTTTTCATTGGCTCCCTGGATGTTTTCGGGGTACGTGGGTATATATAGGAGGAAGAAGTAGGTTGGTGGCCGCCCGAGGGGCCCACGAGATAGGGGGCGCGCCTAGGGGGGTGGGCGCGCCCTCCACCCTCGTGGCTGCCTGGCTGCTTCTTGGCTTGCACTCCAAGTCACCTGGATCACGTTCGTTCCAAAAATCACACTCCCAAAGGTTTCACTCCGTTTGGACTCCGTTTGATATTCCTTTTCTTCGAAATACTGAAATAGGCAAAAAAACAGCAATACGGGTTGGGCCTCCGGTTAGTAGGTTAGTCCCAAAACTGATATAAATGTGTAAAATAAAGCCCATAAACATCCAAAAGGGGTAATATAATAGCATGGAACAATCAAAAATTATAGATACGTTGGAGACGTATCAAGCAACTCTTTGCTCCACTGGTCGGGGTGAAGATACCCCGAACAAGCCCCTCAAAGGATATGTTTCCATAGTAACAAGTGACAGTAAATTTCAGCACACTATATAAATTTTTCCTTACCAAGTTCCACTTACCAAAGGCGCTTCACTCCCCAGCAATGGCGCCAGAAAAGAGTCTTGATGACCCACATGTAGGGGATCTATCGTGGTCCTTTTGATAAGTAAGAGTGTCGAACCCAACGAGGAGCAGAAGGAAATCACAAGCGGTTTTCAGTAAGGTATTCTCTGCAAGCACATAAATTATCGTTAACAGATAGTTTTGTGATAAGGTAATTTGTAACGGGTAACAAGCAATGAAAGTAAATAAGGTGTAGCAAGGTGGCCCAATCCTTTTTGTAGCAAAGGACAAGCCTGGACAAGTTCTTATATAGAGAAAAGCGCTCCCGAGGACACATGTGAATTATCGTCAAGATAGTTTTCATCACGCTCATATGATTCACGTTCGTTACTTTGATAATTTGATATGTAGGTGGACCGGTGCTTGGGTACTGCCCTTTATTGGACAAGCATCCCACTTATGATTAACCCCTATTGCAAGCATCTGCAACTACAAAAGAAGTATTAAGGTAAACCTAACCATAGCATGAAACATATGGATCCAAATCAGCCCCTTACGAAGCAACGCATAAACTAGGGTTTAAGCTTCTGTCACTCTAGCAACCCATCATCTACTTATTACTTCCCAATGCCTTCCTCTAGGCCCAAACAATGGTGAAGTGTCATGTAGTCGACGTTCACATAATACCACTAGAGGAGAGACAACATACATCTCATCAAAATATCAAACGAATACCAAATTCACATGACTACTAATAGCAAGACTTCACCCATGTCCTCAGGAACAAACGTAACTACTCACAAAGCATATTCATGTTCATAATCAGAGGGGTATTAATATGCATTAAGGATCTAAACATATGATCTTCCACCAAATAAACCAACTAGCATCAACTACAAGGAGTAATCAACACTACTAGCAACCCACAGGTACCAATCTGAGGTTTTGGTACAAAGATTGGATACAAGAGATGAACTAGGGTTTGAGAGGAGATGGTGCTGGTGAAGATGTTGATGGAGATTGACCCCCTCTCGATGAGAGGATCGTTGGTGATGACGATGGTGATGATTTCCCCCTCCCGGAGGGAAGTTTCCCCGACAGAACAACTCCGCCGGAGCCCTAGATTGGTTCCGCCAAGGTTGTGCCTCGTGGCGGCAGAGTTTCGTCCCGAAAGCTCGCTTATGATTTTTTCCAGGATAAAAGCCTTCATATATCAGAAGATGGCCACCGGAGGGCTGCTAGGAGGCCCACGAGGCAGGGGGCGCGCCCAGGGGGTAGGGCGCCCCCACCCTCGTGGATGGTGGGTGGCCCCCCTCAGGTATTTCTTCTGCTCAATATTTTTTATTAAATCCAAAAATGACTTTCGTGGAGTTTCTGGACTTTTGGAGTCTAGCCTGTTTGTTGCAATTGGTTGCTGCATTTGTTTGTTGCATAGCATGCATATAGCATTATTATTTGTTACTAACGGTTTATCTGGTGAGTGTAGCTGGCATCGGTTCGGATCCATTACAGCTCAGCGCCTGCATTTCTCCAGTTCTTTTTTTCTTTCAGTGTTTGGTGTCATTTCTGTCCTAGCAGAGTGATGCCAAGTGATCCCGAGACTGTTTGCAAAAATGGTGCTCAGGTATCGCGCCGATATTCTTCTTTCAACCCCGCCTATCATTCTGGTGATAGACATGCTTCTATCCCGGATCGTCCTTTTATTTTGTCATGTTGGCAACCCTTAATGATCTTAGTTATCAAGAAAGGGCAATGTCAGCATCCTCAGTTTTTCCCCGCTATCCTATTTCTTGGACGAGTACGGATCTTTTTCCGACCGCTTGATAATAATGTGGTTGCGACCTTCATGTCCCACTGCATGATTACCGAGTATGTCCTCGCTTCCGAGCTAGTCAAGATTGCTACCTGGCTAAGCTAGCACTTGGTGTAGCGATGCTTACACCAATTCTTCCACACATTTATTCGTCCTTGTGCACATCGTCACAGCATGCTAGATCGTACAACCGAAGATCCTGCAAGATTTGTGTGCTTAAGTAGGCATGCATATTGTGTGACTAGCAGTAATATGTGACATTGATTGTGTGTGAATTGTTTGTTGTTGTGTGCTTTTGTTTAGTTGAGTTTTCTTTTGCTTCTTTATTTTTGGGCCCCGGTGTTACATTATTTTTCCCCTATAAAGAGTTGCTCATCAACTGACACCGGACTTGAAGGAGCAATAAGGATTTCAAATATTTGGAAGAAGCTCAGCAAAACATTATGGTCTACCCAGTCAACTGCATTATGGCATTAACATCTGCTCAGAATACTAATGGTGTATTGGATTGACTATCAGCATCAAGTCTACATCAGTGCAAAATCCTCATGGCAGTTATATCCAGCCAGCAGAAAGACAAGACAATTGCAAGATCAACGTATGTTTTCAGACAGAGGTATGGATCATATACAAAGCTTTGGCTCAACAATGCATGATGATTCAAATATGTTATCATCCAAAATAAAGTCAGAATGTGATATGCTCAAGGAAGACAGTCCAAATATTTTTCTCATGCAAATAATCAGCCTCAGAATATTATGGGTGTGTGTATGGATTTCAGTCTGCATATCAGTAAGAAGCTTTGGATGATATGTGAAAAATATTGGTGGCATATCCTTCTTATATGCAGTGAGCATGCATCCCCAATCATATCAGTAACTCATACGAGATGCGGCAAAGATCTAGCAGATATGCCTAAGGAAAGTAAGGATACCACAACATCACGAGTCAGGCAAAGGAAAATAAGCAGAGACACATCTCATGAATTACAAGGATCGGCAAGATCTGGAGATGACATCACAGACTCAACAGTCGTGACAATGGTCATCAAGGTCATTATTCCCACAATTGACAAGGAGATATCATAAAACCTTGCCACCTTCTTGTATGATTAGCCTCAGCAATGAGCTCCGTACAGCTACAAACCCTAGGTATATGTCATATGTGTGTAGCCTCAAGTCAGAAAACAAGCCCAAGGAATAATGTCAAAAATATTGCACTAATCACGTCCATGGTCATACGAAGAATCAAGGAAAGGTGTGGCCAAGATATTTCAATACGGTATCCTGACAAAGAAAATCATGACTGTAAAAAGGATGAGACTGATAGCAAAGGTATGATGATTTTTGCACGACCATCAGGGTCCAGATACCCAAATCCGTTGGAGGCCATTATTTCATATGGATCCCCAAAGGCATACTCTCCGCGGCTTACTCCGTCTTACAAGGATTTCATATCCCACTGACCCGCTTGAAATGGTTAGTGTAGAATATCCAAGTCCCTTCTGTCAAATCCAAAATTCCTTTGCAACCTCAGCAGTCTGACCTCAGCGGCAGCATGAAAGCATATCACAGCCTATTACCACAGATGGGTATATCGACCACATGAGAAAATTCAAAAGCCGAACAATCAGCTCAGACCCGGTATACTCACTGACGGAATCAAGTACACGGTCAGTCTGTCAGGAAAATCATTTGTCCGTCAGCCCCTGTCGGGCCAGTCTCAAGATGTATGACACAGCTATAACTCCATACCCCATTATATTGCTCACGACAGAAGGCAGTCAAATCTTTGGTACATATCTCATGCTCGAGCCAAAGAAATAGATCAAGATAAATCAGTGCCACCTATGAGCAGTCAGATCCTGTCAGAATATGGCCATGATAATTCTCAGCATTTATTGAAACCGGAAGGCCTACATTTATTTGAAGCAACCCCATGACAGAAGTAAAAAGGTTTCATGACCAAAGGAAAAATCTATGCTCAGATCCATTGGATATCACCGCAGATATGAGAATTTGCGTCAGTAAAAGGATTTGGTATGTGAGCAAAAACCCGTCAGAATTTGGGGAAAGGTGAAGCAAATGACCCTAGAGCAAGGAAAGTTGATCATCTGAAATTCTTGGGGGAACAATAAATAAAGGAAAAAGGATACCCGAGTTGGAAACGGTGTCCTCAAGTCATACTTGTTACCAGAGCAACTAAATCTCGAGGACGAGATTTCTTTAAGGGGGTAAGGATTGTAACAGCCTGGATTTTGGCCCTTTTCTTTTTCTTTTGATTTATTTGGTTTTTGTTATGTTTTTCTTTTTGGAGTGGTTCTGTGGCCTTGCCACCTGGGAAATCATCCTCACTCCCCCTCCCAAGTGGCTCATCATTCTCAAAACCTTGCCAAGATCATGTCACTTCACTTCTTGACCAAACCCTAAACTCTTTTTCTAGGGAAAATTCCTTTTCCATTAAAGAAATAACCCTATCTGCCCTAGGTTGTGAACAACCTATATTTCTGTCCATCCAAAAATCCCCAAATAATTCTCATAATTCCTTTGGGTCATATATAGCTCAAATATGCCCAAACATTGCCTTGGCCAGTTCAAAAATAATTCCCCAATATTCCTTTTTCTATTCTGCCCTGAATGGCACTTTGTGAAGGAAGTGTCATTTATATTTTTCCTAGTGGCTCCCAACCTTTTTGGGCATGTTTATATGTCCAAATAATTGCCTCATGCACAATTTCAACTTTCCTAGCCAACCTTCCTCAGTGAATTTTCAAAGTTTCTGTCAGACAGAAGGCTTTGTGAAGGAAGTACTAGCGAGCAGTATCCAAATGAGTTGAGCTTTTGCACACTCCTTAATGTGCTCATATTACCCCCCTCCACCCATTTGCATCCCCGTCCAATTATCTATGTGAGCACAGGAGCAAAACTTTGATTCTGGCAATATTTTCAGGTTGTGAAGCAAGTATATTTTATATTGCTTCAAAAATCCTGATAAATTACCAGATCATTCTTATACCCATAAAACATCTCTCCACCCAATTTGGCATCATTTAAATGAGCCATTTGATCACCAAAATCATTCCAAGTTTCTGGACAGAAATGATGTTTGTGAAGCAAGTGCCATTTTGGCTTGCCCATTTGGCATGAGCTTTTTACAACATCTTCATATGCCCAAATAATAAAGCTTTGCCCAATCTTGGCCCAAGTTGCTTCTCCAGGTGAGTGCATCATCCAAATTTGGTTTCTGGACCAGATTATGCAGTTGCAAAGCAAGTGCATTAAATGTTGATCCATTTCTTCTCCAACTCCCCATGACTGTAGTCCTTCCTAGCCTAAACACCCCAGACATAGCTTTTGACCCATAGCATCTCTTTGTTGATCACATTGAGCTGATCAAGTTTACTGCAGTAAACTTCAGAGCTCATTTACCATTTAACCACTGCACCTTTAACCGAGCTACCACTGCAGTTAAAACCTCCCTTCGAAGAACAACAATGGCCAGCCATTTGGCTCTTCTTGACGCCAGTCTGCGCGGTGACCACCGTTTTGGCATGCCATGGGCGTGTCCAGAATGTCGCTTTGCTCGGGCCCCTCCTCTGCTCGGCGTCTCAGCGAGAACGGGCCTATCCAGCGTGTTCCCCGCGTCGTCGCCGTTCCCTTGGACCCCTCTCCCCCTCCGTCCGATTGCTCACCGACGCTCGCCGCCGCGTGACCACGGGCGAACAGTGGCCATTTAGCTCTGTTCATCGCCATCTTCTTCCTCCCCGTGCTCCGTGGGCTCCCTCTGCCCCGTGGGCTCCTCTCTATGTCTCGCCGTCGCCTTCCCCTGAGTCCTTGCGCGAGCACACACGTCCGCGGCATCGGACACGTATCCACGGCGACGCCCGCTCGGCCTCTTCGCCCCGCGCCTATATAAAGGCCACCCTGAGCCCTCCCGAGCTCACCTCTCACCTCACCATTCTCCCAGAGCCCCACCCGACCACTCCACCAAGCTCGAGGAGCTCCAGTTCCTCCTCCATGGCTGCCATGGCCGCCTCGGCTTCGGCCTAAATTAGCCCAACACCGAGCCTCCCCCTCCTCTTCTCCACCACCAGTAGACTCCTCCACCACCAAAGCCTTCCCCATAGCTCCCCGTTCATCGCCGGAGTCGCCATGCCCTCGTCTTCAAAAACTGGCCGGAGCCTCGTCCGCTGCAGCCGCGGCTCCCCTCGTTGCCGACCTCCCCGGGCTATCTGGATGGTCCAGGGCGGCGTGGCTTGGCCTGCTGAGCACGCCGGTAGGCGGCACGGCGCGGGAGATGGACGGAGCCGCTGGCGGTCATCGTCGGGGCGGCCGGCCTCGCCTCTGTTCTGCTCCGTCGGGGGGAAGAAGGAGAAGGCCAGGAGGAGAGAGAAAGGTGGGGCGGGACCCGCATGAAAGCGTCCGAGCTCGCTGACCCCACCCTGCTGACGTGGTTAAGTGAAAGCGTATTCGCAAGAATACGTTTTCCGAAAACGTATTTCCTCGAGTGCGCGTTCTGTTTTTCCTGTTAAGGACCTGTTTGCGATGATTTCTTTACAGATAGGTCCCTGGCAGAAAAACATTCATATCTTTTCACCCGTAACTCGAAATCAGGTGAATCCAAAGCCCACTTCTTCGTTTCGTCGAGCATGTTCTGATGGAATCACTTTTACCATGTTTTGCCATTCTGAAAATGACCATTTTGCCCCTGCCCCTATTCAGCCCCCTCCATGAGAGTGTGTTTTTCGGCGATTCTTTCCGCGAGCTTCTCGCACTTTCTCCCGGTGATTTCTTCCACCCAAGCAAGCCACACCCTCCATTTGCATCACCGTAATGCAGTGACATGGTTTAATCTATTTGAACTTGTTTAAAATATTGCTTTAGCTACATGACTTGTGCATGGCATTTTTCTCGGAGTATTATTTTAATCTTGCTGTTGCCATGCTATTGTTTGTATTACTAGGAGTTATGCTTGCAGTTGATGAGTGTCATGCTATCATTGGAGTATTGGTGTCTGGTATTATGATTACTTTCATGTTGGTATCTAGTATTACATTTTGGATTATCGCTTTGAATGTCATGCTGCCTTTGGATTATTAGTGGTTAGTATGATTATCTTTATGAGGATAGTTGATTTCCTATTGCTTGGAGTATTATTTTCGGAGATGATGTTTACATATGGATCTTAGTTGGATAGCTTGTTCTTGCATATTGGGGTAGTAGTATTATTGTTTTCAGATTCATCATGATAGTAGTGTTACGCTATCCTCGAAGTATTTTGGTATGATGATATTATGCTTGGATTATTTGTTGGATATTGCTATGACTTGGATTATAGTCTGATAGTTGATATCGAAGTATCATTTATCACAGTTATATTTTGGGGTTAAATTCCGTCATTAAGTTGGTCAGGTGCCACCGAACCGGGCTTTTCCAGTGCAACCACATTTTCCTTTTATGGGAATGCCCTAATGCGATGCTATTGTCGTGCCTCTCGCCGGTGCCTCCAACGAGGGAAGGTTATGGCGCGCGCTACCCTGATCAGGTAGGCGGACATAACCTTATGTGCCCGTAGTTGTTATTAGGCGCCTTTTGTCCCTGTTTGGGACCGTTTTCGTTTTGCCACGACGGTGGCCGTTGGTGCCTTTGGTAGGCACGGGGCCACCCAGGACTGAACCAAAAAGGGGGTGTTGGTCGGAGAGTGTCATGGCAGTAGATTGGTTTTGTCAGAATGCCGTTGGTCCACCCGAATGGGAGTGCAAGGCCATGGATTCCGTGGTGTGGGTAAAGTGCGGTACCTCTGCAGAGAGTGTGTGTTTAATCTATCGATAGCTGCGTCCTCGGTCATGGGCATAAGTTCGTACTAGGTCACACCGTTCGATCAACACTCACATGACGGAATGACTTATAGGTGATGTATATGTTGATATTATGAGTTGTAACGGTTTGGCAGGATGATGATGATGATGTTGGGATGATCTTGAGAAGGATCATCCAGTTTGTGATGTGGTCACGAAGTGATCATGTGGATGTTCCGTTTGTGATCCATGAGTGGTCACCATTTTGTTTTGGTCACGAGGTGATCGAGATGGTTCATGGCTTGGCCGGTTAGCCAAGTGTGAGATGGTTCATGTGGTACTTGAGATCTAAGATGATGGTTTATCAGTATTCTAGTAGTTCATATCATGATTATTAGTTGCTTCATCATGGTAGTTGTTAATGTAATTAAACTGTTTAATGCTATGTTATTGTCTTACCTTGATGCTTTTGGTTGTTGTGAGCTTGCAAGTACATTCAATGTACTGACCTGGCGTATCATGCCAGATTGCAGGTGATGCCATGATTGCTTGATTGCTTGTCGTGGTTTCCATTCATGCGAGCTAGATCCTGTCCCAGCCAGAGTCCCTGCAGAGTGGAGTTCACTACCTTCGTCGTTGTTCCGCTGCTACGAGTTGTTCTGCTGCTAGCATAGAGCAAGTGTAGTATCGCAGGCGTAGTGTCCCTGTGCGGATGTGCTTCTTTGTAACATCAGACCTTTGTATTATTATTCTTGTAATAAGAGCTAATTTATTCTATGTCAAGCAGTGCCGTATTCCAGAGACTTCTCCTCGATCTTTGGGCTGGAATACGGGGCGTTCCGGTTTCTCTGAGCCGGGGTGCCACATCCGCATACAGTGCGACTACATACATGACCAGAATAATGGTCCTTCGTTTAACATGGAGGGAATCGCGAAGATTCTGATGAGTCATTGAGTGGTTGACCAGCTCTCGCCGCATCATGACAGTCAGTTTTCGGCTTTCTCTATTGAGGTGCTCATCCGGGCTAGCCGAGACACAATCGCAGTAGTTCTCCCTTTACTACCCTAGCCAATATAGCGGAACATAAGGTAGTAAGCACAGGAGCCGGGCAACCCAACTATTGACCAAAGACATGATTCGGAGCTGATGCATATAAGGCCAAACTCGCGACGCCGAACACTCCCTATAGGTGTTCGGACTTTACAGTATACACCGGGCTGGATATAGCCCCTGGTGATAAACCCATGGTATCAAGGCACATGTGGCAATCCGAAGTGGGGGAAGAGCGCGGGTGGTGAGAGCATAAATCTCAAAACACAGTACGAACCGGGCTGCTTCTATAACATCCACTTTAGTACGGCGAGCCGTATGTTTACACATGATGCTGGTGTCTTTCTTGGACATTTTACATGCCAGGAAAGTATAAAACAACAAGAGATAAAAGAGGTTTACACCGGGTCTTAATATAAAAAAGAAACCTTAATGTGGGGCCCTGCTGCATGTCTGCGCCTTTGTCTCCGCTGTGAAGTGTCCTTGAAGGGTATAGTATAATGGTTATCTGTAAAAAAAGAAAAAGAGACTAGGTAAAAGAATCTGGTGTGGCCGTGAGTAAAGCTGGCTCGTTTTAATGAACCGTGAAGGATAACTTCTAGGGTCCGAATAGGGTCGAGCCGAACTATGGACCTTTTGTGCGCAGAGTGCCCCCGAAGCCGCCCAGGGAATTTTAAGTATATCTCCTTATGAGGCAGTCGATGGGGGCGTAGCTGCTAATCAAGCTCAGGTTTATCTAAGCTACCACACTGAGTTGTGCGCCGGACACGTTTGATTGTGTCTGCGGTCTTAACGACCGATGAGCTGTTCGGCTTGAATAGGCCGTTTTGTGCTTCGATTGCTAGAGCCGCCGTGTATTCCTCGGTGCGGAGAGAGCACTCCATATTTCCACTGACCGTAATGACGCCACGAGGTCCAGGCATTTTGAGTTTTAGATAAGCATAATGTGGGACTGCACTAAAACGGGCGAAGGCCGTTCTTCTGAGTAATGCATGATACCCGCTTCAGAACGGAGCAATGTCGAAAATTAGTTCTTCACTTCGAAAGTTGTCTGGCGAGCCGAATACAACATCCAATGTTAGAGAGCCAGTGCTGCGGGCTTCCACGCCCGGTATAACTCCTTTCAAGGTAGTGCTGCTTGGCTTGATTCTTGATGAGTCTATCCCCATCTTGCAGACAGTGTCCTGATATATCAGATTGAGATTACTACCGCCGTCCATGAGGACTCGAGTGAGGTGGTATCCGTCGATTATTGGGTCGAGCACTAGGGCAACCGAACCTCTGTGACGGATACTAGTCGGGTGATCTCTGCGATCAAAGGTGATCAGACAGGCCGACCATGGGTTAAACTTGGGGGCGACTGGCTCAACGGCATAGACATCGAGGAGTGCGTGCTTGCGCTCCCACTTTGGGATATCAGTGACATAGATCATGTTCACTGTTTTGATCTCCGGTGGAAATTTCTTTTGTCCCCCCGTGTTCTGCTGGCGAGGTTCATCCTCGTCTTCGCTCTGAGGTCCTTTCCCTTTGTGTTCGGCGTTAAGTTTGCCGGCCTGCTTGAAGACCCAACACTCTTTGTTGGTATGATTGGCTGATTTATCCGGATTTCCTTGTATCTAGCAGGACTTGTCTAGAATTTTATCCAGGTTGGATGGACCATCCTTGTTGCCTTTAAATGGCTTCTTCCGTTGACCGGGTCTGGAGCCCCTGAATCCGGCGTTTACCGCTGTATTATCTGGGCTTTCTTCATTGTTTCGATGTTTGTTCTTGTTGCATCGTGGTTTTCCATTGCCATCCCTTACTTCGGAGGTGCCGGGATCACTGGTGTTGCTATGGGCTAACCAGTTGTCTTCGCCCGCGCAAAAGCGGGTCATGAGTGTAGTTAATGCGGCCATTGTCCTTGGCTTTTCCTAGCCGAGGTGTCTAGCTAGCCATTCATCCTGGACACTGTGTTTGAAGGCCGCTAAGGCTTCGGTGTCCGGACAGTCGACAATTTGGTTCTTCTTAGTAAGAAACCTATTCCAAAGCTTACGGCTGATTCTCCGGGTTGTTGGATTATGTGACTTAGATCGTCTGCATCTGGAGGCCGGACATAGGTCCCTTGAAAATTGGCCCGGAAAGCATCCTCAAGTTCTTCCCAGCTTCCGATGGAATTTTCGGGGAGGCTTTTCAGCCAGTGCCGAGCTGGTCCTTTTAGCTTGAGGGGTAAATATTTAATGGCATGGAGATCATCTCCGCGAGCCATGTGGATGTGAAGGTTAAAGTCTTCTATCCAAACCGCAGGGTTCGTCGTTCCATCATATGCCTCGATGTTAACAGGTTTGAACCCTTCTGGAAAATCATGTTCCAGCACCTCATCGGTGAAGCACAAGGGGTCTGCTGCGCCCCTGTATCTGGTTGTGTCGTGGATTGGGTCCGGCGGTTGTAATGTTCGCCATTGGTTCTGAGTTGGTAAATGGCCGCCATGTTTTGTTT
Organism: Aegilops speltoides; assembly: GCA_021437245.1. NCBI lineage: Eukaryota > Viridiplantae > Streptophyta > Magnoliopsida > Poales > Poaceae > Aegilops > Aegilops speltoides. Next base: position 474,523,571 of record CM038145.1, on the reverse strand, counting down.
GATAATCGTGATCCCGTGTGGGGACATGTCCCCTGGATCCATAGATGGACCTGGTTTTGCAAGCTTATTTGTCCAGGTCCTCATGTAGATCGTGTTTCTTGTCCTGGGCTGCAGCCTTCCTTCCTTTGCGGGGAGGGGGCGCAGGCTTATGTACGGCATTGCTAGTCGCTCTGTCGCGACCGCGAGGTGGTCGGTCCGGCCAGTCGGCCATATTGTTTTTCGGCGGTATAGGCATAATAGCCTCGTCGTCGAATTCGGGCAACAGCTTACGTTTGGGATAGCTCTTTGTTTGGCGATTACCGCCGTATTTTTCCTCAACGTCTAGCACTTCGTTCCATCTGTCATTGAGCGTATCCTGTGTGGCTTTAAGCCGCTGTTTCTGCTTCTTCAGGCTCCTTGCGGTGGCGATAAGCCTCTGGTGGAGGCGTTCTTGTTCTAATGGTTCTTCTGGGATGACGAACTCGTCGTCGCCCGGGCTGATCTCCTCTTTAGAGACGGGTTGGTAACTGCCATCTTCGGCGTCGCTGTGTTTGGACAACATCTCTGGACTGTGTTCGCCGTCCTCTCGCACGCCCTTCTCCAACGCTGGGTCTATGGGGTCCTTGGCTTAGTTCAGATTATCATCAGCGTCCGTGACAATGTTGCTATTTTTCTTTTTGCCGGATCGAGGTCGGTGCTTGGGACGCCAACACTTGGGAGGTTCATCGACATGCATGTTGTTATCGCCGTCGGCCTCGCTCTCCTTTGATGTGTCCACCATGTATATGTCGTATGACGATGTAGCTGTCCACTGCCCCAAAGGTGGTGGTTTTTGTGCCTGCTCTTCTCTGGCATCGTCGTCCATACCGTCGATGTCTCCGGAGTCATAATCGAGCGTGTCGGTTAAATCCTCGATAGTGGCAATGAAGTGGGTGGTGGGTGGGGAACGAAGTTCTCCGTCATCCGCTTCCCATTCGAGCCGGACATAGTTCGGCCGAGAGTCCCCTGACAAGGAGAGGGATCTTAATGAGCTTAACACGTCGCCAAAAGGCGAGTGCTGGAAAATGTTCGCGGAGCTGAACTCTAAGACTGGCGCCCAATCAGGTTCGATGAACGCGGATGCACGCGGTCCGGAGCCCATGGCCGGAGACGAGTCCGAGGTTCCGGAAACACAAGCACAGCTCGATGTTGGGTCTGTGTGTGGCTCGAGCACCTCTAAGTCTGCGGCCTTTGTGGAGAGGCTGAGCTTCTCGTCTTCAGAAGACGCAGTCCGCTTCGGCTCTAGGGCCAGGGCGGTCATAGGCGCTAGCTCGTGTGTGCGGCCAGATGACAGATCTAGGTCATGTTCATCAAGGTGGCCGAAGACAACCGTCATGGGATCGAATCCGTTGTAGATCAAGTCCGCGCGGATATCGGCCACAAAATTTAGGCTTCCAAATCTGACCTGATGGCCAGGGGCGTAGCTATCGATCTGCTCTAGATGGCCAAGCGAGTTGGCCCGCAATGCGAAGTCGCCGAATACGAAGATCCGTCCGGGGAGTAAGGTCTCCCCCTGGACTGCATTGTTGTAGATGATTGATGGAGCCATCAAACCTATCTTCGACGACATAGAGGAACTCTGAATGAAAGCACCAATGTCATTATCAAAACCGGCGGATCTTGGGTAGGGGGTCCCGAACTGTGCGTCTAAGGCTAATGGTAACAGGAGGCGGGGGACACAATGTTTACCCAGGTTTAGGCCCTCTCTATGGAGGTAATACCCTACTTCCTGCTTGATTGATCTTGATGAATATGAGTATTACAAGAGATGATCTACACGAGATCGTAATGGCCAAACCCTAGAAGTCTAGCCTATGAGATTATGATTGTTGTGACTAGACTCTAGAAGTCTAAACCCTTCGGTTTATATAGACACCGGGGAAGCTAGGGTTATACAAAGTCGGTTATAGAGAAAGGAATATACATATCTGAATCGTCAAGCTTGCCTTCCATGCCAAGGAGAGTCCCATCCGGACATGGGACGAAGTCTTCTCTATCTTGTATCTTCATAGTCCAACAGTCCGGCCAAAGTATATAGTCCGGCTGTCCGAGGATCCCTTAGTCCAAGACTTTCCCACCCCCCCTCTAGACATAGTTTCAATCCTATAAGTGGTATTAGAGCTTTGGTCTTTGTAAGCCTTGATTTCCATTGCCTTGGTGATCATAGCCTTGGTTTCACAACCTAGGAGAGTATGGCATCTAGTGAGGGTAGCTATCACTGTAGAGGTCCTTACTTCGATGGTACAAATTTTGCTAGTTGGAAGCATAAGATGAAAATGCATATTCTTGGCCATATCCCCACTGTTTGGGTTGTTGTTCGTATTGGTTTGCAAGGTGAATTTTTTCAAGATGGTAGTGAATTGTATTATGAAGCGACCGCGGAAGAATTTAAGATGTTGCAATACAATGCTCAAGCTTGTGATATTCTCTTCAATGGATTGTGCCCCGACGAATTCACCAAAATAAGCCGCCTTGAGAATGCAAAGGAAATTTGGGATACTTTGGTTGATATGCACGAAGGTACCGAGTCCATCAAGGAATCCAAGTTGGATGTGCTTCAAAGTCAACTTGACAAGTTCAAGATTAAGGATGGTGAAGGAGTCGTGAAATGTACTCTAGGCTTGTGAAAGGATCGATACGGTCGACTAGAGGGGGTGAATAGGAGACTACAAATTTTAATCTTTCTTGTCAATTTTAAGGTTTAGCAGATAAATAGGGTTCACCAGATATGCAACTAGGTGAACACAACCTATATGACAAGCAAGCTTAAAAGCAAAGTATGCTAGGTAACAATCTAATTAGCAAGCCAACAAGCATACAAGGCAAAGTAAAAGTGTGGGAAAGGATTAACCACAAGTGAGGTGAGGACACGGATTTTATCCCGAAGTTCACTCTTCCTTGGGGAAGAACTACTCTCCGTTTAGAGCGATGCTGGAGCCAAAGCTTGCAGAACGCCATGAAGGCTCACCGTAGTATCTTTCGAGTCACCCCCAACGGATGAGCCTCGAATCACTCGAGGTTGGTCTTGAAGGTGACCACCACACCTTTACAAACTTCTCCTGAGCACACCACAAGTAAGTAAGCTTCCGAAGGAACCTCTAACTGTTGGAAATATGCCCTGGAGGCAATAATAAAATGGATACTATTATATTTCCTTGTTCATGATATTTGTCTATTGTTCATGCTATAATTGTATTAACCGGAAATCATAATACATGTGTGAATCCTGAAAGCACAAGTGCTCCCTGGGTAATTTTGGTAATAAATGTCAACATATCTCTTGTTGGACTAATACTTTCATCTAGTATATTTCAGATAAGTCCAACAGTGGAGTGGCATGGACAAGAGGATGTGGAACCCCTTCAAGATGCTAAGGACAAAGGATTGGCTCAAGCTCAAAGCTCAGGACTCTACATTTTCTATTTTAGTAATCCAAGATCACATTGAGTCTATAGGAAAGCCAATACTATTAAAAGGGGATGAGGTGTTGCTTAATGGCTTGCTTGCTCAAACTGCTTAGTGATATGCTCCAAAAGCCCTCAACCACTTTCTCATATCCACATATGTCCCAAACCAAAAGTCAAACTCGGCCCCACCGATTTGATCCATCCGGCGCCACCGAGTTCATTTGACATAGCCACTTCCAAAACCCTAATCAGTTCGGTCACATCGATGGGATCTCGGTCTCACCGAGATGGGCTTGCAATCTCTCTGTTGTCTATTGCAACATTTTCGGTCCCACCAAGAAGATGTAGTCGGTCACACCGAGTTTGCCTGACCAACTCTCTGTTTTACTTATTACCAAATCGGTCTCATCGAGTTGTGTAATCGGTCCCGAGATGAGGTTTTACCCTAACCCTTGCACATCGGTCCCACCGAGTTGATCACATCGGTCCCACCGAGTTGATCACATCGGTCCCACCGAAATTGCCTAACGGTCACATATGTACAAAATCGGCCCGACCGAGTTTTCTGATTCGGTCCCACCAAGTTTGGTATAATGTGTGTAACGGTTAGATTTTGTGTGGAGGCTATATATACCCCTCCACCCTCTCCTCATTCGTGAGGGAAGCCATCAGAACGTGCCTACACTTCCACTACTCATCTTCTGAGAGAGAGCCACCTACTCATGTGTTGAGACCAAGACATTCCAATCCAACCATATGAATCTTGATCTCTAGCCTTCCCCAAGTTGCTTTCCACTCAAATCATCTTTCCACCAAATCCAATCCTATGAGAGTGAGTTAAGTGTTGGGGAGACTATCATTTGAAGCACACGAGCAAGGAGTTCATCATCAACACACCATCTATTACCTTTTGGAGAGTGATGTCTCCTAGATTGGTTAGGTGTCACTTGGGAGCCTCCAACAAGATTGTAGAGTGAACCAAGGAGTTTGTAAGGGCAAGGAGATCACCTACTTCGTGAAGATCTACCCTAGTGAGGCAAGTCCTTCGTGGGCGATGGCCATGGTGGGATAGACAAGGTTGCTTCTTCGTGCCCTTCGTGGGTGGAGCCCTCCATGGACTCGCGCATCCGTTACCCTTCGTGGGTTGAAGTCTCCATTAACATGGATGTATGATAGCACCACCTATCGGAACCACGACAAAAACATCCGTGTCTCAAATTGCGTTTGCACACTCCAATCCCATCCCTTTACTTTCTTGCAAGTTGCATGCTTTTACTTTCCGCTGCTCATATACTCTTTTCATGCTTGCTTGATTTGTATTGTGAATGGTTAAACTTGTGATTAAACTCCACCCAAACTTGAAAAACTTAAAAACCGTCAACTTTGTTTGTTGAGTGTCTAATCACACCCCCCTCTAGACACCTCTTCTCGATCCTTTCAAATACATAGACCACAACATGTCCCTAGTGAGCCTCTAGTTGACTAGCTCGTTGATCAATAGATGGTTATGGTTTCTTGACCATGGACATTGGATGTCATTGATAATGAAATCACATCATTAGAAGAATGATGTGATGGACAAGACCCAATCCTAAGCATAGCACAAGATTGTGTAGTTTGTTTGCTAGAGCTTTTCTAACGTCAAGTATCTTTCCTTAGACCATGAGATTGTGCAACTCTCAAATGCCGTAGGAATGCTTTGGGTGTATCAAACGTCACAACGTAACTGGGTGACCATAAATGTGCACTACAGGTATCTCCGAAAGTGTCTGTTTAGACATAATGGTGTAGGCTTATATTTTAGACATAATGCATGACTAGAAGAATGTGCATGCTTTGTCGGGCCACTTGCCCCTAAGAGCCTCATTGGTAGTCGCTCGCTTCTTGTTTGTTTAGCTAGTGAAGTTCCCTATTGTTTTTATGTGGAGCGATCATGCTAAGGGATCAACAAACATAGAGTAACAACGATAATAGACAAAATAGTGAGACACCGCCCCTAATAAAGAGACATACCGTACCACACTCCACAATGCAAGAATGAATTGCAGCACCCATGCACCGACGCCAGAACCATAACCACCCAAAATCCATCAAATCAAAACAGTAAAACACGTTGCCCATAACCCATCGACCAAACAGCCCATCAACATCGAATCTCAAGAGTCGGGATGACATGAACCCACCGACTGAAGTGGGTGTGTGCTTTTCACGGGCTGGAGCCTCTCGTGTTGGGGCAGTGCGCATCGACGTTGAACGGTACGAACGCCATCGTCGAGTAGGCGGGGCTCACACTGGGCGAGAGTGGCATCTTCAAGGTGCAGACCAATGACAACACCCGCTGCTCTGGCCAATGCCCTTTTCCCCTCTTCTAGATGGAGCCGACCATGGATGTGTGACAAAAAAAACCAAGTATGTTGACGGCTAAGCGGCGGCGATCGGGAACACACCGTGAGGGGAAAGGAGCACAGGAACAGAAACCTTCTGGAGAGGTCGTTGAAGGCGATGCGGTCAAAACGAATAAATCATAGATCGACATATTTCAACTTCCTAGTAGTCGTAAATGCCAGAGATGCAATAAAAAAATAAAAGGGAGAAAAAATAAATCTGAGTAGATTTAACACACACACACACACACACACACACACAACTATCAAAATAATATCAGAAATAATGGGCGCGACATCACACGCCATCATGGGCTAGTAATATGATTCCCAAGGTCAGTTTAGAGTTTTTTCCATGGCCAAGGCGTCACAACCGTACAAAAGTCCTTTTGAATACAAATTTAAAACACTTTTTTGACACATGGGTAAGTATTATTTTACTCATCTACCATTTGAATTTAAAAATGCATGGTTAAACACTTTGCATATTACGCTCTTCGAGTTAGACGAAGCCACAAAATCCCTTGTGAAGTGAAACTTTTGCTACAAAGACGATCTCCACATGCAACCATTTGCCTACCTTGAATCCTTGATCTAGCCCGCACATGTGGTTTCTTCCCATCTTTATATGTTTTTCCTATTGAACGGCTGAAGGAACTCTTAGAGATGGCAGGGGGTTGTGTATGCTTTTATATTGTTGAAAATAATAAAACAAAAAAAATCCTCCAGATGTATGTGGATAAAAATAGGAGGATGAAAGAAAAGTATTACTATTTCAAGGAGGGTGTAATAAAAGGTATTCCTATTTATAGGTTTTGAGGAAAGCGGGCAGTTACTTACGATTCATTCTCCATCGCCATCCTCATCATCTCTTCTGCTGCGAAAAGAACAGCAAACAATCCAATCAATCAAATGGGTTCTCGATGGATTCGACCCGAGGTACGCAATGATAATTTAGGTTATCCATTTGCAGATGCAAATCAAGCACATTACTTGTTTTTATCGGAAGTTTATACCTATTTGTTTGGTTTATCGAAATCATTACTTTCCTTCTTATACTTCATTTGGTGCCTTACGAGCAATCAAGTAATTACCCGATCTACAATGTCTAAAGAAATATACATGTTTTGTTGTTTGCTGCTTACATATGATCTGTTTCATTTGTGTAAAAACTTATCGAAGATCAATCAACACATGGGAGGATTATTTGCTAATTGCCAACCATGATTTGTTATTGCATAGGTCATTTGTGTCACATGTCTTATATTCCAATGCATCAAAGACCTCCACAATATTTTGATTTAGCCATAAACGTGAACACACATGACCAAAATGTATGGTAAACAAAACCTCCGAGATTTTGTTTGTGTTCATGTTGGCATAGGAAATCCATACATAGTCATACAACAAAGTCACGTTGAGTCACGCGACATGCCTCCTTCTACCCATAACATCGTAATATGAAATTCATCATGTCAATGTCTGATTAGTGATTCAAACATTCAGGTGTACCCGCTGTTCGCGGCAACTGGCGTGGCCGTCGGTATTTGTGTGATGCAACTTGTGCGCAATATCACCACCAACCCTGAAGTCAGGTACTACATAAACAAAACAAAACTTCCATCCACATTCAGGGCTCCACATTTCGACACACTATACTTGATCAGTTTTTCCACCATCGCTCAAGATTTGATTTAAAGTTGTTTTTGTGTGAAACAACGGATGGGTGTACATGCAGGGTGACAAAGCAGAACAGGGCAGCCGGGGTGCTAGAGAATCATGATGAAGGGAAGAGGTACTCCCAACACGGGGTGCGCAGGTTCTGGCTCTCCAAGCGTCGTGACTACATGCATGAACTAGACAACCCCACCGACCGGAAGTAGATCCAATGACGGATCGGCCATGAGAAGAGGCCGCCATGTTTGCTCCATCCATCACACATATATGCATACTACAAGAACAAACGTGCTTCGCCGCGCCTGCTATTATTGTTGTTTCCCTTTGTTTACTATACCCGTGTAGTCATAATGTATGTTTTTGTGGCTGAAAAGAACTATTTTGTTGTTTTCTTTGATATGACATGGTAATACGTTTTAACATCTCTATAGTTTATTTTCTTGCCAAAAAACAACCACATGTATTATCCTTTCGCCGAGAACAAAAAAAGGCTGCGGGAGGAATTTTTGAATAAAGTGTCACATCATCGGTGTCAAAGTTCTCGTCACCAATTCATTTCATGGATCCAAAATGGCAAACAGTAAATCTATTTTCCACATGTATTCCTTTTTTTCGGTCACCGATTCATTTGTTTACAGAGGGAGTATGTGTCAGCGAAACTTTATATATGTAGAGGTCACTTTTTTTTTCTGCCAACAAGAAGAAAAAAAGGAGTTTACATCTTTATGCACTCCTCATGTAAAGAGAATCATGGAGTAGTAGTAAATTTGTGGCGAACTCTTTGGTTTCTTTGGCAGTTTTATTTATTTTCGCCATAAGTTGACCTGTTTTTTTCTTGAACCAACTTGACCTGTTCACCTGCCTTTCACGCTCGTTCGTTCCCCAATCCCCACTATCGGGTCCATGACGCGCCTTTCGCGGGCCTCCCACCACCCACACGGCCACACCCGAACCCGCCACCGCCCACCCCTCTCCCCCCTGCCCCGGCCACTCTTCTCCCCTCCCCCTCCTCCCTCCACTAAACCCTAGACCACGCGCGCGCCCCAACCACTCCCCCCACCCCCTCTTTCCCCCACCCGCGCGGCGCATCCGGCGGCGGCGGCCGCCATGGGGGCCCTCGCCGCGTCGACTTCGTCGGGGGACTGGCTCGTCGAGGACGACATCCTCCTCAAGAACGCCATCGAGGTAGGTAACCGACGCCCCCGTAGCCCCGGATCGCGGCCGCAGCCGCCCAGTAGCTCTCCGTGTCGACGCGTCGGTTAGGTCGCCTTCGATTGAGGCGTCCAATTGCTGTCCCCGGCCGGTTCTTGCCCTCCGGAGCGCCATGGAGCCAGAGCCCAGAGGGGCTCTGCCCGCTAGTCAGAATGCTTAGTCCCCACCCGGCCTTGCAAAATTCCTGCGCCCGTGATTCTTGTTATCCGTTACCTGCGAAATTCTTGGACTCCCCTGTTGTTTACAGCAAATGTTCTTTGCGTTCTTTGTGTTTCAATTGCATTGGGGTGGGTGGTGCTCTGCGAGTCTGCACTACACAGTGCTTGAGTAATTCTGGCATTGCTGTTTTTTTACAGCCAATGCTCTTGATTTCATTTTGCGTTAGAAGTAAGCGTGTCGCTCTGCAGCACATAGGAGTTAGTTAACTGACAGCATGATGTAATCAGAAATTGCTGCCTTGTGTGATTGGCTCGAAACAGTTCCTGTTGTGCGTCTTTTGGTCCCGCGACAATCTTTTAACCTTCGAGTCTGTAATGTTACAAGTTGTTAACCTTCTGTAAATTTTTGCATTGCTATATAAATTAAATTTATTCAAGACTTGTTATATTGTATTCTCACATGTCAGCTTATTGGCCGTGTAACAATCAAATTTGTTTGCTTAAAAATATGGCATGAAGAGATAGGCCTAATTAACGAGTGCTTTTTTTATTGTACCAGTGAACAAAAATGAGAAAAGCTGCTCTGGCAATTGCTTATGAAATTCTGAAATCTGAATTTATGACTACTCCCCTGTTTATTACTAGTTGCTAAAATGATAATTTTGATACCTGTAGACTGGTGCCTCTTTGGAGTCCTTGGCGAAAGGAGCTGTATGTTTTTCCCGTAAATTCACCCTTCAAGAAATACAAGATCGTTGGACTTCATTGCTATATGACCCAGAGATCTCAGCACAAGCTTCTGCTCGGATGGTTGAGTATGAGACTGAACTTTCCACTTCCAACCCTGCCAAGCTACATAAACTTGTCAACTCCAAGGCAAAAGATTTCTCATTTCAGAAGCGGAAAATAGAGAGTGTCAAGAATTTATACTATGCGATGAGAAAGAGAGTATGCAATGAACCCTGTAACACCAGCGACCTTGGTTTTCTCATTACCCCTTGTTCTTGCATGGCGATTGGCGGGGAGTGTGTCTGCGGAGGCGTACCTAAACCTTCACATGATCAGCATGGTGTTCAAAATATTGAACCAGGGATGAGTACAGTGAGCTGTTATGGGCAAGCAGGTGGAAGCTACACTGGTGCACAACAGGCACATCCTGAAATAAATGGCCATTCTTTCCATGCACAGCATCCTGGGAGCATGATAAAAGATGAGGATGCCACCAATAATGCACCATATGTCTATTCAGATGTTCAAATGTATGATGCGTACACGCAAAAAGTTCCTGAGCCAAGTGAAGTGAACAATGTCTCACTTAGAGGTATCACAGATTTTCAGGATTCTATGCAGTTTCAGCAATTGGCATCTAGCAACCAATGTGGCAATGAAGTAGCAGAATCAAAAGAAATGTTGATTACTGATCAAGTTGGAGTTGAACACGTCCATTTCCCTGCTAATAACAGCGGAGAAGCAATCTGGAACGGGGTTGATGAAACAGACACACTTACTCTTGCTGATGGTAAGAAAATAAAGACAGCCAACAGAGACCCTTTAGCCTTGCAAGCAGATGGTGGGATTTGCATGCCTGGTTTAGATGATGCAGCAATACCAGAAGGTGATTACATGGATTTCCCCTTTTTCAGTAACAGTGATGAGTTTGATCTCCTGAACGGTGAAAATTTTCTGAATTCTCCACATGATACGAATCAGGAAGACTTGGATGATCCTGATCCAAAAGGTGTATTGGGTGCAGAGTCCGTCATGCAGAATATGTTGCACCCTGATGAGGCCAACATTTGCTATGATCAGGTAGATTCTGGCCATGTACATCATAACGTTGAGGGTGTTTCGGAAATGATCCTGGTCCCTACTTCATCTGAATTATGTTATCCGGGCCCGCATGTGGAATGCATGTTAAATACGGAAGATCCTGAAATCCCTTGCAATGACGATGCTAGTACACATGGCGAGTTTTCTCCCCTGCGCCCTACTGCTTCTTTTGCGCGGAACTCTGAGTCTCCATTCCCCCCTGCAACTAGCTCTCCATTAAAGGTTGAGCATTCCAATGCGAGTGATTTGGTCCAAATAAAGAGAGGAGATATGGCAAATGCCCAATCTCCATCACAACCAATGAAGCTTAGCCCATCCACTACAGAACAAAAAGAAGTTTCAGTGGCACTTAATAAAGGTTGCATCCTAGGAGCTATACCCTCTGAAGGTCCTTCAACTTCCAGTGCAATTTTGCATGGTAATATTGACACGAATGATGAGAGCACATGCATGCTAGCTTTACCTGCTATTCACCCATCTGGATTTGGTGAAGGACCATCGTGCAGTTTAGGACAGCACGATTTTTTTGATAACTCCCAAAGTTTGATGTTGTACAATCCTGTTCAAGTGCCTGATCACATGAATTACAGCTCACATGATAATCAGTCAGAATTGCAAGATGCCTCTGCTCTACAGAACTGTATGCCATCACATGCATTGCCAGATTTGGGTCTTCAAGACCCTATTGCAGCCGCGCCGGCATCAGCTCCACCAGAAGAATGCTTGGACATTGAAAATGATATTCCAAACTACTATGATTTAGAAGCCCTGGTATGTATCTGTTAACTTAGATAATAGAGCCTTTCACCGTGTTACTTCTGATTCACCCCTTTCGGTTCATTGCAGATACTTGATCAGGATCTAATCCCATGGGACCAGGCTGATTCATCTCACCCTGCAGGTAAAGAAGAACCATCTATCAAATTATTCTGAATGTGGTTAAGGATGTGCTGCATTAATATATGCAAGTTTGTGTAGAGATGCACATCTTGAGGCTAGCATGAGTAACATTATGATGACAGAGTTGTCCAAAAAAATGTATTGTGCTAAACTATGAGTCCTATTGTGCTGAAATAATGGTCCCATTGTTACAATAATACTTCACTATCAGTGCTTATAGTCACTAAAAATGAGACTAGTCATCAGTTCGTCATACGGGTAGGGTATTGGTCAGCTAGCAGGCCTAAGGAGGAGAAGGTATTCTGTTCTGGGTTCTGGCACTAGTGTGTGTGTGTGTGTGTGTGGACCCGCTATCTTAACTGGATGTGGCGTGGCCCTTTCCCTCTTAGTGGCAATTTGAATGCAAACCACATGTCATAGAACAATAAAACTGACCAAGCTTAGTCCATGCACACCAAGAAACGTGACTTGGTAGATAATTTGGCTCTTCAGCAAGATGTGCCTGATCAATATAGATGGCACCTAACTCAATCAGGGTCTTGCACTAGTAAGTTGGCTTACAATGCTTATTTTCCTGGCTCCATCAAGTTTGCGCCATGGAAACGGGTTTGAAAATCATGGGCTCACTCTGCTGCAAATTCTTTATCTGTCCGGCAATCAAGAATAAACGCTGGACATCCGATCACTTGGCTAATATAGGGGCTGCCGCATCCTACTGCTAGTCCCTTTTGTGTTCAAGAAGAGGAAACAATCCAATGTTATCCTTATTTCTTGTGTCTTTACAAGGCATGTTTGGATGGTCATCCTAAAATTTTTGGGCCTGGCTGCTCTTGCCCCTCAACCTGATGTAACACGTTTCTCCAATTGGTGGTATAGTGCTGTCAGAAGTGTGCCCAATGAATTGAAGAAAGGCTCCAACTCCCTCATCATCCTTGTTGCTTGGGAAATATCGAAACACCGCAATGCATGTGTGTTTGAGGGTGCCAGGCCCTGTATTCCATTAGTGTTATAGGCAGCTGCTTGTGAGAGTAACTTCTGGTGTTTGGTTGGTGCTTCAGCCCTCCACGAGCTAATCATCAGGTAGCTTATCCCTGACACTTAGGTCAGGGTGTGTTTGGGCAAGGTTGATTATGTTTTGTTCATGGCGAGTCTGTTATTAGACCTCTGGGAGCTGGCCTGCTGGCCTCTCCTTGTATTTCTTTCCTTCATGAAATGACACACAGCTCTCCTGCGTCGTTCGAGAAAAAAAAGAAATTGATTGAGTTTAATTTACAGCAATTTTATTTTTCTGGTACTTTGGACCTTGTATATTATTAGCCACAGTTAGGCATTTGCGTACCATGTACAGGAGAAAAAAATGTTTCCTTACCATTATCTATGTATTTGCATGGCCAGTTTCCAGATTTGATCATCCAGAGAACAGGAAATCATTGATAAGGTTGGAGCAGGGTGCTCGGTCTTATGTGAACCGAGGTATCATGTCTCGAGGTGCCTTTGCAGTTATCTATGGACTGCACTTGAAGTACTACATAAAGGATCCTGAGGTAAATCCAACTGATGTTTTTCAGCTAATATGGTCTGTCACATATAACGAGACACAACTCAGCTTCTCCAGAGTACGGAGAACTTACGTTCATACATCTGCGCTGAAACAGTTGCATCGTTTATTTCTGAACAGCATCACACTGGCTACTCACTAGCAGTTTGAAAACTCATCTATCTTGTTTCTGTCTCATAATGGAATGCTGATTGAATTCTTCATTTCTTCTAATTCAATCTTTAAGTAGAAAAATACGACCAGGCTTGTTATTGTGTGGCTTTCACTTTCATTATTTTTTGGCAGATTGTCTTCTTTAACTTGTATGAAATATAATATTTTCACATCTGTGCAATATCTTGGCACCATTTCTGACTTTTAGTTGCATTTCTCTCTTCTTTTCTCAGGTTATTCTGGGAAGAGAGACAGAAGACGTAAAAGTAGACATAGATTTAGCAAAAGAAGGGAGGGCGAACAAAATATCTCGCCGACAGGTATTTGCTTGAATATTTTTTTCCAAGTTCGTGAATTTTAGTTACAGTTCAGGAAATAGATGATGCCTAAAATATGATGAGAAATATCTATATCCTGTAGAGTCTTGTTTTTTTGTTTAGTTGGTTCTTCTGTTTGAGGTTAGCTCCTGAAGAAAATGTACTTTTAGCTCATCTGCTGATCTTAGTGTAATTGGTGGCCACAGAAGGTCTACTCTGCCCTGACCCTGACAGCAGTAAAAAGCTTTGTGTGTCATGCATTGTAAGAAGACATTTTAACGTGCAGGGCACATGTTTGTTTGAGCCAGTGGAGTTGTCGACTTTGTTTAGTTGGCAATATTTGGGACTGGAAAAGTCTGGTGGGGGATGAATTATGTTTATCTAGGTTTCTTTTTTCACTCTAGGGTTGACTTGCATATTTATCTCAATGATTTGTATCATGCCTTTGTGTTATTATTAAATTGAGAAACTGTTAGTCTTGACACTTTGTTTTCTTGACTTATTATGGATAGTTTAAAAACATCTCCAGCTATTGATGTTGACCACACTTATATTATAACATTGTGACCTTTTGGCATTCTATGACTCTGTGTATCTTGTAATTTGTACATCGTCTGACCATGCCATGCTCCTGAAATAGTTAACTGTTTTAAGTAATTAACAGCAGGCATCTCTGGTTACATCTGACCCCCAGTGGTTGCATCCACTAACCCCATTCATATGTTCTCCTTTAAGTTGCGAGTTAGGGTATCAGGCTGGTGAACTGCCCTAAATAGTGGACACTGTGTTATGTTTTGCTAAATTCGTGCTATATTCTGAAAATCAGGCGGTTATCAAGATGGATAAAAGTGGGTCTTTCCATATCAAGAACATTGGGAAATGCTCAATCTTTGTTAATAGCAAGGAAGTGCCGAGCTGCAAAGGGATCAACTTAAGTTCTGATTCTTTAATCGAGGTACACAGATATCTCGTATTTCATTTTCCTCTCCATTTACGGTTCGTTTGTAACTTGGTGAGAAAGCTATTATCCTTCTAGTAAATATTCATGTCCTCTCTTTGTCTGGATTCTGATACAACTGCATTAAATGCTCCAGTTCTATGCTATTTCATAATAGAATCTTTGCAGAATGTCTGCAGTAATGCTAATAAACTGTATTACCCATTTACGTACTGCATTTGGATTTTTTGAGCAACCATTGGGATATACTTATGGGCATGTGCCTGGAATTTGGATGGATAGTTTCAATGAATTTGTGTCGAATAAACACTTGGCCATTGATGTAATTACCAAGAGAAGTAGAGATTTAACTAAAATCTCTATTGAAGCATGTGTTATACAATGTTAACCTATCCTGGAGACCTGGTGTTTGCCAGTGAAATACTTATCATTATCTTAAAGAAAAGAAAAGCTTCATCATTCTGAGAAGGTTTTTTATTCTAGATGGACCTTTCATGCCTTACGCAAGCTCACAGCATATATCAATTTTTTTTGAACATGGACAATTTGTTTAGTGCACATCAGTGCCAGAGCTCGTACCGTTTAGAGTCAGGTACCAGTGTACTTGATCTAATAGGCCACTTGCTATGTAGCAACGCGAGTGTCACATATGAGGAGTTGAAGACCAGACCAAAGTGTAACACACGGACTAATGGAATGAATTAGATTAAGAAAATTTATGATGAAATCGTAGAAACGCTTACATGTATGGGTCCTTTTTCAACTTCAAATGGGAAATAAAGCTGTATTACTTATTTAGACTAGGCGTTTACTCTCTAACCAAGTGTTGGGCACATGGGTGCATGAGTTTTGTGAAGCATGTGAAAAAGATGAGGGTGGGTTGTGTCAGTCTGGTTAACTTTTCTGGGCGACTTAAATAACTTTGTTAATTTTCTGCACATGTTTTCTTTTGCTGCAATATCTGTTAGGGGTTTCATAAGCCGACAGATGTGATCTATAACTACATTCCCTCAGCACTCACCACTCGCCCTTTTTGAAATGCTGAAACCTAAATGCTACTCCCTCTGTTCCTTTTATATTATAAAGTAATTGGGTTGCCACTAACTATCCAGCTGGCTACTAAAATAATGAAGGAAAACATAGTCAACAAAGATATATTGCTCACTCTTTTTTGATTCATCAGGAAGTTTACGACTAATAATTTACACATGAATAGTGTCACTTACTCCCTCTGTAAAGAAATAAAAGAGATCTAAACGATCTTATATTTCTTTACCGATGGAGTACCATTTTACTAGTGTACCTGCCTGGCCCCTATTCCTTTGCCATTATGTTGTTCCATGGTAATTACGCCACCCATCGTGCTTGCATAGTTACAGGGATGATTGGTACTCGTCGTGTTCCATGGTAATTACGCCACCCATCGTGCTTGCATAGTTACAGGGATGATTGGTACTCGTCGATGAGGTGCCTGCAGCTGCTAGTACTCAACCATGATGCTGGTCTCATTTAGCTGTTGATTTTCCCTGCAGATAAAGGAGATGAGGCTGATCTTCCACTCGAATCAGGAGGCTGTGAGGCAGTACATGGCCCGCACCCCGAAGCTCCAGTACTCGTCGTACCAGCCGGGTTTCTGAGCCCGCTTGCCAAGGCGCCCGATGAGCAGTGAGCAGCGTATCTGCGTTGCTGCCTGTAAGTGATGGGTGCCCCGCCCTTGGAGGGCATTCACGTTTTAGAGTAGAGTGTGATTATTATCTCGATAGTTGTTCTCGTTCTCTTGGGACATGTGTTGGTACATACACGGCAACAACATGTGGTGTAAAATGTGGACTGGTTTCTGTTGCGTTGGTTCTAGTGAAGCACAAGTAGTGCTACTTGGGTGTATCAAGTGGTGGCGATTGCCTGCCTTTTTCCGTTGGTAGGCTGTGGCGTGGCGTGGTGGCCTGTGCCAGCCCAGTAGGGAAGGGAAGAGGGGTGGAATAAACGGAGGGGCGTGAAGGGAGATTCCGTGGGAGGACAGCGGCGGAATGCACCTCCGGGAGAAACCATTGGGCTGGCACATGTGTGTGTGTGGCGGAACAGGACAGTGGTTTTACACGGCATCGATCGGTTCATGCGGCCAAAAAGTAGCGTTTTTTTCTCTAGAAAGAAAAAGCCAGCAGCTCTGGCTTTCTTTACTGGGGAGAGTGAGTGTGAAACCATTTTAGGAATGGGAAAGAAATTTGGTGTGCACGGCACGGCACGGAGATCTTGCTGGGAACTTTTGCAGGGCCGCTTTTCCCCCTTTCTTTTGGGTGTTTAGCCGTTTAGGTCAAGCGGGACTGGTGCAGTTGTTCCGTTGGCACTTGGCAGCAACAGCACGGTACCTACTACTCCGTAGCTCAGTTTTTCTCATCTCAAAAGAAAAAACAAAACTCCGTAGCTCAACCGAACCAACACACCCACCCAACCGCTCATCGTGCGTTGCGTCGACAGAAAACACCGGCCACAGCCGCCATCAGACGTCAACTCGTCAAATTACTCAACGAACGCACCCGAGCTTGTCGATCGGAACCTGCCTTTTGCTGGCGGGGAATCAGTTGGCATTGAGGCACGCGGCCAGCTTCAACTTGAAGAAGTAGCAATTTTTTTTTTTTTTTTTTTGCGGAAAAGAAGTAGCATTCTCTGTCTCAGCCCCGTCTCGTTGATGGTGAATGAAACGGTGTCACCCGCGAGAAAAGAAGAAGAATGAAACGATGTCAGTATCTATTCTTGATGAGACGCCGGTGGCGCTCATAAGTCGCCACCTCTTGATCTTAGGGAATCTTTAGTGGGAGATATATGTGGATCAACAAGAACAAGGTTAATTTCTTCATAGAAAACAAATGCATTGCATTATCTGTCTGTGTGTGTGTGTATCCCAGCTTACTTTGTAAGGACATGCCTTTACTAATTCCTCACAGAATGCATTGCATCACCCGTGAGGCCGTGGCAACAACACCTCTAAAGTTGCCCAAAAAAGGTAGTGAAAAACGCATCCAGTAACGGGACTTGTGGCGCCTCTAGCTATGCTCTAGGAGGTAGAGTGGTGCACTAGCTAGCAAGTCGGCGGTGCGGCGAGTCACCAAGGAAGGAAACCTGGCCAGCACGCACGGCACGGCACCCTACCCTCCACCGGCCGCAGCTATAATTGCTTCCCCTCCCCTCGCGGTTGCTCCGGTTCAGAAGTTGAGTTCAGCAAGTACCCCACCCCACCCCACCGCTCGCGCTCGCGACGACGAGACAGACAAGCGCGGACAGAGCCAAGGAAACGGAGTGAAACATGGGCTCCTTCCTGTCGTCCTTGTGGACCCCTCCCCCGCTCCCCGGCGACGACCCCGACTCCGCCGTCGTCGCCGTCCACTCCAAGCCCGCCTGGGACAAGCACTGGGAGGAACACCGGAACGCCTCCAAGCTGGTCCGTCCCGTCCCTCCTCTTCCTTATGAGCAATCAATCCCCTGCTCCTCCGGATCTGACGGACCTTGCTGCTAATCTGCTGCGCTTGCCCCGGCAGATGGTCATCGACTTCTCCGCCTCCTGGTGCGGGCCCTGCCGCTTCATCGAGCCCGCCTTCAAGGAGATGGCCTCCCGCTTCGCCGACGCGCTCTTCGTCAAGATCGACGTCGACGAGCTCGCGGTACCCACCTTCTCCTTCCTCATGCTCCTGCTTGCTTCCTTGCTTGGATTCCGCGCTCGCAGCACTCAATTATTAATCTGGCTTGGAATTCGTGGAATTGGGCCTCTGGTTTAATCCCGTCTTGGAGAAATAGGTAGCTCACGCCTTTGGTTCGATGACGAATTAGATCCCAGTTTCGCCCAATCGTCCAACAAAGAAAATATATCTATCCTTGTTCCACTGTATATTTGGGAGGAATCGTCACCAGTGCTTAACTCCGGTAGATTTGGATGCATCGTGTGCTAAGCCGGATGACTGATTCTAGTATTGAATCTGCGAGCTGCTTGGGCATATAGAAATCAAATGCATTGAATCGAAATCGACGGAGGTAGGACTAGATTGTGCATACGGGATCTCACTTGATGCCAATTAAGACTTCTCCCAGTAGGAGTAGAAGTAGGATCAATCAAACAGTGAATACTTGTAAATAGAGGCTTGCTCGATTTAAAGCACACATTCCACG
The DNA here is from genome assembly GCA_021437245.1 of Aegilops speltoides. Classification (NCBI taxonomy): domain Eukaryota; kingdom Viridiplantae; phylum Streptophyta; class Magnoliopsida; order Poales; family Poaceae; genus Aegilops; species Aegilops speltoides. The sequence goes on along the minus strand of CM038145.1, from coordinate 474,504,841 downwards.
TATTTTTCCTCTCTAGTGAAGCTGTCACGGAAGACAAATTAAAAAACACACACTCATTATCGATTGGTACCAAATTTAGACATGAAAAACACACTTCTAAAACAGGGCCACCTAAGCGCCGGGGGACACCCTCATGTCTCGCCTGCCTATGCAGCCACATAGCCTGATGGTGACAACCAGGTTGCACCCTGCCGCTCATAGCCATTCCAATAGCACTTTGGATTCACTTGAGTTCACCCTCAAATTAAGGAATGCTCCAGTGCATCTGTAACTGACAAAACCTGTGCTTGATTCCCACTCCGCTGGGATGAAATATGGGAGGGAATTACCACTTATATTCTTATAGCATGACCCTCAGCTTGTGTGGATATTGATAGTACAAAGCCACTTTCTATGTTTGCAACTTTACATGAAAAAGTTTAGCTGTAAAATTTACGAAAACAAAGTATACTTTTTAGGCTATAAAAAGAGTGAAGGATGGAAATTGGTACATATGGAAAGAGAGAACTTCAATTTTTTTTCTATCAAGCCTCTTGTGGTAGCTTATGCATTCAGAGCAGAATGCTTCCTGTTCTTCAGAAACTGAAGTGATTTGTTTTCTTAATGTTAATGTACTGGAATTCCGCAGGAGGTTGCAAAGACATTCCGCGTAGAGGCGATGCCGACCTTTGTACTAGTGAAGGGCGGGCAGGAGGTGAGTCGCGTGGTTGGGGCTAAGAAGGATGAGCTCGACAGGAAGATCAAGACGTTCATCTCATCGTCCTGATCCTAGCTTAATTAACCTGCACTCCAATTGTAGTGCCATGCTGTGTCTTCTCGATCCCAGTGGCAGGGGGCTCCTATGGTTTCCCCAATGGTGTAGCACTACCAATCCTCCTAAAATGCTGCAAATCCGACGTAAAGTGGTAATAAAGGTTCTGAAACTTGGATCGTGCAAATGTGTAACTCTGGCCTGTCTGATCGTCATCTGTCTTCTTCGGCAATCAAGATATAACGTCTGTTACTGGTATGCGTGTTTTTATCCTGGACAAACTGTAGTTTTGTTACTGAAAAAACAATACTGTATGTTCCCTTTGCTATCAAGTGAACGGACAAGATACTGTTGATTTTGGTTTGGCTGTTGTTATCTGGCTACTGTTTGGTAGCTGTTGACTCAAGACAACAGTAATGCAAGGAGCAAACCTAGACCATTAAAAACAAGCATAAGAAGCATCTCTAGCAGATACTGTAAAAATCCTAAAGAAAAAGCAGATACTTTAAAAGTCCATACCGTGAAAGAGGAATACATAGGAGCACCTGGGTGCTCCACCCCTATACAAAATTAAATTAAAAAATACCAGAATTTTTTTAAAAAAAAATCTGAAATCTTGGAATTTCAAACTTGGGTGCCCAATCTACTCTCATATGAAGTTCTGCAGAAAAATACCAGAAAACGTATCCGTGGTGAAGAAAATATAGTCTGAACTAGTCTAATTAACTGTAGCTTTAAGTTTTCTTTTCCGAAGTTCTTACCAATAGGCTCTCTAATGTCTTGCAGAGACTGATTGCTAATAATCAACCTGCCTTCCTTAAAGGCAGGTACTGGAAAGTGTAGTTACTGCCGATGAGATTCTCCATTCGGTCCACTCTAGTAAAGGCCAAGGCTTAGTTCTCAAGCTAGACTATGAGAAAGCCTTTGATAAGGTTGACCTGAATTTCCTGACGGAGATAAATGGTTACTTTGGATTCAACAACTGACTCATGGTGTTTCTGTCGGGGTAAGCTTAATAATGTAGAGAGCAATTTCTTTCTCACTGGTAAAGGGCTTAGGCAGGGTGACCCAATTTTCCCACTCTTTACTCTAGTAGTGAATGTCCTTACTAAAATACTAGCCAAGGCTGTTGATCAGAACTTGATTACTGGTCTTTGTCCTGAGTTTTGTTCTGGGGGATCATCTGCCTCCAATATGCAGATGACACCATTTTATTTTTAGACAATAACCCTTCACATGCCCATAATCTCAAAATAGCTCTGATTTGTTTTGAGCAAGTGTCTGGCATGAGAATAAAATATTCTAAGAGTGAACTCATCCATATCAATATTGATGAGCCTGAGTTACAAAATTTCCTCTCTATCTTAGTTTGTAGTGGTGGTAATTTCCTCATCAAATATCTGGGGATCCCACTCCATCATGACAAGCTGAGAAGGGAATATATTCAACCTCTTCTAGATAAAATTTTAAAAAGAATTGCTGGGTGGAGAGGAAAGCTCCTCTCATATAAAGGCAGACTTGTCCTTGTACAAGCATGTCTTGCAAGCATCCCCATCTACTTGCTCTCTTTCTTCAAATTCCCCAAATGGGCTGTAGAAATGATCAACTCACAAATGGCTAACTGTGTTGAAATGTGAGATGGGCCTAGAGCCCATATGACAATTTCAGATTTGATCTCTAAGGGCCCATGTAGGTGGCATGACAAGGTGGTGGAAAGTTTAGTCCCACCATGCTAGTGGAAGGAAAGTTGGAGTGGTTTATAAGGGTGGCTCTTCTACATGCTATTGGAGCTTGAGAAGAGAAGAGGTCCACGCCACGCCACGCCACGCCACGACGCGCCGCGGGTTGCGGGAATGAGCCGAGCTCACACCTATGCGCTTATTTTTGCCAGTCACTAACGGAGAGGTTACGGCAGCGAGGCCCACGATCCGAGACGTCGGATCGTGGGCATCACGGACTTCGGACGTGGGTTTGTCAAGCCCACGTCTCTCCACGCGGCTACGTCTATATAAGTGTGTTGTGTCTCCTAACCCTAGCCGCCACGAACAGATCACATCTGCTCACGCGCACGCCCACCGTCGTTCCTTTGCTGCTGCTGCCGCCGGTGACTCCATCCCGTCCGCCGCGTACACGGTCGGCGGAGAGCGAATCTCCGAAACCACGCCTTTTGGTTCTGTATGGGGTGAGGCGAATAGGTTTTTGGCGGCGATTACGTATTCGCCGCTTCGATCGTCTACCTCCTCTACGTCCGCGTCGCCTTCGTCATCACCATGTCCACCGACGCCGACCGTGCAGCTGCCGAAAGCCGCCGACAAGAAGGCCGCCGAGGGCGCCATTGCCGCCACCAAAGCTGCGGCTTCAGCATGGCCTCCTGGAGGGTATAACTCGTTTATCCCGCTCCTACTGTTTTCTGTTTTAGCCATACTAGCGTTATACGTAGATCTTTTTGCAATTAGCGTAGTATGTGCTTGCTTGACTGAGTATCAGTATGCATTTATTTCTGTCAATGCCATGCTAGTAATTTACTCATGGATTAATTTAGTCGAGAAATTGCCTATTTACTCAACAATCCAAAAACCTATCATGTGTAGGAATTTTTCGGCAAGTGGCTTTGCCGCTGCACTGAAACCGGATAAGTTTACCGGTACGTATTTTAAGCGTTGGCAGACAAAGACCACTTTATGGCTCACGGCTATGAACGTGTTCTGGGTCACCGGTGTGTCCACGGAACGATTGGTCTGAGCAGAGAAGGCGTTGAGGAGGCAACCACCGTGTTTCTCGGAGCGAGTTCTTAGCGTGATCGAGATAAACTGGTCGACGATATTTACATGTGCATGTCGCCAAGGACTTGTGTGGCGCTCGAATCTAAGTTCGGGGCCGCCGATGCGAGGAGCGAGATGTATATTATAGAGCAGTTCCACGATTACAAGATGGTTGAGAACCGTCTGTCTTTGGAGCAGCTCATGAGATAATATGCATTGTTAAGGAGCTTGAGCTTCGAAGTGCGAGTTACGGGCAAGTTTGTCGCGGCTGCATAATCGCTAAGCTCCCAATTCTGGAGGAACTTTGCCACCACTCTGAAACATCGAGGCGTGAATTCTCTGTGGAGGATGTCATTGGCCAACCGAGTGTGAGCAGAATTCGAGGCAAAGGACTCGCACGGAAAAAGGGCGAAGGATTTGTCCGCCAACATGGTGAACCGAAGAACTTCAACTCCCACAAGCCCAAGGGAAAGAGCGGTGTCCAACACAATACCGACTTTAAGAAGAAGGGTAAGAAGACCTTCAAGAAGAACAAGAAGGATGAGGGCTGCTTTACTTGTGATTCGGTTGAACATTGGGCCAACAAGTGCCCAAACAAGTATAAGAAGCCGTGACAGGGACTCCAAGTCATCAACATGATTGTGTGCAACAATGAAAATGGTGCATCTGGGTATGGTAATTTATTTACTGTTTTTTCAGTGTTTGACCTACCGATTGGTGGGTGGACACAGTGCAAGTGTTCATGTGTGTCTTGACATTTCATTGTTCACTTCTTACGAGTCACAGTCACGGGTCCGTATTGATGGGGAATGGCGCGAGTGCTTCTATTCATGGTGTTGGCACGGTCGATCTGAAGTTTACTTGGAAGGATCGTCACGGTGAAGAACGTGCATCATGTCCCGCCATCAAGAAGAACCTCGTTAGTGGCTCCTTCTATGTAGAGAAGGGTTTAAGTTGGTTTTCGAGTCTAATAAATTAGTTGTCACGAAATATGGACTCTTTGTTGGAAAAGGTTATGAGGCGGAGGGATGTTTCGCCTTTCCTCATGATTTTTGTAATAAAGTCGTGAACCATATTCATTCGAATGTTAATGAATCGAAGTTTGGCATTCACGTCTTTGTCACATTAGTTTCGGTGTTATGACGCGGCTAGCCAAGTTGGATTTAATCCCGAGTTTCACTTTAGCCAAAGGTTCTAAGTGCCTATCATGTGTGCAAGCTAAGCAACCTCGCAAGCCTCACAAGGTTGCGGAGGAGAGACACTTGGCACCGTTAGAACTCATACATTCTGATCTTTGTGAGATGAATGGCGTGTTGACTAAAGGTGGATAGAAGTACTTCATGACATTGATAGATGATTCCACTAGATATTGCTCTGTATATCTGTTAAATACTAAAGATGAGGCTCTACACTACTTTAAAATCTATAAGTCAGAAGTTGAGAATCAACTTGAAAAGAAAATTAAACGAATCCGGTCAGATCGCGGTGGAGAGTACTTCTCGAGTGAGTTTGATTCCTTCTGTGCGGAACACGACATTATTCATGAGAGGACGCCTTCCTATTCTCCCCAAATAGCAGGGTTGCGAGCGGAAAAACCGTACTCTAACCGATCCGTTAACGCCATGTTAGATACATCGGGTTTATCCAAGGCATGGTGGGGGGAGGCTATATTGACGGCATGTCATGTCCTGAATAAAGTTCCGACAAAGGATAATGAGATCACTCCCTATGAGAAATGGGCAAAGAGAAGGACAACACTCTCGTACTTGCGTACTTGGGGCTGTTTGGCAAAAGTCAATGTGCCGATCCCCAAAAAGCGTAAGCTTGGACCCAAGACTGTGGACTGTGTTAATTTGGGCTACGCTAAGAACAACGTTGGCTATAGATTTCTAGTAGTGAAATCTGAGGTACCTGACGAGAAGGTCAGTACAATTATGGAGTCTAAGGATGCTACATTCTTTGAGGACATTTTTCCCATGAGAGATATGCAAAGCACTTCTAGACAGGAATCTGAGGAGACTCCTGAGCCTGCCATTCCTATGGAATATTATGAACGAACACATGATGAAAATCCTGAGGAGGATGACGAGGAAACTCTTGGTAGGGGCAAGAGACAAAGGACTGCAAAGACCTTTGATGATGATTTCTTCGTGTACCTCGTGGATGATACTCCCACTTCTATTTCGAGCGTATGCCTCTCCGTGTGACTCTTTGGAAGGATGCGGTCCGTGGCGAGATGGATTCCATCATGGCTAACGGGACATGGGAGATCATGGCGTCCCTATGGTTGCAAACCATTGGGATGTAAGTGGGTGTTCAAGAAAAGCTTAGGCCGATGGTGCGATTGAAAAGTACAAGGCTAGGCTTGTGGCCAAGGGCTATGACCGAAAGAAGAGGAAGATTTCTTGATACTTATTCACTGTGGCTAGACCGACCACCATTCGAGTATTACTCTCGTTGGCGGCCTCACATGGTCTTCTCGTCCATCAAATGGATGTTAAGACGGCTTTTCTGAATGGAGAGCTAAATGAGGAAATCTACATGCAACAGCCAGATGGCTTTGTGATAGATGGTCAGGAAAGAAAGGTGTGTAGGTTGCTGAAATCTTTATATGGCATGAAGCAAGCACCTAAGCAATGGCATGATAAGTTTAATACAACTCTGACATCTGTTGGCTTCGTTGTTAATGAAGCTGACAAATGTGTATACTATCGCCATGGTGGGGGTGAAGGAGTTATACTGTGCTTGTATGTTGATGACATACTAATATTCGGAACCAACCTCAAAGTCATTGAGGAGGTTAAGTCGTTTCTGTCTCGGAACTTTGAGATGAAGGATCTTGGTGTAGCTGATGTTATCTTGAACATCAAGCTACTGAGAGATAAAGAGGGTGGGATCACACTTCTGCAATCCCATTATGTTGAGAAGGTGTTGAGTCGTTTTGGATATTCGGACTGCACACCATATCAAACACCATATGATCCTAGCGTGTTGATTCGAAAGTCCAAAGTCATGGCTAAAGATCAATTGAGATATTCTCAAATCATTGGTTCACTGATGTACCTAGCGAGCGCAACTAGGCCTGACATCGCGTTTGCTGTGAGCAAAGCGAGCCGGTTTGTTTCAAACCGGGTGGTGTACATGGCATCTTGTTGAAAGAGTTATGCGCTATCTGAAAGGTACTATGAATTATGGACTTCACTATACCGGAGACCCGTCGGTACTTGAAGGGTATAGTGATGCGAATTGGATCTCTGATGCTGATGAGATGAAGGCCACAACTGGGTATTTGTTTACTCTTGGAGGTGGCGCTGTTTCCTGGAAGTCTTGCAAGCAAACGATCTTAACGAGATCGACAATGGAAGCAGAATTAACAATATTAGACACTTTTGGTGTTGAAGCAGGATGGCTTCGAGATCTTTTGATGGACTTGCCACTGGTTGATAAACCGGTTCCGGCTATCCTTATGAACTGTGATAATCGATTTGTCATCACCAAGGTGAAGAGTTCAAAGGACAACATGAAGTCCAACAAACACATAAGAATGAGATTAAAAGCTGTCGAAAAATTAAGAAACTCGGGTGATAGCGTTGGACTATGTCCATACGGCTAAGAATCTGGCAGATCCCTTTACGAAAGGGCTATCACGTGTAGTGATAGATAGTGCATCGAGGGAGATGGGTATGAGACCCACATGAGTTACCATGGTGGTAACCCAACCTATGTGATCGGAGATCCCGTGAAGTAAGACCTGGGAAAACAAGCCAGTGGTGAACCGAGGAGAGTAACTTTACTAACCCACTCCGTTGGAGATGCAATACTTTCGGAAATTGTATGGAAGGATGACTACTGTCTTAATGTGTTCCAAGGCTTATATGTATAAGCAAGATGCTATCCTACAGAGCGACCTTTGGAGGAACATACCTATGTGAGCCCGACTGCTAGTCACAGTCTATGAGATTGGGGTGATCTCTAGTAAGCTCATGAATAGGCCAGGAGTGTGACTTATATGCTCCACCCGAGGGGTCAGCCTTCGGCAGCCCAATACTAGTAAGACATGTGGTGAAACTTCTTTCATGGCCCGACAATTCAAGGCATAGTCCATTGTTGGGTTGTGAAGGAGTGTAGCTACTTGCTCTAGGTGAAGCTCAACCTTATGGTCTTCACCAAACACTAGTATATCAAAACATCATTTGGAACAAAGGACGAAGTGGGCCCCTGAGATCTGGTGGGGGATTGTTGAAATGTGAGATGGGCCTAGAGCCCATATGACAATTTCAGATTTGATCTCTAAGGGCCCATGTAGGTGGCATGACAAGGTGGTGGGAAGTTTAGTCCCACCATGCTAGTGGAAGGAAAGTTGGAGTGGTTTATAAGGGTGGCTCTTCCACATGCTATTGGAGCTTGAGAAGAGAAGAGGCCCTCGCGCGCTCCTCCTCCGCCGCCCGCCTCGCCACGCCTCGCCTCGTCACGACGCACCGCGGGTTGCGGGAATGAGCCGAGCCGAGCTCACACCTATGCGCTTTTTCCAGTCACTAATGGAGAGGTTCTGACAGTAGGGCCACGATCTAAGACGTCGGATCGTGGGCTGTCACGGACTCGGACGTGGGTTTGTCAAGCCCACGTCTCTCCACGCGGCTGCGTCTATATAAGTGTGTTGTGTCTCCTAACCCTAGCCGCCACGAACAGATCACATCTGCTCACGCACACGCCCACAGTCGTTCCTTTGCTGCTGCTGCCGCCGGTGACCTCATCCCGTCTGCCGCATACACGGTCGACGGGAGAGTAGGTCTCCGAAACCACGCCCTTCTGGTTCCTGTACGGGGTGAGGGGTGAATAGGTTTTTGGGCAGCGATTACGCGACTGCTCGCTTCCGATCATCTACCTCCTCTCCGTTCGCGTCGCCTTCGTCATCACCATGTCCACCGACGCTGACCGTGCGGCTGCCGAGAAAGCTGAAGCCGACAAGAAGGCCGCCGAGGACGCCGCTGCTGCCACCAAAGCTGCGGCTTCTGCATGGCCTACTTGAGGGTATAACTCGTTTATCCCGCTCCTACTGTTTTCTGTTTTAGCCATACTAGCGTTATACGTAGATTTTTCTGCAATTAGCATAGTATGTGCTTGCTTGACTGAGTATCAGTATGCGTTTATTTCTGTCAATGCCATGCTAGTAATTTACTCGTGGATTAATTTAGTCGAGAAATTGCCTATTTACTCAACAAACTGTCCGTGGAATGATTTTGAAGGACACATGAAGCTTCACTTAGTCAATTGGGGATGGTTTCTATGAAAAGGAATTTGGAGGTTTGGGCATTCCCAACCTCTAGGAAATAAATTTGTGCCTGTTGGGCTTTTGGATTAAGAGATACTATGAGGAGAAGGAAAACCTTGTAGGATGATTATTAAACACAAGTACATGGCTGGGAGACCTAACCTCTTTGCTCCTAACCCTAACCAGAATACTTCTAAATTTTGGAAAGGGATTAAATCAATTGTCCAAGCTCTGAGATTTGGCTATAGATGGAAAATTGGAGTTAATAAGATTAGATTCTGGGAAGATACTTGGGTTGGTACTTCTCCTGTGGTAGTGCAATTTTGGCCTGTCTACTCTATCTGCAATCAAACTAGATGTATTAATGAGGGCTGGGGTCAACTGAAACGTACTTTTAGAAGGATTTTTTTATGATAAACTTATGGATCAGTGGTACCGGCTAGTTGAGATAGTTGGGAGCATTGCTTTCTCCTCTGACCCTGACACCCTTGTTTGGCAGCTTGAAAACAAAGGGCAGTACTTTGCTAGCTCATTGTACCATGTGATTGATTTCAGGGGGTTCAACCTGTGTTTGTGCCAGTTATGTGGAAACTTAGGGTTCCCCCTAAAATACATGTTTTCTTTGTCTATTCTCTCACAATAAACTGATGACTAGGGACAACATAAGGAAAAGACACATTATAAAACCTCTTGATTGCGTGTTCTACTCTGAATCAAAATTTATTACTCATCTATTTTTTGATTGTGTAGTGGCTAAGAACGTGTGGTCTTTTTTATTAAGGATCACTTTAATATCTAGATTGGGGATGATTTTGAATCTGTAGCTAGATTCTGGGTCTCCAATAATAGCAACTCTACTTTAAATACAATTAGCTCTATTGTAGTTTGGTGTCTTTGGAAATACAGGAACTCTATGATTTCCAATAACACAGTTTGGATCTCTATTAATCATGTCTTGAGGTTGATTATGAAAACCATCAAAATCTGGGCTATTCTGTCCCCGGATCAGTGCAAGGAGAGGTTGTCTGCTTTCTTAGTGCATCTGGCAAGATTCCTTGTGAAGCCGCTGACGATTACCAATGGCTGAACCCAAGTCTTGCTGCAAAGGACTTGCTGGCATTTGATTCGTGGGGGTAAACTCAAGATTTCTGATGTGGGCTTCCTCTCGCCTACCAAGAAAAGGGACTCAGTTGATAAGACTGCTGCAATCTACCCGGTGTCAACGCTCCTCGCTTGTCGGTCCCCTCAGGCACCCGCGACGCCGCCCCTGAAGACCAGGAAAGCTTCTCTAGAGATCGCCTGTGATTAGTTGTTTTAGCTTCCTTGCTTCTAGAGGTGGCTTGTGTATGTTGAACTGCTTTGTTTTAGCTTTGGTTTGTGTATTTTAGACTGCTCCTCTCAGTGAGCTGATGTATGAACGACTGTTTTAGTTTCATTCGAGCAATGGAACTGGCGAGGAGCCTCCCTGTTCTTCTACAAAAATATAGTCCAAACTAAAATCCATCCAGATAGTTTTTTTCGATACATAGATTTTTTTTGTCTTTTTTTGCTACGGATACATTTCGTCGGTGAGATCGAGATCCATTTTGGATGTAGCGAAGTGTTAGGGGTTGGCATGTGGCAGTGCATGGGCTTATCTCGGTGGGTCCGGATGGGAATCTTTCGGTGAGATTGAGATGGATATTTAGGGTTTTGGATAGGAGTGAAGTGGAGAAGTAGTTAAGGATTTTGGAGCAATATTACTAAGCACTTTGAGCAATTGAGTCATGATCAAAACCTCATCCCTTTTTAACAGTATTGGCTTTTCTATAGACTCAATGTGATCTTGGATCACTTAGGTCATCTCCAGCCATTCGGCCCCCCAGGGGCTTGAAATATCGCCGCCTGGGCGCGTCGGCAGAAATATTGGCATGGGGGCGGTCGGTTTCCCAACCGCCGCCCCAAGCTCGCCCCAAACGTCGTCTTTAAAAACCAAACTCTGCCAAAATTCGGCCAAAGACGACACAAATTTGGAGGAAATTTAGGCGTTCCATTGATATTTGTACAAAATTTGAAACATAATTTAAAAACAAACTAAAAATACTACTACTAGACGCCGCGTCGCCGCCGCCCGCCTTCTACATGCCGAGGAGCCTGTAGAACTTGGTGTAGTCATCGTCGTCATTGTCGCCCGCCGCCGTCCTTGCTGCACCCCTGACCTGCGTCGCCGATGCGTGGGGGGTTGGACGGCCCGGGCGCGTCGTCGCCGCTGTCGTTGAGGAGGATGACGCCGGCCTCGTCGCGGCCGCGCCGCCGAGCGATGATCTCCTCGAGGGCGCGGCGCTAGAGTTCCATCTCCAGCCGGACGTAGTCATCCCGCGCCCATTTGAGGGCGGTCTCGTCGGCGGCGGCCATGGCCTCGTGCTCCTTCTTCGTGGCAACGAGCCCGGCTCCGTCTTCGGCTTGACGAGGTGGGAGGAGGGAGCAGAGGGGCCACAACCGCCCTCGTTGATGACGAGGGCGCTGCCACGGGTGCGTCGCCCGAGCCCTGCGGCTCCGACTTGAGGGGAGGAGCACCGGCGACCCAGAGGAGCAGGAGCCCGACAAGGATGAGGATCCGTCTCTATTCTCCTCGGCTTCCATGAGCTGTCGCAGCGGCGAGAGAAGGAGGGGGGCGTCGGGTAGTCCAATCGCGGGTTGTTGCCGGCCGCGATGTGCTCGAGGACGGCCTTGAGCATGCGCCCGGGGACTCCCCACCATTGGCGTCGCCCGTCGGCGTTGAGGCTGCTGCGGGGTTCGCTGCATTTCGTGGAGGCGAGCTGGTCGGCGTGGCGGCGGTCCAAGTACGCCATCCACAACGTGTTGCTGTCGGGGCCGTACCTCGGCATTGATTCCTCGCAGGAAAACGAGGCGATGAGGACGACGAACACGGCTGGTCGCTGACTTGGCGGATCCACCACACTTTCACGCAAAAAATTGTTTACCCTGGCACCCCTGGGTGCTCCCCAGCACACCGGGTTCGGCCTGGGAGGGCGCGACCGGGCCCTTTTTTTCATGCCGACGATAGAAAAGGGCCTTGGGGGGGGGTGTTGAGGATATAACTACTGAGTGTAAACCGCCCAGGAGGGGCCGGTTCACGCTCAACTATACTGAAGCCCATGAAGACAAAGAAGATGGTGCTTTACTGATAAAGCTTAGAGGCCCAGAGCCCAAAGGCGGATTAGGGCCCATAATGGTAAACCGCCATAGTTGTATAACTTGTATTGTAAGTTAGGGAAAAGGGAGAGACCGAGCCGGACACTTGTATGAGCCGGCCTCTGGACTCTGTAAACCGGCCGAGCGTCAACCTGTGTATATAAAGGGACGACCCGGCGGCGGTTCAGGGACAAGAAACAACAACTCGAGACTCAGGCAAAGCATATTCGCTCCCTGGTCATCGAAACCCAATCAATTCCATCACAACTAGACGTAGGCTTTTACCTTCATCGTAAGGGCCCGAACTAGTATAAAACTCTCATGTCCCTTGTACGGTTTAACCCCTTCAAGCTAATCTCGTTGCAATGGCTCCACGACTAAGTCCTTCCGTTAGGACATCTAACGTGATATTTCCACGACAGTTGGCGCCCACCGTGGGTCTATCGCACGATGGTTTCGAATTCTTGAAGGGCAGCTTTGAAGGACTCAAGGGGTACGCGGTTGGCCGGATGACCAAGAGTCGTCGCAGCAAGCTCTACATCGACGACGCAGGATGGGGCCCCGAGGCCGGCTCAATCGAGTACGGGTACCGGGTCCCCTTTGGCGGAATTCACGTTTTCATTGGCAAGATCGGCAAACCGGGCCCTGAACCGGACATCTCCACCGACCTCATCAAAATGACTCAGCGTGCGAGTCCTGCCCGGGTTCAGCCTGCCATAAAGCGTGCGTTCGTAGGATTCATCCATGGTGCGGGATATGAACCGGTGTCCGATGGTGAGACAGCCATCAACTCAGATGGCGAGTCGTCCATTGGTGAAACCGAGTCGCTGTACCAATTGCAAGATGGCTGGATTGGGGCTATTCCGATGGCAATAGTATTCCGGATCCCTTTGAACCGCCGAATCGGGTTGCAGTCTTCATGGCCGGAACATAGCCCACCTTGCAGTCTTCATCCATAACAGCAATGACGTCCGGGTCAGCAGCCGCGGCAGGAGGCCCTGAGCGTCGGCCGGCTCAAGTTCTTTCCAGTTTGTTGGATGCCTGGGCGACCTTGTTAACCACGGCGGTTACTCCAGAGACGCAGGATCGGCATAATGTGGAGGTTACCAACTAAAGGACCAGATAACACAAGCCAAGGAGGACTTGGCAGCTGAGGAAGTTAGGATGGCTGAGGAACGGGCCGCTTTAGATGCTCAGTCACAGCAGATCCAGGCGCAGAATTACCGGCTTATGTTGGATCAGAATGCGTCAAACGAAGTTCTGCGAAGAAAGTACCGGTCTTGCTTGCCACCGGTCTACGAAGGACTGAATCTCTTCAACACGCCGGGGGCCGGGCCAAGTAATCCGGCAGCAGTAAACCGGACCGTGGCACCTAGGGAAGCTCCGGATCAACTACGGATAACGGACCCACCTTGACGAACGGATAACCTGCCGCAATACGTATCAACACCACCAGGTCATTTTTCTAGCCCTTTGGATAACATGATTTCCGGCATCTCGCCTGGTAGCTATTCCGATGGAGGGCGATTCACTGGCGGCGGTTGAGATGCGGCGGGCCAGGGATCTTCTTCAAACCGCTGTTGTGTAGCAGCAGGCTTATTCCTATAGCCGAGACGGAATTCATTCATCCCCCCGTCCGAGCAAAAGTTATAGCAGGCACATAGATGAACCGGAGGTGTCCAGCAGTACGCGACGCCGTAATGCCCCTCAAGGGCCCAATCCGGCGCGCGGTGGGTCAAATGCTCAGGACGTGGTGGATAATGGCAGAGCACAAAGGGAGGCCGCATTAGCAGCACAATACGCGAGTCATCATCAACCCGCCCCGGTTCAGCCAGCGGTGTCAGTAGAGCGAGGGATCGGGCTTGCCTTCAGCTCCTGGGGAGTGCCGTGCCTCATTCCGGCTCTCCGTAATGTACGACTGCCCAAGGATTTCAAGGGTCCGCGTAAGGTGCCTAATTACACCGCCAATCAGCCTCCCGAGGCGTGGGTTGAAAGTTATGAGATGGCCATGGAGATGCTGGATGTGGATGAAGCGGCATGTGCAAAATACTTCACCATGATGTTGGAAGGGACAACCCGCACTTGGGTAAAGAGCCTGCCCGCCAACTCCATCGGATCATGGGACCAATTGAAGGCCCGGTGTCGGTGTCAAAACCGGCGGATCTCGGGTAGGGGGTCCCGAACTGTGCGTCTAGGCGGATGGTAACATGAGACAAGGGACACGATGTTTTTACCCAGGTTCGGGCCCTCTCGATGGAGGTAAAACCCTACTCCTGCTTGATTGATATTGATGATATGGGTAGTACAAGAGTGGATCTACCACGAGATCAAGGAGGCTAAACCCTAGAAGCTAGCCTATGGTATGATTGTTGTAATGGTTGTTCGTCCTACGGACCAAAACCCTCCGGTTTATATAGACACCGGAGAGGGCTAGGGTTACACAGAGTCGGTTACAATGGTAGGAGATCTACATATCCGTATCATCGAGCTTGCCTTCCACGCCAAGGAATGTCCCATCCGGACACGGGACGAAGTCTTCAATCTTGTATCTTCATAGTCTTGGAGTCCGGCCGATGATGATAGTCCGGCTATCCGGACAGCCCCTAGTCCAGAACTCCCTCAGTAGCCCCTGAACCAGGCTTCAATGACGATGAGTCCGGCGCGCATATTGTTCGGCATTGCAAGGCGGGTTCCTCCTCCGAATAATTCATAGAAGATTGTGAACACTAGGATAGTGTCCGGCTCTGCAAAATAAATTCCACATTCCACCGTAGAGAGAATAATATTTACACAAGTTCAATCTGCTGACGTATTTCGTGGCATGACGTCATTCCACTACCAAGCCTTTACTTGGATCGTTTTTTGTTATACCACCTCAGCGCGTTTAGCGAAGCGGTTTCCTTGGCATGTCTTGTCGAAGCAGAGATCGTGTTCCCCTTATTCCGGGATTCTCATCAATACGTACGTGGGTAACTCAACCGCGCCATTGATGGTGGCGCTTGGGAGATAAGCGAGTTTTACCAGGCCGGTGGGGACGCATAGTTTTCGTCCGCCCATATATAAGGGGATAAGGATCCACCTCTTTTACCTATGCCTTCTTCCTCCTTTGCTTATCCATCTCCACGCACTCGAGCTCTAGCGCCCAAGCCCGCACATCTCGTCTCAACCTTCTCCAGCCATGTCCGGAGCGGGAGGCAAGTGGATGATCTCTTCCGTTATGGAGGAGCACATCGAGAAGCTGCACGGCGCCGGATACCTATCCAGCGACATCGCGCACCGGCTGCCCGACAAGGGGTAGCTCATCCCCACCCCTAGGCCCCATGAGAGGGTCGTATTCCTTCCCCACTTCCTCCGCGGACTGGGCTTCCCACTTCATCCCTTTGTCCCGGGGATCATGTTCTACTACGGCCTGGACTTCCACGATCTGGCGCAAAACTTCGTCCTCAACATCTCCGCGTTTATCGTCGTGTGTGAGACCTTCCTCTGCATCCAGCCCCACTTCGGCTTGTGGCTGAAAACCTTCAATGTCAAGCCGAAGGTAGTGAAGGGCGTCCAAGCGGAGTGCGGAGGCGCCATGGTGGGCAAGATGCCCAACGTCCTCTGGCTCGAGGGCGCCTTTGTGGAAACCATCAAAGGGTGGCAATCGGGGTGGTTCTACATCACCGAGCCGCGTGACCCTAAATGGGCTGCGACCCCCGAGTTTAGATCTGGTTCCCCCATGCAGCTCACCTCCTGGAAAGAGAAGGGATTGCTATGGGGCAGTTCGGAGGAGCTGACCGGACTCCAGTCCTGTCTCCAGACCTTGGTGAACAAGAAGCTCAAGCTTGTCAACGTGATCCAGGTCATGCTCGTCCGCCGGATTCTCCCCTGCCAACAACGGGCCTTCAATTTGTGGGAGTTCGATCCGGCTGACACGGACCCTTAGCGGGCTCTTGACACAACATACTGAAGCTGCCCGAGGGTGCTGTTCAAGGGGAGAAGTTCGCATCCGCGACTGAAGATCGCGGATTCAGCACGAAACGCTCGGCTGGTGCGGTAAGTTATCCTTTATGGGACACATATTTCTTTCATAGTTTGACTCTATGTGGGATCTAAAATTCCCAATGCCTTTAACAGGATTGGCAAAGGACGTCCAGACAGGTTAACTGTCCGGCTCCCCTCCCCAAAGAACCGGCAGATGCCCGTTTAACGGGGCTGCTAGTCCCGGCACTTTATGTGGTGCCGGAGAAGAAGGCCAAGAAGAAGGCCATGGGAACCCGAAGGAGTTCCCGGCGCCAGGTGGTATCGGACTCATCGTCCGATGACTCCGAGGCGGACCCCTCCCCCGAAGGCGAGGAGGAGAAAGAAGACTCTCCCCAGGAGGGGGGAGAGAGGAAGAGGAAGGCTTCCCCAACGGGGGAGGCCGAAGGGTCCAAGAGGGGAAGGACCCTTCCTCCGGGCAGCTCCGCCAACGCCAACAACGGCGACGAGGAGTGGCCCTCTAGGGCCAAGCCCCTGGCAAGATCGTAAGTATCCGGATTCCTGAGTGATTTGTAATTTCTCTTTTGTGCCACGTAGTGTCCTTCTAATGCCGCATACTACCTGTAGCCCGGCCGAGGAGGATCTTCCTGCTTCATCCAGCGGGTCCTTGGCCCCGTCGGATGTAGATTCCATTCCGACCGCCTCCACCCCTCACGATGCTGAGGACGCCGAGGTGGGGTCCCAGGAGGGGACCCGCCAGGAGGGGGAGGCTCCGAAGGTGCCACAAGGCAACCTCCGGGACTTCGTGCCGGACTCCATGCCGGAACCCGCAGTGGTTCCGGAGTCCGGCAGGCGGCCCCTTTGTAAGAAGGGCAAGACCGTGACACCGGCAGCCTCCGTCCAACCGGAGGCGCCGGACAACTTGTTGGAGGCGCTCAACGGTGCTTCCATCGAGGAAGAACATCGCACTATTATGAGTGCGGTGATTCAGAAGGTTCAGCTCGCCAAGAGCGGGCTGACCGAAGCCTGCAGCAGCCTTCTAACAGGCTTTGAGGTAAGAAGTTTTAAAATATGCAATGTAATACCGCATAGACAGTAGCCCCTGATGCTCGGTTCGGTGTTCGGAAAGAAAAGCCGGACTGAGGATCTAAAAAGATATACGCAGGAGTTCTAAAAATTATGTCAATATGGGTTTGCAGGCTGCGCTGCTGACCTCTTCCGCATTGACTACGGAGGTCGGTGCTTTGAAGCAGGACCTCGAGTGGACCGAGAATGAGCTCAGTCTTGCCAAGAAGCAGCTCAAGGACAAAGAAGGTGAGGAACACCGTATTGAATTTGTACCTTACAGAAAAGGATTTTGGTTGCAATAGAAATAACAAGGATAACGTGGGTACTGCGGGGCCACGAGCGAGGTGGCGACCACGAAGGAGGGCGTGTCATGGCGAGCATAATCTTGGCATGAGCGAGCGGAGCGAGAGAAGTAGGAGGCGCGGTGGCGGAGGTGCGGCAAGAGCTCCGTGCTCTCATGGAAAAGCATGAGAGTTTGGGCGTGACTCAAGACTTCGAGTCCGAGCTTGCCTCGGCTCTTGAAAGTGCCAAAGCCGCTAAGGCCGAGGCCCACAAGGCCCTCCAGGAGATTGAGGCGGTGAAGAAAATAGCGGCGGGTAAGGCATTTTTCATGCAAAGCAAGCATGTGAATGTAAATTACCTGTTACTTACCCGGATTCGGAGCTCTCCAAGAGCGTTTGCAGATCTGCCTCGTAGCGTATCCGATGCCGCCGCATTCTACCGGGCCGAGGAGGGGAGTTTGACGGAGAAGGTCTTCGGTCTCGGTATCTTTGAGGCGGACATCGATGCCCCTAGCGACCAGTGAAGCAGCTGTTTGAGCTCCACAAGGTAGCCGAGCAGGCCATGAAGGGCCTCATAGTTCGGTGTGGCACAGGACGCCATTCACGGAGCTACTTCGGCCTCGTCAGTGGCTGGTGGATCGTGCCCTTGGGTGGAGGTCATCAAGCGCTCACTTTGTATTGAAGGTGCCGTCGGGCCTTGCCCGCAAAAGGTGCACCGGGCAGGCTGGATCTTTGAGAGGCTTCGACGGACGCGCCCGGCCGGCAAGGAGTATCGACGCCCGAAATGTACTATAAGAGTGTCTGAAGGGTGCCCGCAAGATTGCGGATGAGTGCCCCAGAGATGTAATTTTGAGTAAACTTCGCAATGTGTTATCCTGCGCTGAAAACTTTGTTCATATGCGCTAAGCAACGCTTATTAATTTAAAATATTACCTTCTGTGCGGCCGTTTATCAAATCTGAGAGATGGCAAGTCGTCGGCTTCAGCCCCCAAGCCACGAGTGCTAGGGTGTTCGGGATAAACTTGAGCGCTCTTGTTCCCATTTTTGGGTCCATCTAGGGAGGCGCTCAACACAACAAACAAGGCAACCGGACTTATAATGCTTGAACACTCTCACTTAGCCATAGAATTCTATAATTTTAAATTTCGGCGAAGCCCCTAGTGTTCGGAAGACCGAATTCGGGGTGCTATCCACGCCTGGGCCGGACACAGCCGGTTCCTCGCTCTAAGCAGCATAAGTCTTTAGGGACTCGAAAAGATCTCTCGAACAGCGACCAGCTCTCGCCTTATCATGATGGTCAGTTTTAGCTTTCTCCACTGAGGCGCTCGCCCAGCTCAACCGGGGCGCAATCGCAGTGGTTCTCCCAGTGCTACCTTAGCCGATAGAACGGAACGTAAGGTGCCAAAACATGGGAGCCGGGCAAACCCAACTATTGACCCAAGACATGATTCGGAGCCGATGCATATAGTGCTATAAGTTCGGGGTGCCGCACTTGTGAAAGTGTTCGGACTTTACACCATAATGCGGGGAACATAAGCCCCTGGTGTATTCGACCATACCAGATTGTACGGATGCAAGATGTCATAAATGAACATATATATAAAGAAAAGGAATGCAATTATAAACAAAAAATGATGCATTGTTTATTCAAGGAATTCTGCTATGAGTGCAGAATGATGCAAATAGTGTGGTAAGCAAGGGTTTGGACTATTAGACATGTCCCCCTTTAGGGGTAGGCTGCGGAATGGTGTAATAAACAGATTTAATGCTCGTAATGGAGACCACCTGAGTGTTCGTCGTAGCCATTGTTCCTCCCTAGCTGTTGCATCGTGAGTTCGGCAGATCTACTGCTGGACAGGGCCTCTGGTAAACGGAGTCCTGTGGATAAAATAAAAAAGGAAAATAAAAAGAGCGACACACTTGGGAGCCCCTGGTGTGGCTGAGCTGCACTCTGGGCCTGTCGTGGTCGTGCCCCTCCCCCTATGCCCAAGGTATCTCCAGAGCGTAATGATGTACGCGGAGAGCTTGTCTTGCAATCATGCAAGGGCTGGGGTTGGGGCCGCATTGCTACGCGTGCTTGGAACGTGCCAGGTTGTCTTGATGTATGTTACTCCGGGCACGTTTAATCATGTCCGGTCTTTTAACGGCCGGACTCGAAAATTGCCTTAAGAGGCTGCTCAGATTGCCGCGAGAGCATTGTGTGTTCCTCCGTTCGGAGGGCGTTGATGTTTCCGTTGACCGTGATGACTCCACGAGGGCCTGGCATCTTGAGCTTGAGGTATGCATAATGCGGCACCGCATTGAACTTTGCAAACGCGGTTCGCCCGAGTAGGGCGTGATAGCCACTGCGGAACGGGACTATGTCGAAGATTAACTGCCGCTTCGGAAATTATCCGGGATCCGAAGACCACTTCGGTGTGACCGAGCTCGCATAATTGGCCTTGACACCTGGTATGACGCCTTTGAAGGTCGTCTTTGTAGGTTTAATCCTTGAGGGGTCTATGCCCATCTTGCGCACTGTATCCTGATAAAGCAGGTTCAGGCTGCTGCCGCCGTCCATGAGGACTCTAGTGAGGTGAAATCCATTGACGATTGGGTCTAAAACCAATGCGGCGAATCCGCCATGGTGGATACTGGTGGGGTGGTTCCTTCGATCAAAAGTGATCGGGCAAGAGGACCATGGATTGAACTTCGGGGCGACTGGCTCCATCGCATATACGTCCCTAAGTGCACGCTTCCGCTCCCTCTTGGGTATGTGGGTTGCGTATATCATGTTTACCGTCCGTACTTTTGGGGGGAAACCCTTCTGTCCTCTACAGTTCGGCGGCCGGGTCTCCTCCTCGTCATCGCTATGCAGCCCCTTGTCATTGTTTTCGGCAATTAACTTGCCTGCCTACTTGAATACCCAACAATCCCTGTTGGTGTGGTTAGCTGGCTTTTCGGGTGTGCCATGTATCTGGCAAGAGCGGTCGAGTATTCGGTCCAAATTGGACGGACCCAGAGTGGTTCTTTTGAATGGCTTCTTCCGCTGACCAGGTTTAGAGCCTCTGAATCCGGCGTTGACTGCCGTATCCTCAGTGTTATCTCCGTTGACACGGCATTTGTTTTTGTTGCGACGCGACCTGCCATTGCGGTCCTTGCTGTCTGGACTACCAGAATTTTTGCTGAGGTTGTTACTGCGAGCTAGCGAGCTGTCCTCTCCCGCATAGAAGCGGGTCATGAGTGATGTGAGGGCTGCCATGGATTTCGGCTTTTCCTGTCCTAGGTGCCGGGCCAGCCACTCATCGCGGATGTTATGTTTGAAGGCTGCGAGGGCCTCCGCATCCGGACAATCGACAATTTGATTTTTCTTTGTTAAGAACCGTGTCCAGAACTGTCTGGCCGATTCGTCTGGTTGCTGAATTATATGGCTTAGGCCATCGGCGTCTGGTGGTTGCACATATGTGCCCTGGAAGTTGTCAAGGAATGCGGCTTCCGGTCCTCCCAACACCAATTGACTCTGGCCGCAAGCTGTTAAGCCAATGCCGAGCTGGTCCTTTAAGCTTGAGTGGGAGATACTTGATGGCGTGGAGATCGTCACCGCGGGCCATATGGATATGAAGGAGATAATCTTCGATCCAAACCGCGGGGTCTGTTGTGCCATCGTAGGATTCAATGTTCACGGGTTTAAACCCTTCAGGGATTTGATGATCCATTACTTCATCTGTGAAGCATAGTGGGTGTACGGCGCCTCTATATTGAGCAATATCACGACATAGCTCAAGAGAGCTTTGTCTGCTGTGGTCGGCCCGGCCGGAGTTGCTGTATCCGGCGCGACGGTAGTTGTCGTGGGTCGTGGGGCGCCCGCGTGATCCGTAGATAGATCTTGTTTGTCTTGCCTTATCCTCCAATATATCCCGCAAGTCCGGCGCGTTCCCCTGTGGCTTCGTGCTTTTCGAGCGGTGCAGGGGTACGGCTCTGGCGGAGGGCCCGATGCCTCTCTCGCGCGCCACGAGGTGGTCGGTCTGCCGTGTGTCTTGCTGGTGATGAAGGTTTGTATGCTTCCTCCTCTAGTCGGGGAGCAACTTGCATTTTGGGTAGCTTTTGGAGGCGTTCGAGTTCATACTCTTGACGCGAGGACCTCGGTCCATCTGTCGGCCAGCAGTCTTGATCAGCTTGAAGCTGTTGCTGCTTTTCTTTAGGCTGTTCGCCGTGGCCATTAGCCTTGTGTTTAAAACGCTCTTGTTCGACGGGATCCTCGGGCACATTTAATTAAATAAATCATGAGGCTTGCCTCGTCTCGGAGGGAGGCATGTAATTTTCATCCTCCTCGTCGGCCGCTCTCTCCCGAGGGCTGGCTACTCAAATCCACTGTCTTTGAATCGTCTTTGGAGGGTTGTCTTGACACTCTACAGGGTGTTATTATCTCCGGTGCCGGAATCTCCATTCTTGTTGTGGCGGGATTTAGAGCGGCGCCGCTGACGTCGGTGCTTGGGCTGTTTCTTAGAGGAATCGGCCTCTGCTGCTTCTTCGCCATCCCCATCCTTTGGGGTGTCCACCATGTATATGTCGTATGATGAGGTGGTCTTCCAGTGCCCTGTAGGCGCTGGTTCTTGATCGTCTCCGGCATCGTCGTCCATACCGTCTATGTCTTCGGAGTCGTAGTCTAGCATGTCGGTTAGATCGTCGACAGTGGCTACAAAGTGGGCGGTGGGTGGGCTTCGAATTTCTTCGTCGTCCGCATCCCAACCATCCTGACCGTAGTCCGGCCAGGGCTCTCCTGATAGCGAGAGATACTTTAGCGAATTCAGGATGTCGCCAAAGGGTGAGTGTTGAAAGATGTCCGCAGTGGTGTACTCCATGATCGGCGCCCAATCGGATTCGATCGGCAGGGGCGCCGGAGGTTCGGAGTCCGGCAAGGAGTCCGGCACCTTGTAGTCACATGCTTTGCAAGGGACAAGGTCGGTATTCGGCTCTATCACCGTAGAAGTTGCAGCCCCCGAGGCGGTGTCCAACCACCTGTCCTCGATCTGCGCGGTCGGCTCCGAACTATGGGTCAGAGCGGACTTGTGTGCGGCCTCCAGGGTGCTGTCCGGCGGCAGAGTTAAGTCATGCCCATCGTGACAGTGCGGCACGCTCGGCTGCGGCTCGAATCCATCGAAGATCAAGTCCCCGCGGATGTCAGCTGTGAAGTTTAGGCTTCCAAATCTGACCTGATGGCCAGGGGCGTAGCTTTCGATCTGCTCCAGATGGCCAAGTGAATTGGCTGCGATGCAAAGCCGCCAACACGAAGATCTGTCCGGGGAGAAAAGTCTTACCACGGGCGGCATTGTTGTTGATTGAAGAAGCCATCAAGCCTATCGGTGGCGACACGGAGGAAATCTCAATGAAAGCACCAATGTCGGTGTCAAAACCGTCGGATCTCGGGTAGGGGTCCCGAATCGTGCGTCTAAGCGGATGGTAACAGGAGACAAGGGACACGATGTTTTTACCCAGGTTCGGGCCCTCTCGATGGAGGTAAAACCCTACTCCTGCTTGATTGATATTGATGATATGGGTAGTACAAGAGTGGATCTACCACGAGATCAAGGAGGCTAAACCCTGGAAGCTAGCCTATGGTATGATTGTTGTAATGGTTGTTCGTCCTACGGACCAAAACCGTCCGGTTTATATAGACACGGGAGAGGGCTAGGGTTACACAGAGTCGGTTACAATGGTAGGATATCTACATATCCGTATCGCCGAGCTTGCCTTCCATGCCAAGGAAAGTCCCATCCGGACACGGGACAAAGTCTTCAATCTTGTATCTTCATAGTCTTGGAGTCCGGCCGATGATGATAGTCCGGCTATCCGGACACCCCCTAGTCCAGGACTCCCTCACCCGGTTTATATCAAACTTCAAGGATACATGCAAACAGCCTATGTCCATTGCGGATCTAGATGCCTGTGTCCAAGGAGAGAACGAGTCAACAACTCATTGGGTGCGCCGGGTTTCAGAAGTCTTGCATTCATCGGACCGCATCAATGCTGACATCATGATCGTAACATTGGAGCGTAATTGCCGGTTTAAGTCACTGAAGATGAAGTTGGGACGGCTCAAGCGCCACTGCTATGACATGGGAACACTTATGGCAGCCTTGGTTAAGTATGCCGATTCTGACGATACCAAGGATCCCGATTCTGACGAAGAAAAACCGGAGAAGGTAAAGAAGAATGGTGGTGCAAAGGGACAACATCACAACCAAGGGAGCCATGGGAATAATGGTAAGCGCAAAGCAGATAATTCGGACTTTGTGGCTAACACCAATGTGCAGGGCAATATGCAGCATCATAAGGGTAAACCACCCCAGCACAGTGGAGGTATGAATCTAGAGCATCTGTTAAACCAGCCCTGCCCAAAGCATGGGACAAAGGAGGCTCTAGCAACACATCTCTGGAAGGATTGTTTCATTATGAAGGAATTCAAAAACTCTAATCTTTTCCGGTATGATCAGGGTCCGTCTGGCGGTTCAGGTCCAGGTTTTCATGGTGGCGGCGGTTCAAATTCTGGATTTCAGAATAATCAGGGCAACCGAAACAACCAAGGTGGTAACAACCAACAGAATAATCAGGGGAATCAACAGCAATCAGGTTTTCAGAGTCACCCAAAGCAATTGAATGGCGGGCAGTATCATGTTTTCACCACTAGCTTGTGTAAGAGCGATCAGAAGCTTCACAAGAGGGCAGTTAATGCTGTTGAACCGACAGTACCCCGTTACTTACGTTGGTCCGAGCAACCCATTGTGTGGAGCAGAGAGGATCATCCGTCCCGGGTTGACAATCTGGGTCATCTGGCTTTAGTGGTGGCACCTCAGGTGGGAGGTTATAAATTCACCAAGGTGCTTATGGATGGAGGGAGCAGTATCAACATCCTGTGCTATGAGACTTTCCGCCGCATGGGGTTGACGGATAAGAATCTTAAACCATCGAACACTGTTTTCCACGGTGTAGTGCCAGGTAAATCGGCCTATCCTGTTGGCAAGATAGCTTTGGAAGTTGTGTTTGGTGATGAGCATGATTCCAGGTCGGAAACATTGAACTTTGAAGTGGTAAAAATCCAGAGCCCATATCACGCCCTGTTTGGACGGCCGGCTTATGCAAAGTTCATGGCAAGGCCCTGTTATATTTACTTACAGCTCAAGATGCCAGGTCATAAGGGGACCATCACGGTGCACGGGAGTCGCAAGATCGCTTTGGACTGTGAAGAGGGTGATGCGGCTTATGCTGAGTCAGTTTGTGCAACAGAAGAGTTGAAGTTCTACAACGACAATGTTGATCTGGCGTATATGACTCCTTTGAAGAAGCTCACCACAGAGCATGACCCAACCTTGAAGTTCAAACCGGCCGATGAGACTAAACTTGTTGATTTCATTCCTAGCGATTCATCCAAACAGTTTAGTATCAGCACAAATCTGGATCCGAAATAGGAAAGCGCGCTCATTGAGTTCATCCGTGAGAACTGGGACATTTTTGCATGGAAGCCTTCTGACATGCCAGGTGTACCGAGGGAACTCGCTGAGCACACTCTCAATAATGATCCCAAGTTTAAACTGGTCAAGCAGTTTCTTCGCCGCTTCAACGAGGAATGACGCAAGGCCATTGGAGAGGAAGTAGCCCGGCTGTTGGTTGCTGGGTTTATCATTGAAGTTTTTCATCCGGAGTGGCTGGCCAATCCGGTGCTAGTGCTTAAAAAGAATGGCACTTGGCGTATGTGCATGGACTACACAGATTTGAACAAAGCTTGTCCGAGAGATCCTTTTGCTCTCCCGCGTATTGATCAGATCATCGATGCTACGGCGGGTTGTGAGCGTTTGAGTTTTTTGGATGCTTATTCTGGTTATCATCAGATCAAAATGGCAGTTAAGGACCAGGAGAAGACAACCTTCATCACTCCCTTTGGAGCCTTCTGTTATGTGTGTATGCCCTTTGGGCTCAAGAGTGCCCAGGCGACTTATCAGCGCTGTGTGCAAAATTGTCTTCATACTCAGATCGGGCGCAACGTTCATGCTTATGTGGATGACATTGTGGTAAAATCCAGGAAGAAGGAGACATTGATAGATGATCTCAAGGAGACCTTTGACAATCTTTGGGTTTATAAAATGATGCTCAATCCGGACAAGTGCGTTTTTGGTGTTCTGGCAGGCAAGCTCTTAGGCTTTCTGGTGTCTAACAGGGGCATTGAGGCTAATCCGGAAAAGATCAAAGCGATTATATCTTTGGCTAAACCGGTGTGTCTCAATGATGTTCAGCGACTGGCGGGTCGAATTGCAGCCCTAAGCCGGTTTATCAGCCACTTGGGAGAGAAGGAAATCCCTCTGTATCAGATGTTGAAGAAAGAAGACAATTTTGTCTGAGTGATGCAGCTAATGCGGCGTTTGAGGACTTGAAGAGACAGTTGATTGAACCGCCGGTTCTTGCTACTCCGGTTGATAAGGAGCGCTCTTGTTATACGTGGCTGCTAATGCTCGGGCTGTCAGCGTAGCCATTGTGGTAGAACGCAAGGAGGCTGGGAAGGAATATTCGGTTCAAAGGCCGGTGTATTACATCAGTGAGGTGCTAATTGAGTCAAAGCAAAGATATCCGCATTGGCACAAGCTAGTGTATGGGGTTTTCATGGCAAGCCGGAAGCTTAAACAATACTTTCAGGGCCATCCCATCACAGTGGTCAGTTCCGCTCCTTTGGGGGATATAATCCAGAACAGGGATGCAACTGGCCGGGTTGCTAAGTGGGCTATTGAGCTTGGACCACACGGTTTGAAATACATGCCTCGCACAACCATCAAGTCCCAAGCTCTTGTGGATTTCATCAACGACTGGACAGAGTTGCAGGTACCAGAAGACAAACCAGACAGCACATACTGGACTATCCACTTTGATGGGTCCAGACAGTTGGAGGGCTCGTGGGCTGGAGCTGTCCTTACTTCCCCTCGAGGTGATAAAATTTGCTATGTTCTCCGCTTAATGTTTCCTTGTACTAACAATGCAGCTGAGTACGAGGCCTTACTCCATGGTCTTCGTGTGGCCAAGGAAATGAACTTAAGCCGGGTTCGCTGCTTTGGAGATTCTAATCTGGTGGCTCAACAAGTTTCTGGCACTTGGGACTCTAAGGATCCCCTCATGGCGGCTTAGAGGCGAGAGGTGGATGTTGTGGCTGGTCACTTCAAAGTTTATCAGGTTGAGCACATTGATCGGCGCAAAAACGAAGCAGCAGACGCTTTAAGCCAGCTGGGGTCTCAATGTAAACCGGTGCCGCCCAATACCTTTCTGGATATCCTGCATAACCCGTCTGTAAAGTTGCCCACAGAGGAGGATTTGGCTATTCCTGATCCAGAGGCACAGTTGGTTGCCGCTTTACATATAATTCCGGATTGGACGGTTCCATATCTGGCGTATATGAACCGAGGCGAGTTACCAGAAGATGAAGTTCTGGCCAGACAGATAGTCCAGCGATCAAAGTCCATGGTTATTCACAATGGCGAGTTACACCGCTGCAGTGTTTCAGGTGTATTCCAAGATCGTGTTTCTCCTGAGGAGGGCCAAGACATCTTGTGTGATCGGAGATAAACTGGTCGACGCATATTTACATGTGCATGTCGCCAAGGACTTGTGTGAGGCGCTCGAATCTAAGTTCGTGGCCGCCGATGCAGGGAGCGAGATGTATATTATAGAGCAGTTCCACGATTACAAGATGGTTGAGAACCGTCTGTCTTTGGAGCAGCTCATGAGATAATATGCATTGTTAAGGAGTTTGAGCTTCTGAAGTGCGAGTTACCGCGCAAGTTTGTCGCGGGCTGCATAATCACTAAGCTCCCCAATTCCTGGAGGAACTTTGCCACCACTCTGAAACATCAGAGGCGTGAATTCTCTGTGGAGGATGTCATTGGCCATCCGAGTGTGAGCAGAATTCGAGGGCAAATGACTACGCCGCGGAAAAGGGGTGAAGGACTTACATGCCAACATGGTGAACGGAAGAACTTCAACTCCCACAAGCCTAAGGGAAAGAGCGGTGTCCAACACAATACCGACTTTAAGAAGAAGGGTAAGAAGACCTTCAAGAAGAACAAGAAGGATGAGGGCTGCTTTACTTGTGGTTCGGTTGAACATTGGGCCAACAAGTGCCCAAACAAGTATAAGAAGCCGGACAGGACTCAAGTCTGTCAACATGATTGTGTGCAACAATGAAAATGGTGCATCTGGGTATGGTAATTTATTTACTGTTTTTTTGATGTTTCACCCTCTTGATTGGTGGGTGGACACAGTGCAAGTGTTCATGTGTGTCTTGACATTTCATTGTTCACTTCTTACAGAGTCACAGTCACGGGTCCGTATTGATGGGGAATGGCGCGAGTGCTTCTGTTCATGGTGTTGGCACGGTCGATCTGAAGTTTACTTCGGGAAGGATCGTGCAGCTGAAGAACGTGCATCATGTCCCCGCCATCAAGAAGAACCTCGTTAGTGGATCCCTTCTATGTAGAGAAGGGTTTAAGTTGGTTTTCGAGTCTAATAAATTAGTTGTCACGAAATATGGACTCTTTGTTGGAAAAGGTTATGAGAGCGGAGGGATGTTTTGCCTTTCCCTCGCAGATTTTTGTAATAAAGTCGTGAACCATATTCATTCGAATGTTAATGAATCTGAAGTTTGGCATTCACGTCTTTGTCACATTAGTTTCGGTGTTATGACGCGGCTAGCCAAGTTGGATTTAATCCCGAGTTTCACTTTAGCCAAAGGTTCTAAGTGCCTATCATGTGTGCAAGCTAAGCAACCTCGCAAGCCTCACAAGGTTGCAGAGGAGAGACACTTGGCACCGTTAGAACTCATACATTCTGATCTTTGTGAGATGAATGGCATGTTGACTAAAGGTGGATAGAAGTACTTCATGACATTGATAGATGATTCCACTAGATATTGCTCTGTATATCTGTTAAATACTAAAGATGAGGCTCTACACTACTTTAAAATCTATAAGGCAGAAGTTGAGAATCAACTTGAAAAGAAAATTAAGCGAATCCGGTCGGATCGCGATGGAAGTACTTCTCGAGTGAGTTTGATTCATACATGCGAACACGGTATTATTCATGAGAGGATGCCTCCCTATTCTCCCCGATCAAGCGGGGTTGCCGGCGGAAAAACCGTACTCTAACCGATCAGTTAGCGCCATGTTAGATACATCGGGTTTATCCAAGGCATGGTGGGGAGGCTATATTGACGACATGTCATGTCTGAATAAAGTTCGACAAAGGATAATGAGATCACTCCCTATGAGAAATGGGCAAAGAGAAGGACAACACTCTCGTACTTGCGTACTTGGGGCTGTTTGGCGAAAGTCAATGTGCCGATTCCCAAAAAGCGTAAGCTTGGACCCAAGACTGTGGACTGTGTTAATTTGGGCTACGCTAAGAACAACGTTGGCTATAGATTTCTAGTTGTGAAATCTGAGGTACCTGACCAGAAGGTCAGTACAATTATGGAGTCTAAGGATGCTACATTCTTTGAGGATATTTTTCCCATGAGAGATATGCAAAGCACTTCTAGACAGGAATCTAAGGAGACTCCTGAGCCTGCCATTCCTATGGAATATTATGAACGAACACATGATGAAAATCCTGAGGAGGATGACGAGGAAACTCTTGGTAGGGGCAAGAGACAAAGGACTGCAAAGACCTTTGATGATGATTTCTTCGTGTACCTCGTGGATGATACTCCCACTTCTATTTCAGAAGCGCATGCCTCTCCAGAAGCTGACTACTGGAAGGATGCGGTCCGTAGCGAGATGGATTCCATCATGGCTAACGGGACATGGGAGATCACTAAGCGTCCCTGTGGTTGCAAACCATTGGGATGTAAGTGGGTGTTCAAGAAAAAGCTTAGGCCCGATGGTACGATTGAAAAGTACAAGGCTAGGCTTGTGGCCAAGGGCTATGACCGAAAGAAGAGGAAGATTTCTTGATACTTATTCACTGTGGCTAGACCGACCACCATTCGAGTATTACTCTCGTTGGCGGCCTCACATGGTCTTCTCGTCCATCAAATGGATGTTAAGGCGGCTTTTACGAATGGAGAGCTAAATGAGGAAATCTACATGCAACAGCGGATGGCTTTGTGATAGATGGTCAGGAAAGAAAGGTGTGTAGGTTGCTGAAATCTTTATATGGCATGAAGCAAGCACCTAAGCAATGGCATGATAAGTTTAATACAACTCTGAAATCTGTTGGCTTTGTTGTTAATGAAGCTGACAAATGTGTATACTATCGCCATGGTGGGGGTGAAGGAGTTATACTGTGCTTGTATGTTGATGACATACTAATATTCGGAACCAACCTCAAAGTCATTGAGGAGGTTAAGTCGTTTCTGTCTCAGAACTTTGAGATGAAGGATCTTGGTGTAGCTGATGTTATCTTGAACATCAAGCTCTTGAGAGATAAAGAGGTGGGATCACATACGCAATCCCATTATGTTGAGAAGGTGTTGAGTCGTTTTGGATATTGGACTGCACACCATCTCAAACACCATATGATCCTAAGCGTGTTGATTCGAAAGTCCAAAGGCATGGCTAAAGATCAATTGAGATATTCTCAAATCATTGGTTCAGCGATGTACCTAGCGGCGCAACGAGGCTGACATCGCGTTCTGTGAGCAAAGCCCAGGCAGTTTGTTTCAAACCGGGTGATGTCTGATGGCATGCTGTTGAAAGAGTTATCGCTATCTGAAAGGTACTATGAATTATGGACTTCACTATACGGAGACCCGTCGGTACTTGAAGGGTATAGTGATGCAATTGGATCTCGATGTCTTGATGAGATGAAGGCCACAACTGGGTATTTGTTTACTCTTGGAGGTGGCGCTGTTTCCTGGAAGTCTTGCAAGCAAACGATCTTAATGAGATCGACAATGGAAGCAGAATTAACAACATTAGACACTTTTGGTGTTGAAGCAGGATGGCTTCGAGATCTTTTGATGGACTTGCCACTGGTTGATAAACCGGTTCCGGCTATCCTTATGAACTGTGATAATCAGACTGTCATCACCAAGGTGAAGAGTTCAAAGGACAACATGAAGTCCAACAAACACATAAGAATGAGATTAAGAGCTGTCAGAAAATTAAGAAACTCTGGAGTGATAGCGTTGGACTATGTACATACGGCTAAGAATCTGGCAGATCCCTTTACGAAAGGGCTATCACGTGTAGTGATAGATAGTGCATCGAGGGAGATGGGTATGAGACCCACATGAGTTACCATGGTGGTAACCCAACCTATGTGATCGGAGATCCCGTGAAGTAGGACCTGGGAAAACAAGCCAGTGGTGAACCGAGGAGAGTAACTTTACTAACCCACTCCGTTGGAGATGCAATACTCTCGGAAACTGTATGGAAGGATGACTCTTGTCTTAATGTGTTCCAAGGCTTATATGTATAAGCAAGATGCTATCCTCTGAGCGACCTTTGGAGGAACATACCTATGTGAGCCCATTGCTAGTCACAGTCTATGAGATTGGGGTGATCTCTAGTAAGCTCATGAATAGGCCAGAGTGTGACTTATATGCTCCACCGAGGGTCACCTTGACAGCCCAATACTAGTAAGACATGTGGTGAAACTTCTTTACGCCAAACTGAAAATTCAAGGCATAGTCCATTTTTCAGTTGTGAAGGAGTGTAGCTACTTGCTCTAGGTGAAGCTCAACCTTAACAGGTCTTCACTGAAACACTAGTATATCAAAACAACATTTGGAACAAAGGACGAAGTGGGCCCCTGAGATCTGGTGGGGGATTGTTGAAATGTGAGATGGGCCTAGAGCCCATATGACAATTTCAGATTTGATCTCTAAGGGCCCATGTAGGTGGCATGACAAGGTGGTGGGAAGTTTAGTCCCACCATGCTAGTGGAAGGAAAGTTGGAGTGGTTTATAAGGGTGGCTCTTCTACATGCTATTGGAGCTTGAGAAGAGAAGAGGCCCTCGCGCGCTCCTCCTCCGCCGCCCGCCTCGCCACGCCTCGCCTCGTCACGACGCACCGCGGGTTGCGGGAATGAGCCGAGCCGAGCTCACACCTATGCACTTTTGCCAGTCACTAACGGAGAGGTTCTGACAGTAGGGCCACGATCTGAGACGTCGGATCGTGGGCTGTCGCGGACTTGGACGTGGGTTTGTCAAGCCCACGTCTCTCCACGCGGCTGCGTCTATATAAGTGTGTTGTGTCTCCTAACCCTAGCCGCCACGAACAGATCACATCTGCTCACGCGCACGCCCACCATCGTTCCTTTGCTGCTGCTGCCGCCGGTGACTCCATCCCGTCTGCCGCGTACACGGTCGACGGGAGAGTAGGTCTCCGAAACCACGCCCTTCTGGTTCCTGTACGGGGTGAGGGGTGAATAGGTTTTTGGGCAGCGATTACGTGACTGCTCGCTTCCGATCATGTACCTCCTCTCCGTTCGCGTCGCCTTCGTCATCACCATGTCCACCGACGCTGACCGTGCCGCTGCCGAGAAAGCTGAAGCCGACAAGAAGGCCGCCGAGGACGCCGCTGCTGCCACCAAAGCTGCGGCTTCTGCATGGCCTACTTGAGGGTATAACTCGTTTATCCCGCTCCTACTGTTTTCTGTTTTAGCCATACTAGCGTTATACGTAGATTTTTCTGCAATTAGCATAGTATGTGCTTGCTTGACTGAGTATCAGTATGCGTTTATTTCTGTCAATGCCATGCTAGTAATTTACTCGTGGATTAATTTAGTCGAGAAATTGCCTATTTACTCAACAAACTGTCCGTGGAATGATTTTGAAGGACACATGAAGCTTCACTTAGTCAATTGGGGGATGGTTTCTATGAAAAAGGAATTTGGAGGTTTGGGCATTCCCAACCTCTAGGAAATAAATTTGTGCCTGTTGGGCTTTTGGATTAAGAGATACTATGAGGAGAAGGAAAACCTTGTAGGATGATTATTAAACACAAGTACATGGCTGGGAGACCTAACCTCTTTGCTCCTAACCCTAACCAGAATACTTCTAAATTTTGGAAAGGGATTAAATCAATTGTCCAAGCTCTGAGATTTGGCTATAGATGGAAAATTGGAGTTAATAAGATTAGATTCTGGGAAGATACTTGGGTTGGTACTTCTCCTGTGGTAGTGCAATTTTGGCCTGTCTACTCTATCTGCAATCAAACTAGATGTATTAATGAGGCCTGGGATCAACTGAAACGTACTTTTAGAAGGATTTTTTTATGATAAACTTATGGATCAGTGGTACCGGCTAGTTGAGATAGTTGGGAGCATTGCTTTCTCCTCTGACCCTGACACCCTTGTTTGGCAGCTTGAAAACAAAGGGCAGTACTTTGCTAGCTCATTGTACCATGTGATTGATTTCAGGGGGTTCAGCCTGTGTTTGTGCCAGTTATGTGGAAACTTAGGGTTCCCCCTAAAATACATGTTTTCTTTGTCTATTCTCTCACAATAAACTAATGACTAGGGACAACATAAGGAAAAGACACATTATAAAACCTCTTGATTGCGCGTTCTACTCTGAATCAAAATTTATTACTCATCTATTTTTTGATTGTGTAGTGGCTAAGAACGTGTGGTCTTTTTTTATTAAGGATCACTTTAAAATCTAGATTGGGGATGATTTTGAATCTGTAGCTAGATTCTGGGTCTCCAATAATAGCAACTCTACTTTAAATACAATTAGTTCTATTGTAGTTTGGTGTCTTTGGAAATCTGAGAACTCTATGATTTCCAATAACAGTTTGGATCTCTATTAATCATGTCTTGAGGTTGATTATGAAAACCATCAAAATCTGGGCTATTCTGTCCCCGGATCAGTGCAAGGAGAGGTTGTCTGCTTTCTTAGTGCATCTGGCAAGATTCCTTGTGAAGCCGCTGACGATTACCAATGGCTGAACCCAAGTCTTGCTGCAAAGGACTTGCTGGCATTTGATTCGTGGGGGTAAACTCAAGATTTCTGATGTGGGCTTCCTCTCGCCTACCAAGAAAAGGGACTCAGTTGATAAGACTACTGCAATCTACCCGGTGTCAATGCTCCTCGCTTGTCGGTCCCCTCAGGCACCCGCGACGCCGCCCCTGAAGACCAGGAAAGCTT
Organism: Aegilops speltoides; assembly: GCA_021437245.1. Classification (NCBI taxonomy): domain Eukaryota; kingdom Viridiplantae; phylum Streptophyta; class Magnoliopsida; order Poales; family Poaceae; genus Aegilops; species Aegilops speltoides. The sequence continues at coordinate 474,471,465 of CM038145.1, read as the reverse complement.
CTCTAGAGATCGCCTGTGATTAGTTGTTTTAGCTTCCTTGCTTCTAGAGGTGGCTTGTGTATGTTGAACTGCTTTGTTTTAGCTTTGGTTTGTGTATTTTAGACTGCTCCTCTTAGTGAGCTGATGTATGAACGACTGTTTTAGTTTCATTCGAGCAATGGGCTGGCGAGAACCTCCTGTTCGTCTACAAAATATAGTCCAAACTAAAATCCATCCAGATGGTTTTTTTCGATACATAGATTTTTTTTGTCTTTTTTTGCTACGGATACATTTCGTCGGTGAGATCGAGATCCATTTTGGCTGTAGCGAAGTGTTAGGGGTTGGCATGTGGCAGTGTATGGGCTTATCTTGGTGGGTCCGGATGGGAATCTTTCGGTGAGATTGAGATGGATATTTAGGGTTTTGGATAGGAGTGAAGTGGAGAAGTAGTTAAGGAATTTGGAGCAATATTACTAAGCACTTTGAGAAATTGAGTCATGATCAAAACCTCATCCCTTTTTAACAGTATTGGCTTTTCTATAGACTCAATGTGATCTTGGATCACTTAGGTCATCTCCAGCCGTTCGGCCCCCCAGGGCTAGAAATATCGCCGTCTGGGCGCGTCGGCAGAAATATTGGCATGGGGGCGGTCGGTTTCCCAACCGCCGCCCCAAGCTCGCCCCAGACGTCGTCTTTAAAAACCAAACTCTGCCAAAATTCGGCCAAAGACGACACAAATTTGGAGGAAATTTAGGCGTTCCATTGATATTTGTACAAAATTTGAAACATAATTTAAAAACAAACTAAAAATACTACTACTAGAAGCCGCGACGCCGCCGCCCGCCTTCTACATGCCGAGGAGCCTGTAGAACTTGGTGTAGTCATCGCCGTCATTGTCGCCCGCTGCCGTCCTTGGTGCACCCCTGACCTGCGTCGCCGATGCGTGGGGGGTTGGACGGCCCGGGCGCGTCGTCGCCGCTGTCGTTGAGGAGGATGACGCCGGCCTCGTCGCGGCCGCGCGCCGCGATCTCTCCTCGGTAGCGGCGCTAGAGTTCCATCTCCAGCCGGACGTAGTCATCCTGCGCCCATTTGAGGGCGGGCTCGTCGGCGGCGGCCATGGCCTCGTGCTCCTTCTTCGTGGCAACGAGCCCCGGCTCCGTCTTTGGCTTGACGAGGTGGGAGGAGGGAGCAGAGGGGCCACAGCCGCCTTCGTTGATGACGAGGGCGCCGCCACGGGTGCGTCGCCCGAGCCCTGCGGCTCCGACTTGAGGGGAGGAGCACCGGCGACCCAGAGGAGCAGGAGCCCGACAAGGACGAGGATCCGTCTCTATTCTCCTCGGCTTCCATGAGCTGTCGCAGTGGCAAGAGAAGGAGGGGGCGTCGGGTAGTCCAATCGCGGGTTGTTGCCGGCCGCGATGTGCTCGAGGACGGCCTCGAGCATGCGCCCGGGGACTCCCCACCATTGGCGCCGCCCGTCGGCGTTGAGGCTGCTGCGGGGTTCGCTGCATTTCGTGGAGGCGAGCTGGTCGGCGTGGCGGCGGTCCAGGTACGCCGTTCACAGCGTGTTGCTGTCGAGGCCGTACCTCGGCATTGATTCCTCGCAGGAAAACGAGGCGATGAGGACGACGAACATGGCTGGTCGCTGACTCGGCGATCCACCACACTTTCACGCAAAAAATTGTTTACCCTGGCACCCCTGGATGCTCCCCAGCACACTGGGTTCGGCCTGGGAGGGCGCGACCGGGCCGTTTTTTTCGTGCCGGCGATAGAAAAGGGCCTGGGGGGGGGGTGTGTTGAGGATATAACTACTGAGTGTAAACCGCCCAGGAGGGCCGGTTCACGCTCAACTATACTGAAGCCCATGAAGACAAAGAAGATGGTGCTTTACTGATAAAGCTTAGAGGCCCAGAGCCCAAAGGCGGATTAGGGTCCATAATGGTAAACCGCCATTGTTGTATAACTTGTATTGTAAGTTAGGGAAAGGGAGAGACCGAGCCGGACACTTGTATGAGCCGGCCTCGGGACTCTGTAAACCGGCCGAGCGTCAACCTGTGTATATAAAGGGACGACCCGGCGGCGGTTCAGGGACAAGAAACAACAACTCGAGACTCAGGCAAAGCATATTCGCTCCCTGGTCATCGAAACCCAATCAATTCCATCACAACTAGGCGCGAGCTTTTACCTTCATCGTAAGGGCCGAACTAGTATAAAACTCTCATGTCCCTTATGCGGTTTAACCCCTTCAAGCTAATCTCGTTGCAATGGCTCCACGACTAAGTCCTTCCGTTAGGACATCGGCGTGATATTTCCACGACGGTTGGCGCCCACCGTGGGTCTATCGCACGATGGTTTGAGTTCTTGAAGGGCAGCTTTGAAGGACTCAAAGTGCAGCGGTTGGCGGATGACCAAGAGTCATCGCAGCAAGCTCTACATCGACAACGCAGGATGGGGCCCCGAGGCGGCTCAATCGATCTGGTGCCGGGTCCCCTTTGGCGGAATTCACGTTTTCATTGGCAAGATCGGCGAACCGGGCCCTGAGCCGGACATCTCCACCGACCTCATCAAAACGACTCAGCGTGCGAGTCCTGCCCGGGTTCAGCCTGCCATAAAGCGTGCGTTCGTAGGATTCATCCATGGTGCGGGATATGAACCGGTGTCCGATGGTGAGACAGCCATCAACTCAGATGGCGAGTCGTCCATTGGTGAAACCGAGTCGCTGTACCAATTGCAAGACGGCTCGATTGGGGCTATTCCGATGGCAATAGTATTCCGGATCCCTTTGAACCGCCGAATCAGGTTGCAGTCTTCATGGCCGGAACACAGCCCACCTTGTAGTCTTCATTCATAACAGCAATGACGTCCGGGTCAGCAGCCGCGGCAGGAGGCCCTGAGCGTCGGCCGGCTCAAGTTCTTTCCAGTTTGTTGGATGCCTGGGCGACCTTGTTAACCACGGCGGTTACTCCAGAGACACAGGATCGGCATAATGTGGAGGTTACCAACTAAAGGACCAGATAACACAAGCCAAGGAGGACTTGGCAGCTGAGGAAGTTAGGATGGCTGAGGAACGGGCCACTTTAGATGCTCAGTCACAGCAGATCCAGGCGCAGAATTACCGGCTTATGTTGGATCAGAACGCGTCAAACGAAGTTCTGCGAAGAAAGTACCGGTCTCGCTTGCCACCGGTCTACGAAGGACTGAATCTCTTCAACACGCCGGGGGCCGGGCCAAGTAATCCGGCAGCAGTAAACCGGACCATGGCACCTAGGGCAGCTCCGGATCAACTACGGATAACGGACCCACCTTGACGAACGGATAACCTGCCGCAATACGTATCAACACCACCAGGTCATTTTTCTAGCCCTTTGGATAACATGATTGCTCTGACATCTCGCTGGTAGCTATTCGATGGAGGCGATTCATGGCGGCGGTTGAGATCTGGCGGGCGAGGGAACTTCTTCAAACCGCTGTTGTGTAGCAGCAGGCTTATTCCTATAGCCGAGACAGAATTCATTCATCCCCCCGTCCGAGCAAAAGTTATAGCAGGCACATAGATGAACCAGAGGTGTCCAGCAGTACGCGACGCCGTAATGCCCCTCAAGGGCCCAATCCGGCGCGCGGTGGGTCAAATGCTCAGGACGTGGTGGATAATGGCAGAGCACAAAGGGAGGCCGCATTAGCAGCACAATATGCGAGTCATCATCAACCCGCCCCGGTTCAGCCAGCGGCGTTAGTAGAGCGAGGGATCGGGCTTGCCTTCAGCTCCTGGGGAGTGCCGTGCCTCATTCCGGCTCTCCGTAATGTACGACTGCCCAAGGATTTCAAGGGTCCGCGTAAGGTGCCTAATTACACGTAATCAGCCTCCCGCGTGGGTTGAAAGTTATGAGATGGCCATGGAGGTGCTGGATGTGGATGAAGCGGCATGTGCAAAATACTTCACCATGATGTTGGAAGGGACAACCCGCACTTGGTTAAAGAGCCTGCCCGCCAACTCCATCGGATCATGGGACCAATTGAAGGCCCGGTGTCGGTGTCAAAACCGGCGGATCTCGGGTAGGGGGTCCCGAACTGTGCGTCTAGGCGGATGGTAACAGGAGACAAGGGACACGATGTTTTTACCCAGGTTCGGGCCCTCTCGATGGAGGTAAAACCCTACTCCTGCTTGATTGATATTGATGATATGGGTAGTACAAGAGTGGATCTACCCCGAGATCAAGGAGGCTAAACCCTAGAATCTAGCCTATGGTATGATTGTTGTAATGGTTGTTCGTCCTACGGACCAAAACCCTCCGGTTTATATAGACACCGGAGAGGGCTAGGGTTACACAGAGTCGGTTACAATGGTAGGAGATCTACATATCCGTATCGTCAAGCTTGCCTTCCACGCCAAGGAATGTCCCATCCGGACACGGGACGAAGTCTTCAATCTTGTATCTTCATAGTCTTGGAGTCCGGCCGATGATGATAGTCCGGCTATCCGGACACCTCCTAGTCCAGGACTCCCTCAGTAGCCCCTGAACCAGGCTTCAATGACGATGAGTCCGGCGCGCATATTGTTCGGCATTGCAAGGCGGGTTCCTCCTCCGAATAATTCATAGAAGATTGTGAACACCAGGATAGTGTCCGGCTCTGCAATATAAATTCCACATTCCACCGTAGAGAGAATAATATTTACACAAGTTCAATCTGGCGGCGTGTTTAGTGGCATGGCGTCATTCCACTACCAAGCCTTTACTTGGATCATTTTTGTTATACCACCTCGGTAGCGTTTAGCGGCGGTTTCCTTGCACGTCTTGTCGAGCGAGATCGTGTTCCCCTTATTCGGATTCTCATCAATACAGGCGTGGGTAACCCAACGCGCCATTGATGGTGGCGCTTGGGAGATAAGCGAGTTTTACCAGGCCGGTGGGGACGCATAGTTTTCGTCCGCCCATATATAAGGGGATAAGGATCCACCTCTTTTACCTATGCCTTCTTCCTCCTTTGCTTATCCATCTCCGTGCACTCGAGCTCCAGCGCCCAAGCCCGCACATCTCGTCTCAACCTTCTCCAGCCATGTCCGGAGCGGGAGGCAAGTGGATGATCTCTTCCGTTACGGAGGAGCACATCGAGAAGCTGCGCGGTGCCGGATACCTATCCAGCGACATCGCGCACCGGCTGCCCGACAAGGGGCAGCTCATCCCCACCTGTAGGATCGAAAGTATGTCTAGAGGGGGGGTGATTAGACTACTTGACAATATAAAAATTCTACCTTTTGATAAAGAACAGTTTTTGGCAGATTCACAATTATGATCAAGTCAAGCATCACCCTACACATGCAATTCTAGAGTATAGGCAGCGGAAAGTAAATTGCACTTGTAGTAAAGAGAGGTGGAGAAGAGCAAACGCAATTTTGGAGACGCGGTGATTTTTCTCGTGGTTCCGATAGGTGGTGCTATCGTACTTCCATGTTGATGGAGACTTCAACCCACGGAGGGTAGCGGCTGCGAGAGTCCACGGAGGCTCCACCCACGAAGGGTCCACGAAGAAGCAACCTTGTCTATTCCATCATGGCCTCGCCCGGAGGGCTAGCCTTACTCGGGGTAGATCTTCACAGTAGGCGATCTCCTTGCCCTTACAAACTTCTTGGTTCAACTCCACATCTCGTGGAGGCTCCCAAGCGACACCTAACCAATCTAGGAGGCACCACCCTCCAAAAGGTAATAGATGTTGTTGGTGATGATGAACTCCTTGCTCTTGTGCTTCAAATGATAATCTCCCCAACACTCAACTCTCCTCACTGATTTGGCTGTGGTGGAAGAAAGGATTGAGTGGAAAGCAACTTGGGAAGGCTAGAGATCAAGCTTCATATGGTTGGAGTGGAGCAACTTGATCTCAACACAAGGGTAGGTAGTTCTCTTCTCGAAATGTAAGGTAGGAGTGGTAGTTCTTTCGATGGCTCTCTCCACGAATGAAGAGGGGGTGGAGGGTATTTATAGCCTCCACACAAAATCCAACCGTTACACACATTTGAGCAATCTCGGTGGGACCGAAGTTGACAACTCGGTGAGACCGAAAGTTCAAATAATGTGAGCGTTGGGATTTTCGTGGGACGAAAATACAATCTCGATTAGATGCAATGACAAGAGCATGCCAATTTGGTGGGACCGACTTCATCATCTCGGTGACACCAATTTGATGACGAAGGTTATAGAAGCTTGCAACTCATTTTTCGGTGAGACCGAGTTGAAATCGGAAAATCCGAGTTTGCTAGGGTTTGGCTTTATGGCTGAGGTGGTTCATCTCGGTGTGGTGAGTTTGGAAAATCGGTGGGACCGAGATTACTTATGAGTGTATATGGCGGTGAAAGTTCTTGATAGTTTAGGAGATGTATCACTAAGCACTTGAGCAACCAGATCATCATCATAACCTCATCCCTTTTAATAGTATTGGCTTTCCTATGGACTCAATGTGATCTTGGATCACTAAACCAAAAATGGAGTCTTGAGCTTTTGCCAATGCTTGCCTTAGCATTTTGAGGGGACCACTTCTTCAGTCCTTGCCATACCCATATCACTGAACTTTCTGAAATGATTCTCAAGAAACTATTAGTTCAATGATATATATGTTGTTATTAATTACCAAAACCACTCGGGGATTAGTTGCACTTTCAATCTCCCCCGTTTTGGTAATTGATGACAACATATAGATCAAAACTTCGACAAAGGATATAATCAATGAATAATATAAATAAGCTTTGAGAAGTATGTGATAAGCAAGAGCTCCCCTAAATTTGTGCATTATTTAAGATTTGCGTTTGAATGCAAATGCACAATCGATTAGGATCATGGGTCACTCTTCCATGTCACATACATCTTGGTGGAGCGCACAAAATGATAAGAATGAACAGCATGCACCCAATCACCAAGACATGAGTAAATGGTCATACAAGATAGGAATAGCATATGATAAGCATTAAGCACACATTAAAGCATAAATGCGACCAGGCACTCATTAAGGTAGGATCAAGCGTAGTATCAAACACAGAATGTCTCGAAAACCAAAAGTATCTCAAAGAAACCGCAAAAGAACGAAAGAGCAAAAGCGACAACAACACTCTCTCTCTCGAAGTCCTATGATCTATCGATTTCTCCCCTTTGGCAACAAGTTACCAAAAGTTCGAAAAGGCATAGAGCTAAGCGTCACTTGGGACTCTGCTGGCGGCTCCGTCTGCAGGTTGATGTTGGAGTTGATATGACAGCATCGGCGAAGACTTCACTGATGTCTGTCTTTGGAGGAGTGGTCCTTTGGGCTGGAGCTGGAGTAGGAGTAATCTTCTTTGGAACTGTGGGAGGTCTTTGAAGCTGTAGTCACAGTGTCATCCTTTGGAATAGCAGTGATCGGGTCTGTGGGAACCGGAGCGATCTGTTGATAAGCATCTGGACTAAGTCATCCTGCATCTCACGCATAAGCTCTTCCTTCTCCGCTTTGCTTCCTCAATGTCTGCCTCAAGCTTATTGATAGTCACTTGCACTTGATCGACTTCACATCGAGGCGTGGATTTTGTCCTCAACAATCCTCTCTAGGCTCTCTGAGGCTGTACAATGCTGGCGAGCGTTGTTCAATCCTTTGGGTAGCTTCAAGAATCTGCTCTCCGAAGCTCTTTGGTTTAGCTGCTGCTCTTGCTTCCTTGTCGACTTTGGCTTTCTTGGCAGCTTCGATCTTGGCTTGACCTTCAGCAGACGTTGGATCCTCCTCATCCATCACAACATCATTGTCTTCATGCTCTGGCTGCGGTGGTAAATGTTCTCTATCCAACAAGAATGTGCCGTGCCAAACTTGGCATTGATAAGCATCTGAATCTGCGGGGCAAATCCACATGACCTTTTCTGGTCAGCTGCAGTCCTCTTAATGGTTTCTACCATCAAGTCCATCACCTTGAAAGGTGCTTTCTCATCAAGTATGTGCAGCATGTTGATAGAGTATCCTCTGATCATGCGATGATCTCCAGACTTGGGCATCAAGGTATGCCTCAAAATAGTATTAGTGGTAGGTAGGCCTGCCTGGAGATAGTAGACTGAGCCGAGCTTCCAGATTCCCAAATCCTTTGCTGGAACCTCTTTGTATATGTTCTTCATGGATTCATGATTCTTCTTTGGAATCCCATATACATCAACATCATCTTCTCTTTGCACTGGAGCATTCAGAAGTTCTGCCCATTCTTCTACAGATGAAGAAAATCTTTGGCCTTCAGTCATCCACACAATCTTTCCATCAGGGTAGAAGTGGGCTGTGGCATAGAATTGCATTATCATCTCATCATTCCAACTGGTCAACTTGTGACCTACAAAGTCTGCAACGCCACATGCAGTGAAGCTTTCATGCACATGTGGAAAGAAATCTCTGTGCTCTTATTGTCAATGTACTTCCAATCAACATATCTTGTGTCTGCGACTATGGGCTTCTTATCCATCAGCACAGTCTCATAGAAGTCCTGCTGCTCTCTGGTGTGAAATCTGGGATCAACAGCAGTTCTTCTCCTCACGGCATATGGGTCAGCTTGTCTCCATAGCCTGAGTCCTCTGTCTTTCCTTTCCTTCATATTTTCAGCTTGAGGATGAGCATCATTGTGTAGTGGCAGTTTTGGACGAAGTTTCTGCAAAACTGGTCCTTCATCGTCTGACACAGCTGGTGGCACATCATCCTTGTTCTTCTCGAATATTTGGAATGTTCTGTTGTCTTCTTGGGCTTGGCAGCAGGCTTTGCTGGAGCTGCCTTAGCTGGAGCAGATTGCTTGGGCTTTGATGTAGCTCCAGCCTTAATGGCATCACCCATGAACTTAGGCTTCTGAGTAGGAGGCTGGGGTGCTTCCTCATCCTCATCTTCTGCTGCTGCATCATGCACTAATCTCTTTCTCTTGGATGTTTTCTTCACTTTGCTTGCAGGTGCCTCTTCCAAATTCAGCTTCTTGGCAACAGTTGACTGCTTGACTTTCCTGGTGCCCTTCTTAGTTTGTTGACCTTGTGGCTCTTTGACAACAACCTTCCTCTTGGGCTTTGAGGTTACCTCTTCCTCAACAACAAAATCAGAATCTTCATCATCTGAGTTCCTCTTCTTTCTGGCTCTGGTGGCTGCAGGAGGCAAACCACTTGGTGTACTCCTCTCACCATCATCTAATGAGCTGCTAGGATCAGGACTAGTGCACCCTCTGGAATATCTGCAATAGGTGTCTCGACCTGTTACATTTGTCACGGCATCGACATGGCTGACAACTTTGTGAATAGATAAGGTGTAGGCGGATAAGAAGAGTTATCACAAACTTGAAGTTTTGCAAACAAATGAGTTCAAATTCTAGTATTAGGTTTTCACGAGAAGACATTTCGGTCAGACCGAGTTTAAAATTTGGTGAATCCGAAGTGTTCAACAGGAGCGTGGCACACCACTTTCGGTTTGACGAAGTGGGTTTGATCTGCCGAAAACACTAGGGTTTCACAGAATCGTCATTTCGGTCACACCGATTTGCACAACTTCGGTTGGACGAAGGTGCGATGCAATAGCCATAGGCCAAATCGGTCTTACCGAAAATCTAAAATCGGTCTCACCGAGATGTGTTCGGTGGAAACCTAACCCTAAAACTTTTACTCGAATCTCGTTCAAAAGAACCAATCTGGTGTACAGGAGGATTTCAATCGTGGCAAGATTCTAGGCAAACTAAACGTGCATTGAATCGGAGATGGGAGCACGAGTGGGATCAAATATCACCCTAACTTGGTGGAGTTTTTCTACGGCGGCAACGGCGCGGAGAAGATGTCCGTTGGCGGCGGGAGACTGCGGCGAGCGCCTGAGCGGCAACGGCGGCGATCCGGAGACCAAAGCGGCGGCGGCAAAGGGTGTGGGGCGAAAGCGTTTGAAGGAGAAATCAGCAGCGCGACCCTCGAGTATATATACCCCTTTGCTGTCGGTGGGACCGAGTTGTAAAACTTCGGTGGCACCGAGATGGATAACTGCTAGGCGATTATGCACTTGATCACGCCGAAAATCACAACTCGGTTTCACCGAGGTGAAAACCTAGATCAGTCTAAATGCTTTCGGTTCGACCGAGTTTGAGTGAGTTGGTCTGACCGAAATCAATTAGAAGGTTTTGGAAGTTAGCCTTTGACGGATCGGTGGCTCCGAGTGCTCCTCACCCGGAGGGTCCAAAAATGACTTGTTCAAAATTTGTGATGTAAGCATGAATAGAATTTAGAGACAAGAAAGCATAGATAGCTAGGGGAGGTACTTAGGCATTCTTGTCCATCCATTTGGTCAGAAAAGTCAAAACGACCAAAACAACAAATGGATGTCCTCGAATGGATAAACTCATGCATCCAACATGCTCACACAATAAGATAGCAAATGAAATATGTGTCAAACATGCACAACCAAAACTCTAGCTACTATCACACAATTTGTCGATGACTAGGTCATCTATATATGAGTATATTGACTTAGGAGCCAAATGAGAACATTTGATCATAGGTCATACTCATCGTTTAAGCACAAGTGGGGTTACCACTTTTACATAAAGCATTGATGTGTTCACATCATTTGAAGATGCTTTAGCTCAATTATTTAGAGCAAAGCTCCCCCTAGATGTGAGAAGCCCTTTTAAAGGGTCAAACTAACCTTGGGTTGTCGTAGAAGACTTCATGTAGATGTTGAAGATGTGGATGCTCAATGTTGATGAAGATCATCAAGAGTTTGGAGCTATCCTTTGGATTCGGGCACTTTCAATACCTACATGGGTTAGTCCCACAAGGAACAAACAAGGATATCCATGGACATAGATTGAAATTCACAATAGATGATGTCCATGAAAGCAATGATTACCTTGTCCCTTGACTTACCAACAAGAGGGTTTGTGACTCCATGAACTAGTGCACAATGTGAAGTTGATTGCACAAGTTTTTGCCAAAATGAATGTGAGTGAAGTATGTTGGCGGAGTTACCCTCAAGAACTTTCTAGTTCTTCTTCTTCGGGATCCACATCATCTTGGGAATCCTTGGGGTTGTAGTTGAGCTTGACGAAGTAGAACTTGACGTTTCCTTGGGAACCCACTTGACCATGGCTTGAGGTGCTTCAATAAATGCATCAATCTCCTCTTGAAGCTTGTCCTTGCCTTTTAGCTTGTGGTCTTGTGGTGGAAGGTCATCTTGAGCTTGTTCCACATTGGAAGTAGGATCATACTTCTCCTTTTGAGAAACAAACTTTGGAGTAGGATATTGACCTTCTTCCCACTCAACACCTTCGGCGTTGAACTTTCGCTCAAAACCAATTCCTTGATTCTTCCGGTGCCTTCCTTGCTTGCAAACAATTTCCTCAAAGTTCTTGCTTCCGGCAAGGCTCTTGTAGACACCTTTCTCTATAATCCCTTTCAATAAACTATTTTGTTGCTCAAGTGTAACTTGGCTTGAAACATTGTTAGTGGAATCAAGAGAACTACTAGAAGCAACAACATTGGATTTAGCATGATTATTGTTACTACTAGAGAAAGAATTTTTCTTATGCTTGTCATGCTTAGTTTTAATGGGAGGCAAGAAATTAGACAAGAGAAGTCGTTTGGCAAGATATGAAGAACTCTTCTTTCGAAGATCATCATTGATAGCTTTTAGAAACTCATGTTCTTGCTCTAGAGTGAGCTTCTCGAAGCGTAGCTTCTCATGAGATCTTAGGAGCTCTCTATGATCTTCTTGAGTTGTTTCATGAGCTAACTTAAGAGTGTTTAGTTCTTTAGTTAGACGCTCAATCTCCTTCATAGCATTGTCATTCGACTCTTCTCGATTATAAAGACTACTAGCATGTTCATCATTACTAGGTTCATTGGATTTATCATGTAAGAGCTCATCTTCACCAAGCAAGTCATCCTCATCACTATCGAAGTCAATGAATTCAGGGTGTGATACCTTGGGGCCTTTAGCCATGAAGCATCTTCCAATTCCCTCATTTGGTGAATCAAATAAGTCGTAGGAGTTGGAGTTGGAGGATCTGAGAGCAAGATCGGCAACACCTTCATCTTGGTGTAGTCGGAGTTGGAGTGATAGCTTCCTTGGATTGATTGTCGAGTCGGGCGGAGACCCATTCACCTACATGAGCTTGATGTTTTCTTCTTGTGTAGCTCCTTGATGACTTGTCTTTCCTCTCCGAATCCTTGCTTCTCCGAGGGGTCTTCGTTCATAACGATCATCTCTGCTCCTTCTCTCTTTCGAGGTGACTCATCTCTTGAGCTTCTTCTTCTTGGAATTCTTCTCTTCTCTTGTGGGGAGCCGTACACTCATTTGAATAGTGTCGGGTCTTCCACAATGTAGCATTCGATCACGACTAGAAGATCTCTTTTCATCATATGATCTAGACTTTGAGCTTCTCTCTTTGCTTCTATTCTTGTAGAATTTGTTGAAGTTCTTGACCATTAGGCTTATCTCTTCATTGGAAACTAACTTGTCACTTGAGGTTGTGGGAGCATCACTTGTAGCTTTGTAAGCACCACTTGACTTGTTGTGAAGCTCTTCCTTATCCTTAAGTGTCATCTCATGAGCAACAATTCTTCCAATGACTTGGTTGGCTTGAGATTCTTGTAGTTTGGCATCATTTGGATCAAAGTGCACATGGTGTCATACTTTCCATCAAAGCTCGAGAATCTTCTTGATGATGAATCGGTCGGTCATTTCTTCGCTTCCTAAGCCGGCAATCTCATTTGTGATGAGAGCAAGCCTAGAGTACATTTCAGCGACTCCTTCACCATCCTTCATCTTGAACTTGTCAAGTTGACCTTGAAGAATGTCTAGCTTTGATTCCTTCACGGACTCGGTACCTTCGTGCATTTCAACCAAAGTATCCCAAATCTCTTTTGCATTCTCAAGGCGGCTGATTTTGTTGAACTCCTCGGGACACAAGGCATTGAAGAGAATGTCACAAGCTTGAGCATTGTTTTGCAACATCCGCAATTCTTCCGTTGTAACCCGCGATCCGGAACTTTTCCTTCCTCGAAGAATTCACCTTGCATACCAACACAAATAATGCCCCATGCGGCTGGGTTATGGCCAAGAATATGCATTTTCATTTTATGCTTCCAACTAGCAAAATTTGTACCATCAAAGTAAGGACCTCTCTGAAAATTACCCTCACTAGGCGCCATACTCTCCTAGGTTGTGAAACCAAGCTTATGGAGTCAATGCAATGGAAACCAATACAATGGAGACCAAAGCTCGATACCTTGTAGGATCGAAAGTATGTCTAGAGGGGGTGATTAGACTACTTGACAATATAAAAATTCTACCTTTTGATAAAGAACAGTTTTGGCAGATTCACAATTATGATCAAGTCAAGCATCACCCTACACATGCAATTCTAGAGTATAGGCAGCGGAAAGTAAATTGCACATGTAGTAAAGAGAGGTGGAGAAGAGCAAGCGCAATTTTGGAGACGCGGTGATTTTTCTCCTGGTTCCGATAGGTGGTGCTATCGTACTTCCACGTTGATGGAGACTTCAACCCACGGAGGGTAGGCTGCGAGAGTCCACGGAGGCTCCACCCACGAAGGGTCCACGAAGAAGCAACCTTGTCTATTCCATCATGGCCTCACGCCCACGGAGGCTAGCCTTACTCGGGGTAGATCTTCACAAGTAGGCGATCTCCTTGCCCTTACAAACTTCTTGGTTCAACTCCACATCTCGTGGAGGCTCCCAGCGACACCTAACCAATCTAGGAGGCACCACCCTCCAAAAGGTAATAGATGTTGTTGATGATGATGAACTCCTTGCTCTTGTGCTTCAAATGATAATCTCCCCAACACTCAACTCTCCTCACTGATTTGGCTATGGTGGAAGAAAGGATTGATTGGAAAGCAACTTGGGAAGGCTAGAGATCAAGCTTCATATGGTTGGAGTGGAGCAACTTGATCTCAACACAAGGGTAGGTAGTTCTCTTCTCAGAAATGTAAGGTAGGAGTGGTAGTTCTTTCTGATGGCTCTCTCCACGAATGAAGAGGGGGTGGAGGGGTATTTATAGCCTCCACACAAAATCCAACCGTTACACACATTTGAGCAATCTCGGTGGGACCGAAGTTGACAACTCGGTGAGACCGAAAGTTCAAATAATGTGAACGTTGGGATTTTCGGTGGGACCAAAAATACAATCTCGGTTAGTCCGATTCGTGCAATGACAAGAGCATGCCAAATTCGGTGGGACCGACTTCATCATCTCGGTGACACCGATTTGATGACAGAAGGTTACAGAAGCTTGGCAACTCATTTTTCGGTGAGACCGAGTTCAGAATCGGAAAATCCGAGTTTGCTAGGGTTTGGCTTTATGGCTGAGGTGGTTCATCTCGGTGTGGCTGAGTTTGGAAAATCGGTGGGACCGAGATTACTTATGAGTGTATATGGCGGTGAAAGTTCTTGATAGTTTAGGAGATGTATAACTAAGCACTTGAGCAACGGATCATCATCATAACCTCATCCCTTTTAATAGTATTGGCTTTCCTATGGACTCAATGTGATCTTGGATCACTAAACCAAAAATGGAGTCTTGAGCTTTTGCCAATGCTTGCCTTAGCATTTTGAGGGTCCACTTCTTGATCCTTGCCATACCCATATCACTGAACTTTCTGAAATGATTCTCAAGAAACTATTAGTTCAATGATATATATGTTGTTATTAATTACCAAAACCACCCGGGGATTAGTTGCACTTTCACCACCCCCAGGCCCCATGAGAGGGTCGTATTCCTTCCCCACTTCCTCCGCGGACTGGGCTTCCCACTTCATCCCTTCGTCCGGGGGATCATGTTCTACTACAGCCTGGACTTCCACGATCTGGCGCCAAACTTCATCCTCAACATCTCCGCGTTTATCGTCGTGTGTGAGACCTTCCTCTGCATCCAGCCCCACTTCGGCTTGTGGCTGAAAACCTTCAATGTCAAGCGAAGGTAGTGAAGGCGTCAAGCGAAGTCTTGGGCGCCATGGTGGGCAAGATGCCCAGCGTCCTCTGCTCGAGGCGCCTTTGTGGAAACCATCAAAGGGTGGCAATCGGGGTGGTTCTACATCACCGGTAGCGTGACCCTAAATGGGCTCACGACCCCGAGTTCAGATCTGGTTCCCCATGTAGCTCACCTCTTGGAAAGAAGGGCTTGCTATGGGGCGATTCGGAGGAGCTGACCGGACTCGATCTGTCTCGAGACCTTAGTGAACAAGAAGCTCAGACTTGTCAGCGTGATCCAGTCATGCTCGTCCGCGGATTCTCCCCTGCCAACAACGGGCCTTCAATTTGTGGGAGTTCGATCCGGCCTGACACGGACCCTTAGCGGGCTCTTGACACAACGTCTGAAGCTGCACGGAGGTGCTGTTCAAGGGGAGAAGCCCCGCATCCGCGATCAAGATCGCGGATTCAGCCTGGCCTTTCGGCGGTGCGGTAAGTTATCCTTTATAGGACACGTATTTTTTCATAGTTTGACTCTATGTGGGATCTAAAATTCCCAATGCCTTTACAGGACTGGCGGAGGATGTCGGGATAGGTTAACTGTCGGCTCCCTCCCCAAAGAACGGCGGATGCCCGTTTAGCAGGGCTGCTAGTCCGGCACTTTATGTGGTGCGGAGAAGAAGGCCAAGAAGAAGGCCACGGGAACCGAAGGAGTTCGGCGCCAGTAATGTCGGACTCATCGTTCGATGACTCGGCGGACTCCTCCCGAGGCGAGGAGGAGGCAGAAGACTCTCCCGGAGGGGGAGAGGAAGAGGAAGGCTTCCCCAGCAGGGAGGCGAAGGGTCAAGAGGAAGGACCCTTCCTCCGGGCAGCTCATGGCGCCAACAACAATGACGAGTGGCCCTCTAGGGCCAAGCCCACAGCAAGATCGTAAGTATCAGATTCTGAGTGATTTGTAATTTCTCTTTTGTGCCACGTAGTGTCCTTCTAATGCCGCATACTACCTGTAGCCCGGCCGAGGAGGATCTTCCCGCTTCATCCAGCGGGTCCTTGGCCCCGTCGGATGTAGATTCCATTCCGACCACCTCCACCCCTCACGATGCTGAGGACGCTGAGGTGGGGTCCCAGGAGGGGACCCGCCAGGAGGGGGAGGCTCCGGAGGTGCCACAAGGCAACCTCCGGGACTTCGTGCCAGACTCCATGCCGGAACCCGCAGTGGTTCCGGTCCGCAATGCGCCCCTTAAATAAAAAGGGCAAGACCGTGACACCGGCAACCTCCGTCCAACCGGAGGCGCCGGACAACTTGTTGGAGGTGCTCAACGGTGTTCCATCGAGGAAGAACATCGCACTATTATGAGTGCGGTGATTCAGAAGGTTCAGCTCACCAAGAGCGGGCTGACCGAAGCCTGCAGCAGCCTTCTAATAGGCTTTGAGGTAAGAAGTTTTAAAATATGCAATGTAATACCGCATAGATAGTAGCCCCTGATGCTCGGTTCGGTGTTGGAAAGAAAAGCGGATGAGGATCTAAAAGATATCTGTGAGGAGTTCTAAAAATTATGTCAATATGGGTTAGCGGCTGCTTGTTGACCTCTGCCGCATTATTGCGGTCGGTGCTTTGAAGCGGGACCTCGGCGGACGAGAACGAGCTCGGTCTTGCCAAGAAGCAGCTCGAGGACAAAGAAGGTGAGAACACCATATTGAATTTGTACCTTCTGAAAAGGATTTTGGTTGCAATAGAAATAACAAGGATAGCGTGGAGTGCTGCGGGGCCCACGAGCGAGTGGCGACCTAAAGGAGGCCGTGTCCGCGTCGAGCATAATCTGACATGCAGGCCAGCGGAGCGAGAGAAGCGGAGGCGCGGGTGGCGGAGGTGCGGCAAGAGCTCCAGGCTCTCATGGAAAAGCATGAGAGTTTGGGCGCGACTTCGAACTTCGAGTCGAGCTTGCCTCGGCTCTTGAAAGTGCCAAAGCTGCTAAGGCCGAGGCCCACAAGGCCCTCCAGAGATTGAGGCGGTGAAGAAAATAGCGGCGGGTAAGGCATTTTTCATGCAAAGCAAGCATGTGAATGTAAATTACATTACTTACCGGATTCGGAGCTCTCCAAGGCGTTTGCAGATCTGCCTCACAGCGTATCCGATGCGCCGCATTCTCTGGGCCGAGGAGGGAGTTCGGCGGAGAAGGTCTTACGGTCTCGGTATCTTTGAGGCGGACATCGATGCCCCTAGCGACCAGGTGAAGCAGTATTTGAGCTCCACAAGGTAGCCGAGCAGGCCATGAAGGGCCTCATAGTCCGGTGTGGCACAGGAGGCCATGCACAGGAGCTACTTGACCTCGTCTGTGGCTGGTGGATCGTGCCCTTGGGTGGAGGTCATCAAGCGCTCACTTTGTATTGAAGGTGCCGTCGGGCCTTGCCCGCAAAAGGTGCCTTTGGGGCAGGCTGGATCTTGAGAGGCTTGACAGACGCGCCGCCGGCGGCAAGGAGGAAGTATCGTCGCCGAAATGTACTATAAGAGTGTCTGAAGGTGCCCGCAAGATTGCGGATGAGTGCCCAGAGATGTAATTTTGAGTAAACTTCGCAATGTGTTATCACATGTCGCTGAAAACTTTGTTCATATCGCTAAGCAACGCTTATTAATGTAAATATTACCTTACATGCGGCCGTTTATCAAATCGAGAGATGGCAAGTCGTCGGCTTCACCCCCAAGCCACAGTCTTTGGGGTGTTGGGGATAAACTTGGCGCTCTTGTTCCCATTTTGGGTCCATCTAGGGGCGCTCAACACAACAAACAAAACCGGACTTATAATGCTTGAACACTCTCCTTAGCCATAGAATTCTATAATTTTAAATTTAGTGAAGCCCCTAGTGTTCGGAAGACCGAATTGGGTGCTATCACGCTGGGCGGACACAGCCGGTTCCTCGCTCTAAGCAGCATAAGTCTTTAGGGACTCGAAAAGACCTCTCGAACAGCGACCAGCTCTCGCCTTATCATGATGGTCGGTTTAGCTTTCTCCTTTGGCGCTCGCCCAGCTCAGCCGAGGCGCAATCGCGATGGTTCTCTCGATGCTACCTTGGCCAATAGAGCGGGCGTAAGGTGCCAAAACATGGGGCAGGCAAGCCCAACTATTGACCCAAGACATGATTGAGCCGATGCATATAGTGCTATAAGTTGAGGTGCCGCACTTGTGAAAGTGTTCGGACTTTACACCATAATCACGGGGAACATAAGCCCTGGTGTATTGGCCGTACCAGTTATGCGGATGCAAGATGTCATAAATGAACATATATATAAAGAAAAGGAATGCAATTATAAACAAAAATGATGCATTGTTTATTCAAGGAATTCTGCTATGAGTGCGAGCGATGCAAATAGTGTGGTAAGCAAGGGTTTGGACTATTAGACATGTCCCCTCTAGGGGTAGGCTGCGGAATGGTGTAATAAACAGATTTAATGCTCGTAATGGAGACCACACGAGTGTTAAATCGTAGCCATTGTTCCTCCACGGCTGTTGCATCGTGAGTTGGCCAGATCTTACTGCGGACGGAGCCTCTCTGATAGCGGAGTCTGTGGATAAAATAAAAAGGAAAATAAAAAAGCGACACACTTGGGAGCCCTGGTGTGGTTGAGCTGCACTCTGGGCTGTCGTGGTCGTGCCCCTCCCCTATGCCCAAGGTATCTCGGGCGTAATGATGTCGCGGAGAGCTTGTCTTCTTGATCATGCAAGGGCTGGGGTTGGGGCCGCATTGCTACGCGTGCTCGGAACCTGCCAGGTTGTCTTGATGTATGTTACTCCGGGCACGTTTAATCATGTCCGGTCTTTTAACGGCCGGACTCGAAAATTGCCTTAAGAGGCTGCTCTGTACTTCTGCCGCGAGAGCCGCTGTGTGTTCCTCCGTTCGGAGGGAGCGTTCAGTGTTTCCGTTGACCGTGATGACTCCACGAGGGCCTGGCATCTTGAGCTTGAGGTATGCATAATGCGGCACCGCGTTGAACTTTGCAAACACGGTTCGCCCGAGCAGGGCGTGATAGCCACTGCGGAACGGGACTATGTCGAAGATTAACTCCTGGTATGACGCCTTTGAAGGTCGTCTTTGTAGGTTTAATCCTTGAGGGGTCTATGCCCATCTTGCGCACTGTATCCTGATAAAGCAGGTTCAGGCTGCTGCCGCCGTCCATGAGGACTCTAGTGAGGTGAAATCCATCGACGATTGGGTCTAAAACCAATGCAGCGAATCCGCCATGGTGGATACTAGTGGGGTGGTCCCTTCGATCGAAAGTGATCGGGCAAGAGGACCATGGATTGAACTTCGGCGGCGCTCCATCGCATATCGTCCCTAAGTGCCTTCCGCTCCCTCTTGGGTATGTGGGTTGCGTATATCATGTTTACCGTCCGTACTTTTGAAAACCCTACATCCTCTCTTGTTACGGCGGGTCTCCTCCTCGTCATCGCTATGCAGCCTTGTCATTGTTTTGGCAATTAACTTGCTGCTGTGAATACCCAACAATCCCTGTTGGTGTGGTTAGCTGGCTTTTGAATGTGCCATGTATCGGCAAGAGCGG
This sequence comes from Aegilops speltoides, assembly GCA_021437245.1. NCBI lineage: Eukaryota > Viridiplantae > Streptophyta > Magnoliopsida > Poales > Poaceae > Aegilops > Aegilops speltoides. The sequence continues at coordinate 474,452,001 of CM038145.1, read as the reverse complement.
TCGAGTATTCGGTCCAAATTGGGCCGGACCGGAGTGGTTCTTTTGAATGGCTTCTTCCGGCGACGGGTTTAGAGCCTCTGAATTGGCGTTGATTGCCGTATCCTCGGTGTTATCGCCGTTGACACGGCGTTTGTTTTTGTTGCGGCGCGACCTGCCATTGCGGTCCTTGCTGTGCGGACTGCCGATATTTTTCTTTGAGGTTATTCTGCGAGCTAGCCAGCTGTCCTCTCCCGCCTGAAGCGGGTCATGAGTGATGTGAGGGCTGCCATGGATTTGGCTTTTCTGTCCTAGGTGCGGGCCAGCCACTCGTCGCGGATGTTATGTTTGAAGGCTGCGAAGGCCTCCGCATCCGGACAATCGACAATTTGATTTTTCTTTGTTAAGAACCGTGTCGAGGCTATGCGGCGGTTAAATGCAGCTCTTGAATTATATGACTTAGGCCATCGGCGTCGGTGAGTCGCACATATGTGCCTGGAAGTTGTCAAGGAATGCGGCTTCGGGTCCTCCCAACACCAATTGACTCTGGCGGCAAGCTGTTAAGCCAATGCCGAGCTGGTCCTTTAAGCTTGAGTGGGAGATACTTGATGGCGTGGAGATCGTCACGCGGGCCATATGGATATGAAGGAGATAATCTTGATCCAAACCGGCGGGGTCTGTTGTGCCATCGTAGGATTCAATGTTCACGGGTTTAAACCCTTGAGGATTTGAGATCCATTACTTCATCATGAAGCATAGTGGGTGTCTGGCGCCTCTATATTGAGCAATATCACGGCGTAGCTCAAGAGAGCTTTATCTGCTTTGTGTTGGCCCGGCGGAGTTCTTTGTATCCGCGCGATGGTAGTCGTCGTGGGTGGTGGGGCGCCCCATGATCCGTAGATAGATCTTGTTTGTCTTGCCTTATCCTCCAATATATCCATAAGTCCGTAGCGTTCCACAATGGCCGTGCTTTTCGGCGGTGCGAGTGCGGCTCTGGCGGAGGGCACTGGATGCCTCTCTGTCGCGACCACGAGGTGGTCGGTCTGCCGTGTGTCTTGCTGGTGATGAAGGTTTGTATGCTTCCTCCTCTAGTCGGGGAGCAACTTGCGTTTTAGGTAGCTTTTGGAGGGGCATTGAGTTCATACTCTTGACGCGAGGACCTCGGTCCATCTGTCGGCCAGCGAGTCTTGATCGGCTTGAAGCTGTTGCTGCTTTTCTTTAGGCTGTTTGCCGTGGCCATTAGCTGCGTTTAAAACTCTCTTGTTCGACGGGATCCTCGGGCACGGCAATTAAATAAATCATTGAGTCTTGCCTCGTCTCCGGAGGGAGGCATGTAATTTTCATCCTCCTCGTCGGCCGCTCTCTCACGAGGGCTGGCTACTCCGTCCACTGTCTTTGAATCATCTTTGGAGGGGTTGTCTTGACACTCTACGGGGTGTTATTATCTCCGGTGCCGGAATCTCCATTCTTGTTGTGGCGGCATTTAGAGCGGCGCCGCTGACGTCGGTGCTTGGGCTTTTTCTTATAGGAATCAGCCTCTGCTGCTTCTTCGCCATCCCCATCCTTTGGGGTGTCCACCATGTATATGTCGTATGATGAGGTGGTCTTCCAGTGCCCTGTAGGCGCTGGTTCTTGATCGTCTCCGGCATCGTCGTCCATACCGTCTATGTCTTCGGAGTCGTAGTCTAGCATGTTGGTTAGATCGTCGACAGTGGCTACAAAGTGGGCGGTGGGTGGGCTTCGAATTTCTTCGTCGTCCGCATCCCAACCATCCTGACCGTAGTCCGGCCAGGGCTCTCCTGATAGCGAGAGATACTTTAGCGAATTCAGGATGTCGCCAAAGGGTGAGTGCTGAAAGATGTCCGCAGTGGTGAACTCCATGATCGGCGCCCAATCGGATTCGATCGGCAGGGGAGCCGGAGGTTCGGAGTCCGGCAAGGAGTCTGGCACCTCGGAGTCACAAGCTTTGCAAGGGACAAGGTCGGTATTCGGCTCTATCGCCGTAGAAGTTGCAGCCCCCGAGGCGGTGTCCAACCACCTTTCCTCGATCTGCGCGGTCGGCTCCGAACTATGGGTCAGAGCGGACTTGTGTGCGGCCTCCAGGGTGTTGTCCGGTGGCAGAGTTAAGTCATGCCCATCGTGACAGTGCGGCACGCTCGGCTGCGGCTCGAATCCATCGAAGATCAAGTCCACGCGGATGTCAGCTGTGAAGTTTAGGCTTCCAAATCTGACCTGATGGCCAGGGGCGTAGCTTTCGATCTGCTCCAGATGGCCAAGTGAATTGGCCCGCAGTGCAAAGCCGCCAAACACGAAGATCTGTCCGGGGAGAAAAGTCTTACCCTGGACGGCATTGTTGTTGATTGAAGAAGCCATCAAGCCTATCGGTGACGACATAGAGGAACTCTCAATGAAAGCACCAATGTCGGTGTCAAAACCAGCGGATCTCGGGTAGGGGGTCCCGAACTGTGCGTCTAGGCGGATGGTAACAGGAGACAAGGGACACGATGTTTTTACACAGGTTCGGGCCCTCTCGATGGAGGTAAAACCCTACTCCTGCTTGATTGATATTGATGATATGGGTAGTACAAGAGTGGATCTACCATGAGATCAAGGAGGCTAAACCCTGGAAGCTAGCCTATGGTATGATTGTTGTAATGGTTGTTCGTCCTACGGACCAAAACCGTCCGGTTTATATAGACACCGGAGAGGGCTAGGGTTACACAGAGTCGGTTACAATGGTAGGATATCTACATATCCATATCGCCGAGCTTGCCTTCCATGCCAAGGAAAGTCCCATCCGGACACGGGACGAAGTCTTCAATCTTGTATCTTCATAGTCTTGGAGTCCGACCGATGATGATAGTCCGGCTATCCGGACACCCCCTAGTCCAGGAGTCCCTCACCCGGTTTATATCAAACTTCAAGGATACATGCAAACAGCCTATGTCCATTGTGGATCTAGATGCCTGTGTCCAAGGAGAAACGAGTCAACAACTCATTGGAGTGCGCGGGTTTGAAGTCTTGCATTAAATCGGACCGCATCAATGCTGACATCATGATCGTAACATTGGAGCGTAATTGCCGGTTTAAGTCACTGAAGATGAAGTTGGGATGGCTCAAGCGCCACTGCAATGACATGGGAACACTTATGGCAGCCTTGGTTAAGTATGCCGATTCTGACGATACCAAGGATCCCGATTCTGACGAAGAAAAACCGGAGAAGGGAAAGAAGAATGGTGGTGCAAAGGGACAACATCACAACCAAGGGAGCCATGGGAATAATGGTAAGCGCAAAGCAGATAATTCGGACTTTGTGGCTAACACCAATGTGCAGGGCAATATGCAGCATCATAAGGGTAAACCACCCCAGCACGGTGGAGGTATGAATCTAGAGCGTCTGTTAAACCAGCCCTGCCCAAAGCATGGGACAAAGGAGGCTCTAGCAACACATCTCTGGAAGGATTGTTTCATTATGAAGGAATTCAAAAACTCTAATCTTTTCCGGTATGATCAGGGTCCGTCTGGCGGTTCAGGTCCAAGTTTTCATGGTGGCGGCGGTTCAAATTCTGGATTTCAGAATAATCAGGGCAACCGGAGCAACCAAGGTGGTAACAACCAACAGAATAATCAGGGGAATCAACAGCAATCAGGTTAGAGTCACCCAAAGCAGTTGAATGGCGGGCAGTATCATGTTTTCACCACTAGCTTGTGTAAGAGCGATCAGAAGCTTCACAAGAGGCGATTAATCTTTGTTGAACCGGCAAGATACCCGTTACTTACGTTGGTCCGAGCAGCCCATTGTGTGGAGCAGAGAGGATCATCCGTCCCGGGTTGACAATCTGGGTCATCTGGCTTTAGTGGTGGCACCTCAGGTGGGAGGTTATAAATTCACCAAGGTGCTTATGGATGGAGGGAGCGATATCAACATCACATGCTCACGAGACTTTCCGCCGCATGGGGTTGGCGGATAAGAATCTTAAACCATCGAACCTTTGTTTTCCACGGTGTAGTGCCGAATCATCGGCCTATCCTGTTGGCAAGATAGCTTTGGAAGTTGTGTTTGGTGATGAGCATGATTCCAGGTCGGAAACATTGACCTTTGAAGTGGTAAAAATCCAGAGCCCATATCACGCCCTGTTTGGACGGCCGGCTTATGCAAAGTTCATGGCAAGGCCCTGTTACATTTACTTACAGCTCAAGATGCCAGGTCATAAGGGGACCATCACGGTGCACGGGAGTCGCAAGATCGCTTTGGACTGTGAAGAGGGTGATGCGGCTTATGCTGAGTCAGTTTGTGCAACAGAAGAGTTGAAGTTCTACAAGGACAATGTTGATCTGGCGTATATGACTCCTTTGAAGAAGCCCACCACAGAGCATGACCCAACCTTGAAGTTCAAACCGGCCGATGAGACTAAACTTGTTGATTTCATTCCTCGCGATTCATCCAAACAGTTTAGTATCAGCACAAATGTGGATCCGAAATAGGAAAGCGCGCTCATCGAGTTCATTCATGAGAACCGGGACATTTTTGCATGGAAGCCTTCTGACATGCCAGGTGTACCGAGGGAACTCGCTGAGCACACTCTCAATAATGATCCCAAGTTTAAACTGGTCAAGCAGTTTCTTCGCCGCTTCAACGAGGAATGACGCAAGGCCATTGGAGAGGAAGTAGCCCGGCTGTTGGTTGCTGGGTTTATCATTGAAGTTTTTCATCCGGAGTGGCTGGCCAATCCGGTGCTAGTGCTTAAAAAGAATGGCACTTGGCGTATGTGCATGGACTACACAGATTTGAACAAAGCTTGTCCGAGAGATCCTTTTGCTCTCCCGCGTATTGCTCAGATCATCGATGCTACGGCGGGTTGTGAGCGTTTGAGTTTTTTGGATGCTTATTCGGTTATCATCGATCAAAATGGCAGTTAAGGACCAGGAGAAGACAACCTTCATCACTCCCTTTGGAGCCTTCTGTTATGTGTGTATGCCCTTTGGGCTCAAAAGTGCCAGGCGACTTATCGGTATTGTGTGCAAAATTGTCTTCATACTCGGATCGGGCATAGCGTTCATGCTTATGTGGATGACATTGTGGTAAAATCCAGGAAGAAGGAGACATTGATAGATGATCTCAAGGAGACCTTTGACAATCTTTGGGTTTATAAAATGTTGCTCAATCCGGACAATTGCGTTTTTGGTGTTCTGGCAGGCAAGCTCTTAGGCTTTCTGGTGTCTAACAGGGGCATTGAGGCTAATCCGGAAAAGATCAAAGCAATTATATCTTTGGCTAAACCGGCGTGTCTCAATGATGTTCAGCGACTGGCGGGTCGAATTGCAGCCCTAAGCCGGTTTATCAGCCACTTGGGAGAGAAGGCAATCCCTCTGTATCAGATGTTGAAGAAAGAAGACAATTTTGTCTGAGTGACGCAGCTAATGCGGCGTTTGAGGACTTGAAGAGACAGTTGATTGAACCGCCGGTTCTTGCTGCTCCAGTTGATAAGGAGCGCTCTTGTTATACGTGGCTGCTAATGCTTGGGCTGTCAGCGTAGCCATTGTGGTAGAACGCAAGGAGGCTGGGAAGGAATATTCGGTTCAAAGGCCGGTGTATTACATCAGTGAGGTGCTAATTGAGTCAAAGCAAAGATATCCGCATTGGCACAAGCTAGTGTATGGGGTTTTCATGGCAAGCCGGAAGCTTAAACAGTACTTTCAGGGCCATCCCATCATAGTGGTTAGTTCCGCTCCTTTGGGGGATATAATCCAGAACAGGGATGCAACTGGCCGGGTTGCTAAGTGGGCTATTGAGCTTGGACCACACGGTTTGAAATACATGCCTCGCACAGCCATCAAGTCCCAAGCTCTTGTGGTTTTCATCAACGACTGGACAGAGTTGTAGGTACCAGAAGACAAACCAGACAGCACATACTGGACTATCCACTTTGATGGGTCCAGACATATGGAGGGCTCGGGGGCTGGAGCTGTCCTTATTTCCCCTCGAGGTGATAAAATTTGCTATGTTCTCCGCTTAATGTTTCCTTGTACTAACAATGCAGCTGAGTACGAGGCCTTACTCCATGGTCTTCGTGTGGCCAAGGAAATGAACTTAAGCTGGGTTCGCTGCTTTGGAGATTCTAATCTGGTGGCTCAACAAGTTTCTGGCACTTGGGACTCTAAGGATCCCCTCATGGCGGCTTAGAGGCGAGAGGTGGATGTTGTGGCTGGTCACTTCAAAGGTTACCAGGTTGAGCACATTGATCGGCGCAAAAACGAAGCAGCAGACGCTTTAAGCCAGCTGGGGTCTCAATGTAAACCGGTGCCGCCCAATACCTTTCTGGACATCCTGCATAACCCGTCTGTAAAGTTGCCCACAGAGGAGGATTTGGCTATTCCTGATCCAGAGGCACAGTTGGTTGCCGCTTTACATATAATTCCGTATTGGACGGTTCCATATCTGGCGTATATGAACCGAGATGAGTTACCAGAAGATGAAGTTCTGGCCAGACAGATAGTCCGGCGATCAAAGTCCATGGTTATTCACAATGGCGAGTTACACCGCTGCAGTGTTTCAGGTGTATTCCAACATCGTGTTTCTCCTGAGGAGGGCCAAGACATCTTGTGTGAAATCCATGAAGGCCATTGTGGTCACCATGCCGGTTCAGAATCCCTGGTTGCTAAAGCTTTTCGTCATGGTTTTTACTGGTTGACGGCCCATGCCGATGCTGAGGACCTGGTAAAGCGGTGCAATGCTTGTCAGAATTTTTCTCGCCGAGCTCATGTTCCGGCTCAAGAGCTACGGATGATTCCAATCACTTGGCCGTTTGCTACTTGGGGGCTTGATATGGCGGGTCGTTTTAAGTGGTCCAAGGATAAGAAGACCCACCTCTTGGTGGCGGTTGACAAATTTACTAAGTGGGTTGAAGCGGAGCCAGTAAGCAAATGTGACGCAGCCATGGCGGTTCAAATTCATTAAGAAGGTGATCTTCCATTTTGGTTTTCCACACAGCATCATCACAGATAATGGCATGAACCTTTCCAAAGGTGAGATGGAGGAATTTTGTCAGCGAGAGCACATCCGGCTTGATGTAGCGTCCGTGGCTCACCCCCAGTCTAATGGTCAAGCTGAGAGCTAATCAAGAAATCTTGAAGGGTATCAAGCCCCGGCTTATGGTTCCTTTGAAACGGACGCCGGGTTGTTGGGTGGAAGAATTACCGTCTGTGTTATGGAGCATAAACACCACCCCAAACCGATCTACGGGTTATACACCTTTCTTCATGGTTTACAGGGCAGATGCCGTCCTCCCAAGTGACATTCGTCATGACTCACCCCGGGTCGCCAATTATGTTGAAGCGTACAATGAGCAAGCGTTCCAGGAGGCACTGGACCTGTTAGATGAGAAACGGGACATGGCTTTGGCTCGTTCGGTGGTTTATCAGCAAGACCTGAGGCGTTATCGTAGCCGCCGGGTTAAAACAAGAACCTTTCAAGAAGGCGACTTAGTGCTCCGGTGTTGGGGAACGTAGTAATTTCAAAAAATTTCCTACGCACACACAAGATCATGGTGATGGCATAGCAACAAGAGGGGAGAGAGTTGTCCATTGTAACGCCCCGGATGTAGCTTTCCATATTCGTAACTCCAACTCCTGCCTTTTCCGGAGATGCGATATATTATTTTCTCCGTGGTTGGGTTTTTATCTTTCGTTTTGCATTTTGTTCATGTCATGCATTTCATCGTCGCATCATTCACATTGCATCAGCATCGTTTTTCATAAAACTTGCATTCGCTCGTAGTTGTCGCTTCTTCCTTGTCCCTGTTGACCCCTCTCAGATCAACCGGACCGCTCTCTTCTCTCTCTTTTCATAAAACCCTTTGTCTCCATGGCGTTTCGTCAAACCCCTCTTGCGTGCGTCCGAAAACTTCCCCGAACCCGACCCGCTCTATCGTTACCGTTGGATTTGGATCATCCCCAAACATCCCGAAAACATCTCCATTTTCTTATTTGGATTTCCCAACCTAGTTTTTCGGACCGTCCGATTAATATCGGAGGGACCAAATATCCCCTAACCTAATCCACCGGCTATATATATATATATATCATTCTAACCCTAGTTTTTAGGCCCCTTGTCCCATCGCGCCGCCGCCAGTCATCCACTCCTCTCCTTCCTCGGGATCCATCCCGATCCACCCAATCCCTCCATCGATCCAACCAGCCTCCGACCACCTCCCGTGATCTCCGCGCCACCCAAATCCCGAGCAAGCCACAACCTCCTCCTTCCGCCCCGCTGCCTCGTCCCTGCTCCCACCGTCGTCTGCAAGCCGCTACCCGCCGCAACAGCAATCGGAAGCTCCCGCATCATCAACCACCTTCCCTCCTCGATTTCATCCTCGATCCACCCAACCATCAGCTCCCCAGCTCCTTTCCTCATCTTGCTGCCAGCCTCCTCGTGCCCGAGTCCCTCACGCTCGAGCGGGAGAGCTCCGCCCCCGAGCTCTTGCAGTCCATGGCGCCCGTCTTCGGCCTCCCCGACGTGCCCCTTCCTCCTCTGCCTCCATCCCCAACGCCCGTGCTGCCGATGACCCTCGCCGGAGCCCGACTGACCGCCGCCAGGGACACCCAGCCGGCCGCCTACGACCTCCTCTTCCCGCAGCTACTCAACCACGTCTCCACCCGTCGTTGCAGCATCTTCGGCCAGCCCGCCACCACCTCCGAGCGCCGTCACGCCTCCGGTCGCGTGCCTCTGCCTCTCTCTCCATATTGCTCCCTTCGTTGCTCCCTCTCCGTCTCACGATCTCCCTCTCGACTCTCTCTGTGCAGGAAACCACCATGGCCACCGACCCCTGCCTCGCCTTGGATCTCGCCGGGTTGCCGCCTCGCTGCCTGGATCCGCCGTCCCCGCGCCTCCTGGCCTCCTCCGCGCTCGATTCTCGCCGTCCCGAGTCCCCCTGCTGCCATGGACGGTTCGACGCCAAGCCGACCTTCTTCGAGCCCTGCTTCCCCTGTTCGTCTCCAGCGCGCGCTGCGCCGATAAATCGGCGCCCAGCGCGTTGACGCGCCGCGTCAAACCGCTGCCTGCGTGTGGCCCAGATCCATGATGAGGCCCAGCCCCCGCCAGCCAGCTGCTGCTCCACCAGCGCCCTCCCGCGGGCCGCCTTCCCGTCTGGGCCGAGCCCATGGTGAGGCCACCCCCCAAGCGCCCTCTTTTTTTTCCATTCTGTTGGCCCGGCCAGATTTGGCCCGATGCATTTTTTTCCCTCTGGACGATTTTAGCAATTATTCAGTGTTTAGCTGTTTTACAGAAAACCCCTCATGTTCATGCATGTAATAACTAATTAACCGTGCATTTGATTAAAATGATTTAAACATGTAAAATGCTTAGAATTTTATCTAGTTTCACAATATACCACTTTCATCCCATGTTAAAATGTTTAAAATTGTTGTTTGTAATAATTTGCTCAAATGCCATATGCTAAAATGATTTATTTCATAACTAAATAACCGTAGCTCCATTTTAAATAAACTTTATATGTAAATGGGGTGGAAAAATGCCTAGTTTAACTTGGTGCACTTTATTTTCCTGTTTAACAACTTTAAAATATGTTTTTGGGCAGAACAGTACCAAATTCAAAATATGCACATGGGGATTTTCCGGAATTGTTGTTTGTTCTTCCGGCCTCATTTAAACTTGCCTAAATAGTTAGTTTACTTTTGTTACACCCCTTGCCATGTTTAACAACATTTAACATTGTTGTGTACCTAAACGGGAGTGAACTAAATAATTGATTGTGGTGTTTTGTCAATATGCAACTCGTTGCATATTGAGCTCCACTTTACTTGTAGTATTGTTTGTTGCACTTTGCCATGCCTCATTAAACCGGACATGCATCATACTTGATTGTGCATCATGCCATGATTATGCTTGTGTGTTTACCATGTTGTTTGTTTCTTTCCAGTGTTGCTTCTTAGTCCCGGTAATGTTGTGATTGTGAGGATTCGTTCGACTACGCCCGTTTGTCTTCTTCATGGACTCGTTCTTCTTCCTAGCGGGATTTCAGGCAAGATGACCGCTACCCTGGATCTCACTACTATCCTTGCTATGCTAGTTGCTTCATTCTATCGCTATGCTGCGCTACCTATTACCTGTTTATCAAGCCATCCCATATTGCCATGAACCTCTAACCTTTGACACCATTCCTAGCAAACCGTTGATTGGCTATGTTACCGCTTTGCTCAGCCCCTCTTATAGCGTTGCTAGTTGCAGGTGAGGTTGAAGATTTCTCCATGGTGGACAGGGTTATGTTGGGATATCACAATATCTCTTATATTATTAATGCATCTATATATTTGGTAAAGGGTGGAAGGCTCGGCCTTATGCCTGGTATTTTGTTCCACTCTTGCCGCCCTAGTTTCCGTCATACCGGTGTTATGTTCCCGGATTTTGCGTTCCTAACGCGGTCGGGTGATTTATGGGACCCCCCCGACAGTTCGCTTTGAATAAGACTCCTCCAGCAAGGCCCAACATTGGTTTTACCATTTGCCTCACCTATTACCTTTTTCCCTTGGGAGTCGTGCATCCTAAGGGTCATCTTTATTTTAGCCCCCCCGGGCCAATGCTTGTCTAAGTGTTGGTCCAAACTAGAAACCACTTGCGGCGCCACCTCGGGAAACTTGAGGGCTGGTTCTAGTTATGCGTCTTTGCTCATCCGGTCGTGGCACGAGGCGAGATACGCACGGCTACTATCGGGATGTCGGCACGCCGGAGGTCTTGCTGGTCTTGTTTTACCATTGTCGAAAAGTCTTGTAAACCGGATTCGATCTTGATCGGGTCTTCTGGGAGAAGGTCTATTACCGTTGATCGCGAGAGCTTGTCATGGGCTAAGTTGGGACACCCCTGCAGGATTTAAACTTTCGAGAGCCGTGCCCGCGGTTATGTGGCAGATGGGAATTTGTTAATGTCCGGTTGTAGATAACTTGACACCAGATCCGAATTAAAATGCATCAACGCGTGTGTAGCCGTGATGGTCTCTTCTCGTGAGTCCGGAAGTGAACACGGTTTCTGGGTTATGTTTGACGTAAGTAGGTGTTCAGGATCACCTCTTGATCATTACTAGCTGACGACGGTTCCTTTGTTTCTCTTCTCGCTCTCTTTTGCGTATGTTAGCCACCATACTTGCTTAGCCGCTGCTGCAACCTTAGCACTTTACCCATTCCTTTCCCATTAAGCTTTGCTAGTCTTGATACCCATGGTAATGGGATTGCTGAGTCCTCGTGGCTCACAGATACTTCCAAAACCAGTTTGCAGGTGCCGATGAAACCGTGCAGGTGACGCATCCGAGCTCAAGGAGGAGCTCGATGAAGATCTTGCCCTTTGTGTTGTTTCGTTCTAGTTGATCAGTAGTGGAGCCCAGTTGGGGTCGATCGGGGACCTTTGTCGCATTTGGGGTTCTTCTTTTATTTTGGTTCCGTAGTCGGACCTTGATTGTATCTGGATGATGTAATGCTTTATTCATGTAATTGTGTGAAGTGGCGATTGTAAGCCAACTATGTATCTCTTTCCCTTATGTATTACATGGGTTGTGTGAAGATTACCTCACTTGCGACATTGCTTTCAATGCGGTTATGCCTCTAAGTCGTGCTTCAACACGTGGGAGATATAGCCGCATCGAGGGCGTTACATCCATGTACCCTCGTAGACCATAAGCGGAAGCGTTAGCACAACGCGGTTGATGTAGTCATACGTCTTCACGATCCGACCGATCCAAGCACCGAACATACGGCACCTCCGTGTTTAGCACACGTTCAGCTCGATGACGATCCCCGGGCTCCGATCCAGCAAAGCTTCGGGGATGAGTTCCATCAGCACGACGGCGTGGTGACGATGATGATGTTCTACGGTGCAGGGCTTCACCTAAACTCATGACGATATGGTGAGGTGGAATATGGTGGAGGGGCACCGCTGACACGGCTAAGGAACGATCCGTAGATCAACTTGTGTGTTATGGGGTGCCCCTACCCCGTATATAAAGGAGCAAGGGAGGAGGGTCGGCCAAGGAGGAGGAGGCGCCCAAAGGGGCAATCCTACTCAAGTAGGATTCCCCTCTTTCCAAGTCCTACTAGGAGAAGGGAAGGAAGGGAGGAGAAGGAGAAGGAAGGAGAGGGAGGAGAAGAAGGAAGGGGGCGGCTCCCTAGTCAATTCGGTTTGGGCTAGGGGGCGCCTACCTACCTCCTCCTTCCACCACTTGGCCCATGAGGCCCAATGCTTCTTCCTCGTATTCCCGTAACTCCCGGTACCCCGAAAATACCGAATCACTCGGAACCTTTCCGAACTCCGAATATAGTCGTCAATATATCGATCTTTACGTCTCGACCATTTCGAGACTCCTCGTCATGTCCCCGATCTCATCCGGGACTCCGAACTCCTTCGGTACATCAAAACTCATAAACTCATAATATAACTGTCATCGAAACCTTAAGCGTGCGGACCCTACGGGTTCGAGAACTATGTAGACATGACCTAGAAATATTCTCGGTCAATAACCAATAGCGGAACCTGGATGCCCATATTGGCTCCTACATATTCTACGAAGATCTTTATCGGTCAAACCGCATAACAACATATGTTGTTCCCTTTGTCATCGGTATGTTACTTGCCCGAGATTCGATCGTCGGTATACAATACCTAGTTCAATCTCGTTACCGGCAAGTCTCTTTACTCGTTACGTAATGCATCATTCTGTAACTAACTCATTAGCTACATTGCTTGCAAGGCTTATAGTGATGTGCATTACCGAGAGGGCCCAGAGATACCTCTCCGACAATCGGAGTGACAAAACCTAATCTCGAAATACGCCAACCCAACATGTACCTTTGGAGACACCTGTAGTACTCCTTTATAATTACCCAGTTACGTTGTGACGTTTGGTAGTACCCAAAGTGTTCCTCCGGTAAATGGGAGTTGCATAATCTCATAGTTACAGGAACATGTATAAGTCATGAAGAAAGCAATAGCAACATACTAAACGATCAAGTGCTGGGCTAACGGAATGGGTCATGTCAATCACATCATTCTCCTAATGATGTGATCCCGTTAATTAAATAACAACACATGTCTATGGTTAGGAAACATAACCATCTTTGATTAATGAGCTAGTCAAGTAGAGGCATACTAGTGACGTTATGTTTGTCTATGTATTCACACATGTATCATGTTTCCGGTTAATACAATTCTAGCATGAATAATAAACATTTATCATGAAATAAGGAAATAAATAACAACTTTATTATTGCCTCTAGGGCATATTTCCTTCAGTCTCGCACTTGCACTAGAGTCTATAATCTAGTTCACATCGCCATGTGATTTAACACCAATATTCATATCTGTATATGATTAACATCCATAGTTCATATCGTCATGTGACCAACAATGGTTTACTAGAGTCAATAATCTAGTTCACATCACTATGTGATTAACACCCAAAGAGTACTAAGGTGTGATCATGTTTTGCTCATGAGAGAAGTTTAGTCAGCGGATTACATCACATTGAGCCGTATGTATTTTGCAAATATTCTATGTCCATAATGCTCTTGCGGAGCTACTCTTGCTAATTGCTCCCACTTTCAATATGTATCCAGATTGAGACTTAGAGTCATCTGGATCGGTGTAAAAGTTTGCACCGATGTAACTTTTACAACGAACTCTTTTATCACCTCCATAATCGAGAAACATCTCCTTAGTCCTTACTAAGGATATTCTTGACCGCTGTCCAGTGATCTACTATTAGATCAAAATTCCTTTGCCAAACTCAGAGCAAGGTATACAATATGTCTGATTCACAACATAGCATACTTTATAGGACCTATGACTGAGGCATAGGGAATGACTTTTCATTCTATTTTCTGCCATGGTCGGGTATTGAGTCTTACTCAATTTCACACCTTGCAACACAGGCAAGAGCTCCTTCTTTGACTGTTCCATTTTGAACTATTTCAAAAAATTTATCAAGGTATGTATTCATTGAAAAATCTTATCAAGCGTCTTGATCTATCTATATAGATCTTGATGCTCAATGTGTAAACAACTTCACCGAGGTCTTTCTTTGAAAACTCTTATTCAAGTATCCTTTCATGCTTTGCAGAATAATTCTACATTATTTCCGATCAACAATATGTCATTCATATATACTTATCAGAAATGCTGTAGTGCTCCCACTCACTTTCTTGTAAATACAGGCTTCACCGCAAGTCTGTATAAAACAATATGCTTTGATCAACTTATCAAAGCGTATATTCCAACTCCGAGATGCTTGCACCAGTCCATAGATGGATTGCTAGAGCTTGCATATTTTGTTAGCACCTTTAGGATTGACAAAACTTTCTGGTTGTATCATATACAACTCTTCTTTAAGAAAACCATTAAGGAATGCAGTTTTGACATCCATTTGCCAGATTTCATAAATTGTGGCAATTGCTAACATGATTCGGACAGACTTAAGCATCGCTACAGTTTTAGAAAATCTCATTGTAGTCAACACCTTGAACTTGTCAAAAACCCTTTTGCGACAAGTCGAGCTTTGTAGATAGTAACACTACTATCAACGTCCGTCTTCCTCTTGAAGATCCATTTATTTTCTGTGGTTTGCCGACCATCGGGCAAGTCCACCAAAGTCCACATTTTGTTCTCATACATGGATCCTATCTCAGATTTCATGGCCTCCAGCCATTTTGCGGAATCTGGGCTCATCATCGCTTCCTCATAGTTCATAGGTTCATCATGGTCAAGTAACATGACTTCCAGAATAGGATTACCGTACCACTCTGGTGCGGATCTTACTCTGGTAGACCTACGAGGTTCGGTAGAAACTTGATCTGAAGTTTCATGATCAATATCATTAGCTTCCTCACTAATTGGTGTAGGAATCACTGGAACTAATTTCTGTGATGAACTACTTTCCAATTCGGGAGAAGGTACAAATTACCTCATCAAGTTCTACTTTCCTCCCACTCACTTCTTTCGAGAGAAACTCCTTCTCTAGAAAGGATCCATCTTTAGCAACGAATATCTTGCCTTCGGATCTGTGATAGAAGGTGTACCCAACAGTTTCCTTTGGGTATTCTATGAAGACACACTTCTCCGATTTGGGTTTGAGCTTTATCAGGATGAAACTTTTTCACATAAGCATCGTAGCCCCAAACTTTAAGAAAAGACAACTTTGGTTTCTAGCCAAACCACAGTTCATAAAGCGTCGTCTCAACGGATTTCGATGGTGCCCTATTTAAAGTGAATGCAACTGTCTCTAATGCATAACCCCAAAACGATAGTGGTAAATCAGTAAGATACATCCTAGATTGCACCATATCTAATAAAGTGTGGTTACAACGTTCGGACACACCATAACGTTGTGGTGTTCTAGGTGGCGTGAGCTGTGAAACTATTCCACATTGTTTTATATGAAGGCCAAACTCATAACTCAAATATTCTCCTCCATGATCAGATCGTAGAAACTTTATTTTCTTGTTACGATGATTCTCCACTTCACTCTGAAATTCTTTGAACTTTTCAACTATTTCAGACTTATGTTTCATCAAGTAGATATACGCATATCTGCTCAAATCATCTGTGAAGGTTAGAAAAATAACGATACTTGCCACGAGCCTTCATACTCATTGGTCCGCATACATCAGCATGTATTATTTTCAACAAGTCAGAAGCTCGTTCCATTGTTCCGAAGAACGGAGTTTTAGTCATCTTGCCCAAAAGGCACGGTTCGCAAGCATCAAATGATTCATAACCAAGTGATTTCAAAAATCCATCTTTATGGAGTTTCTTCATGCGCTTTACACCGATATGACCCAAACGGCAGTGCCACAAATAAGTTGCACTATGTTGACACACGAACACGTCACGTGTACCCTCGACGCCGGGGGTGATGCACCGCAGCTCACGTCAAAGGAGACCCGACCGACAACATAGCGATCGCAAGATACCGACGGGTGCTTTTGCAGACCGAAACCCAAGCACCGGGAAGGACCCGTCGGATTGCGGCTGACTATGGGCTGCCCTAGGTCGATCGCTCGCCCCTAGAGCCTCGGGATTCGCAGCTCTCAAGCACGAAGAACAACGAAGAGCGAGAGAAAAAACGGTGGAGAGATAAAAAGTAGACAGGAAAAAGTAGTATATTGATTTGTTCGATTGTGTGTTGTTCAATCGGCCGTCACCCCCAACATATATAAGAGGCGGCTGGACTTCCGTACAAGTAAAGGATTCATCTAGGCTTTCCTTACAAGAAAAATTACATCAATTCGCGTCCTAGAGTCCTAGTTCTATTCCAACTCGGATCGATCGAATCTGGCCCAACTTCTGTCTTCCTCCTTGTGCAGGCCGCTGAGCCTCCATATGACCTCCGATCAAGATGGCCCAAATATCAAACTTGTGCGCCTCGACGATACAAACAACTCTCATGTTGATCACTTTTTCAAATAAGGCCATCTTGAATACTTTTCGAGGTCATCTTTACCTTCCAGTCGGACTCGGACTTGCGGTAGACTGAATTATCCGAGTCTTGTAGTGAATTTGCAGGCCATATACTATCTCTGATAACGATGACTCCAAAGGCAAAGTTTACCGTCTTGACGATGCGCACAACTTCTGTATTGAACACTTCTTCATCCGAGATCATCTTGATAAACTTTTGGGCACATGTTCAGTTTCACTCGGATTTGAGCTCATCCACTCGGATTTTAGAGTCTTTCACTCGGATGGTCCGACTGGACTTTTTCACTCGGATGACTATATTTTCACTCGGAAGACAATCAATCGGTAGGTTTTCACTCGACCTTTTACTCGATCAGTAGGTTTTCACTCGACCTTTTACTCGATCGGTAGGTTTTCACTCGACCTTTTACTCGATCGGTAGGTTTTCACTCGACCTTTTACTCGATCGGTAGGTTTTCACTCGACCTTTTACTCGATCGGTAGGTTTTCACTCGGATGGCAAGCTTTGCCCTCGACCAAAAACATAGCCTGATCTTGATTTGTCTCCCCAAGTCTCATACGACCTCGGATTGAGACGAATTATATATGAAAATCGATCGGCTCGACGAGACGAAACTTTTTCGTGTTGAAGGTTTTTCGATCCAATGCCGTCTTGAAGGCCGAATTGCTTGCGCGACCCATCAGACATGGCGTCTGGTACTTCGCGCCATATTTCCACTCAGCTTCGGCCCGCAGTGTATTGCCTCTAACTTTTGCATATGAACTCGGATTGAGATGATTTATATATCAAAATCGATCGCCTCGACGAGACGAAGACAATTCCTTTAGAGTAATCCTTCATCCGAGGTCGTCTTGAAGGCATGGTCGGCCGAAAACCACTCAGAATGTTGAATTTTGTCACTCGGAGTACAACTTCGGCCACCGAGATAAGGTCAAATGGCGATAAGTTAAACATCAAAGTTATTCCACTCGGCGACCTGAAACTTTGCATGCCGAAAACTCTTTTACTTGAGGCCATCTTACTTGCCTTTTGTACCTTGCCAAAATCCGATGTCAACACATGCCCCCCTGTTTTTCGGCAAAGCTTGCACGCCGAAAAATAATATGCATGGTGTTTTTTCTAAGGACGATGTCAACACTCCATCGGCCATGTTTGTGCTAAGGGCGATAATCGTATATCGGCCATTGCCTACTCAGGCTCCCTGCCACACACTCGGGTGGTACTTCTTCAAATATTTTCCGTTGAGAGCTCGAGGTAATAATGCCCCTTGTATTGATTCCACCAAATATGAATTTCCAGGAACAACCCTTGTAATCCTAAAAGGACCTTCCCAACTTGGAGACCACTTCCTGAATTTTCTATCTCTTGAACCAATCGGCAGAATCACTTTCCAGACGAGTTCACCAACTTGAAAATGCTTCAACTTAACTTTCTTATTGTAAGCTCTTGCAACCCTCAACTTGTCTCTCTCTATGGACTCCAAAGCAACCAAACGTTTATCGGCAACTTCAGCAATATTGTCCATCATCAAGTTAGAAAAGTCTACTGCCGATAAATCATTTTGTTTGGCTATTCTCAAAGCATTCAAATTTACTTCTACTGGTAAAACAGCCTCTTGACCATATACTAGCTCATATGGAGTTACCTTCGTAGCACCATGCCTTGAAATTCTATGTGCCCATAAAGCTTCAGACAACAACTCATGCCATCTCCTCGGATTATCCTCAATCTTCTTCTTGATGAGCTTGATTAAAATTTTATTGCTAGACTCGGCTTGTCCATTAGCTTGAGCATAATATGGAGAGGAATTGAGCAACTTTATATTATAAGATTCGGCAAACTCTCTGACTTGGTGTGACATAAAAGATGAACCTTGATCTGTAGTTAACGTTTGAGGAATACCGAATCTATGAATAATGTGTTCGGTTATGAATTGAATTACCTCTGTATGTGTCATGTTCTTGAGAGGTACTGCTTCAGACCATTTAGTGAAATAATCAGTTGCCACCAATACGAACCGATGCCCTTTTGAGGAAGACGGGTGAATTTGTCCAATGAAATCTAAACCCCAACCTCTGAAAGGCCACGGTTTGATAATAGGATGTAACATAGCAGCAGGAGCCAATTGAATATCACCAAACTTTTGACAAGCTTCACACCCTTTATAATATCTGAAGTAATCATTAATCATAGTCGGCCAATAAAACCCAAAGACGTCATAATAACCATTTCATCTTGGGAGCCGATGGTGAGTGCCACAAATACCTTCATGTACTTCTCCCATAGAAACTCTTGCCTGGTCCTCATCCAAACATTTTAGAAGAACATCATCGACTGTTCGGCGATAAAGACCATCATCTCTCATTGTATACTTGAAAGCCATACGCCGAACAGCCCTGTCCACCCTTTCACTCGGATTGCACAAGTAATCAATAATGGGCTTTCTCGATCGGAATTATCACCTGCACTAGATTTTTGTTAATGGCGAATCGGTGGGTTCAGTTCGGCCTCTCCCATATTGGCAAGACAAGACATCGGTCTTTGAGAGATATGAAACATGCCATGATCAACATGATATCCAGATGCTTGCTGTGCCAACTCATTTGCTTTCCAGTTGTCATGTCTAGATATATGTGCAATGCTAAAACAATCCAAAGTAGAAATTATATCTAGACATTTATCAAGATAAACATTAAGTGATTAGTCAAAACACCGAAAGACTCGGATATTTGCTGCACCACTAGTAACGAATCACCGTAAGCCTCAATATGTGTAACACCTATAGCAAGTAACATCTCTAGACCGAATAACAATGCTTCATATTCGCGATTGTTTGTGCAAAAATATTCTAAGCGGCATGAGGCTTCAAAAACAGCACCATGAGGAGATATATAAACAATACCAACACCTTGGCCATTGCTACAAACTAAACCATCAAAGTACAATCTCCATGGCACTAATGAAACAAGGTTCATATCAACATCATGCTTGTCATTAATCCGATGTTCAACAATGAAATTAGCAACAATTTGGCCTTTCATGGATTTTAGAGATTCATAAGCCAAATCATACTCAATCAAAGCATAAGCCCACTTGCCAATTCTACCACTAAGAATTGGCCTATGCAACATGTACTTAATGACATCGGTTTGACAAGCTACTACACAAGCACTCGGCACTAGATAATGTCTCAATTTTGTGCAAGCGTAATATAAGCATAGACATAGTTTTTCAATAAATGTATACCTTGTCTCGGCGTCCAATAAACGTCTGCTCAAATATGTAATGGCATGTTCTTTTCCTTGGGTATCTTGAGTCAAAACAGCACCAATAACACCTTCCTCTGCTGCGATATAAAGTTTAAAAGGCTCTCTATGCTTGGGTGCTTTCATCACCGGAGGAGTGCACAAATAATTCTTGATCATATCAAAAGCTTCTTGCTGTTTTGCCCCCCAAGTGAAATCAACATCATTCTTTAACCGAAGGATAGGAGTAAATGCATCAACTTTCCCTGACAGATTAGCTATGAACCTTCTCAAATAATTGACCTTGCCAAGGAACTTTTGCATATCTCTCTTGCATGTTGGAGCCTCCACTTTCTGTATGGCCTCTATCTTTTTGGGATCGATTTCGATGCCATCTTCATGAATAATGAAACCCAAAAATTTGCCGGCTGACACGCCGAATGCACACTTCAAAGGATTCATATTTAGTCCATACTTTTTCATCCTTTCAAAAGCTAAACACAAATCGGCCAAGTGAGATTCAAAAGCATCCGATTTGACAACAATATCATCAGTATAAACTTCAAGTATGACACCGAGTAAATCATGAAAAATCAAATTCATAGCCCTTTGATATGTGGCCCCAGCATTTTTCAATCCGAATGTCATCACTGTCCACTCGAATAAACCAAGGAAACCAGGACATCGGAAAGCTGTTTTGTACATGTCCTCTTTGGCCATAAAAATTTGATTGTATCCGGCATTACCATCTAGAAAGCTAATGACCTTATGTCCAGAAGCATCATTAATAAGCATATCGGCTATTGGCATGGGATACTCATCTTTGGGTGTAGCCCTATTCACATCTCTGAAGTCAATGCACACCCTCAACTTGCGGATCCTTCTTCTCCATTTGGGACAATGTTAGAAATCCACTCGGCATACCGCAAGGTCGAATGAAATTAGCTTCAAGCGATCGACCGATCTCTTCCTTGATCCGGTCATATGTTTTGGATTAAACTTTCGGCCGATTGTTTATAAGGTCTAAAACCGGCCTTTATAGGCAACCGATGCTCCACTAGCTCTCGGCTCAACCACGCATCTCATGATATTCCCATGCAAAGCAACAAACATATTCTTTCAATAGCTCGAATAATTTAGCTTTAGAATCGGTTTCAATTTTTTTATAAATGTCGGTCGATCGACCGATCCGTCTCCGATATCTACCTCTTCTAACGGATCGGCCGATGTAAAACCTTGTCCAAGTTTATCCATGTCATCCAACTCCTCAATAGACTCATACATATCGTTCTCATTGGACCGATATTTTGCAAGACGTTTTGTAACCACTCGAATTAGGATCCATTTAAACATATCATACCTTGGAGCCGATTGCATTCATCGGCTTTAAAGACACGGGCACAAAACCATTCTTGGTCGTGACCGAGAAAATCAAACTCGACAAATCACGTCCCGTCAAGCAAGTAGCATTGGGATGTTGCCAATCCACCGATGCATCGGCCAAAGCAACACAGGCCGAATTATCTTCAAGAATGACTTCCACTTCATCATCAACCCATTGGATCAGAAACTGGTGCATAGTGGATGGTACGCACTGGTTTGCATGAACCCAATCACGGCCTAGTATGACGTTGTAGTTACCTTGCACCTCAGCGACAAAGAATGCAGTAGCCAAAGTTTTGCTTCCGACCGTAAGCTCCACATACATCACACCTTTGGCTTCAGTTCTCTCTTTGCCTTCAAATCCGTTGAGCACCATATTCGTCTTCATCAGTTCGTCATCGGGCAAACCCAATTTCTTGAAGACCGAATAGGGCATAAGATTTACCACAGCACCACCATCAACAAGCATTCGGCTGAGTGGCGATCCATTGATATGACCTCTGAGATACAACGGTTTCAAATGTGTCACTGGTTCTTTTGGCTTTTCGAATATTGCGTTTTTAGGGCCAAAATCCAGCTGAGCCACTTCCCCTTCCTCATCTACAGCACGAAACTCAACAGGTAAGTAATACACCATATTGATATCCATACCTTCATGAACCGGCGTAGATTCATAGTCCAACATATCAACCTCTTCTTCAAGTGGATCGACCGATTCTGAAATCTGTCCGAGTGAAGGAGAGGTAAGAAGTGCCACAGACGATGTAATAGCTATCGCATCGTCCTCTTTGGGTGGTGTAGGCACTTCTGTGATAGATGTAGAAGCTGATATATCTTGTATTTGTTTTGGCCTCCACACTTGTTTTGCTGGAACCATGGGACGAGTGTCATTGAACAACTTATCCCTTTGCTTCTCGGCCTCCTGCTCCGCCATCTCTTGACTCCTTAACCTCTGTAGTTTCCTCTTCTGTGTCTTTGTTAGCCCTGGAGGACACCACTTTGGTCGAGTGTATTTAGCATCTCTCACCTTTACTTGGCTGGTGCTTGCTTCATGGTCATTAGCCGAGTGCTTTGGCGCGATAGAAAGTATCGGCTCAGTTGAGTGATTATGCATAGTCGGCCGCTGTATGGGGAATGTTTCGGTGCCCAAGATAAGTGAGTCGACATCCATTTTCTCCTTGCCTTTGCCCGACTCAACTGCTGCAACACTTGGTGACTTAACACGCCATTCCTTTCGATTTTCCAGATGCATGAAATTTCCACTTGGGCGCACCTTTTTACTTGGATGGAATCCACTCGGATTGATGTCACTCGGATGGTATCCACTCGGATGGAACTCAGTCGGATGGAATCTACCCATCCACATTTTTTCACTCGGATAGCTTCCACCTGAGCGCATTCTTACACTCGGATAATTTCCATCCGGTCGCATATTTTGACCAGCCGACTGATAGTCACCAATGTTGAGTCGGCGATTATATGAGTAACCAAGTCGATCCCACAGTTGCCTCTGCTCTTACGAAAACTAGCCCTTGGTCCACTCGGTTTTGTATACCGATGAACATATCAACCGATGGTGACCTTGGTCGTTTGGATGAGTCGGTCGATTGAAACTAGAACCGCCGATTGGTTATCATACTTGGACAACAACATATCAAAAGTTGGCTTGATCCGCTTATGCTGCACTTTAACTTCATTCTTCTTCCACTTGCCAACCACGGACCCTTGGGCTTGACAAATTTAACACGAGCATTTTCTTGCACTTGCGGTTGCCCCCCGAGTGTAGGATTCTTGATGGTGATTTTGATCACTTCCTTGCCACCGGGTTGCTTATCAAGCACAACCTGTCTCCCCAAGACCTTGTTGTCCTCCTTGTCTTTCCTGGGCTCACCAACAATGACATTAGCTTTATTAGCAGATTCGGCTACCTCCGGCCGAATGAGTAACTTCTTTCCTTCTAAATCCATGGTGTTCATTGGAAAGGGTTGTTTATCAACTTGCATCTCAGAAAAGTTCAATCGTCCGTCATTAATGGCCGATTGTATCTGTCGTCGAAAAACATTGCAATCATTAGTAGCATGGGAAAAAGAATTATGATACTTGCAATAAGCATGCCGTTTCAGCTCTTCAAACGGCGGTAAAGTATGATATATTCTAATAATCTTAGCCTGCAGCAAAGCATCAAATATTCTATCACACTTAGCAATGTTAAAAGTAAACTTCATCTCTTCATCACGATTCTTATGAATCGGTTTCAGATCATTGCAAGTAAAGGGCTTGGCCTTAGATGGCCAAACAAATTCAGTAGCAAAAACATCACCCTCATCGTCCGAGTGATCACTATCATATTCCACCATATTCATCTTTGGACGATCGGTTTTGTATCTATGCACTTCTTTGAGATCTTTGCTTCGGCTTTCCTGAGCCAAAGCCCTTTGTAAGACTTGGTTGATATTTAAGAACTCATAGCCTTCTAGCTTTTCTCTAATGGGAGTTCTCAAACCACTCAACACTAGGTCTGCCAAGTCTCTCTCGGTTATCACCAAACTAAAACACCGGTTTTTCGTTTCTCTGAATCTTTTGACGTAATCGGAGACCGATTCATCATGCTTCTGTTTAACCGATGTTAGATGTGACAACTTGAGTTCATTGTCGCTGCTGTAAAAGTGATCATGAAATTTCTGCTCTAGCTGCGACCA
Source organism: Aegilops speltoides (assembly GCA_021437245.1). Lineage (NCBI taxonomy): Eukaryota > Viridiplantae > Streptophyta > Magnoliopsida > Poales > Poaceae > Aegilops > Aegilops speltoides. The sequence goes on along the minus strand of CM038145.1, from coordinate 474,428,220 downwards.
AACTCGAATGGAACCATGTGGTAAAGAAGAAAACCATGAAAATGCAGTACCAGTTAATGATAAAGGAAATAAACGCACTTTCAATTCATTCAATGAGCCTGCCTCACCCAATTGTGCTAAGTATTGACTAACATGCTCCCATGTGGTTTTGTGCCTTCTCCATTAAACTTAACAAAATCTGGAATTTTATATCACGGAGGGCACCGGATGGCATCAAAGTACTCGAGTGCGGCTTTTGGTAAATCCGATTCGAGGTAACTCAACTCAAAATTCTCTCAAAGCATCTTAGCCATCTCCTCTCTAAGATTAGCTAAACCATCATCCATAGTAGACGATGAAGCTGGTGGCAGTGGCATAGGAGGAGTAGGGTTACTAGCTGTAGGTAGGAATTGTGGCAGGTATGTCGACCCATAATTTGCTAGTGGTCGAGTGGTTGTAGCTGTAGGTAAGGTTGGGTTCGGCGCTACCACCGAACTTGGCATGCTCATAATAGGATTAGTAGGTGCAGCCACAATCTGATTTGTTTGGGTAGGATAATAAGTCATCGGCACGGGAGGCGCCGATGAGATAGGTAAAGCCAGATTAGGGTTTTGCACACTAGCAGCTACACCATCATTACCACTAGTCGATTGAGATGTATTCCTTCTGAGCATTAGTATTTTCTTTGAAAGTTTGATAGACTAGATTGTTACCATCAGCAATCGACTTTCAATCTCAGCCCACCGCTCGGAGAAAAGCGATACTTACAGAGGGTTTAACACGCTTGGCTTGCAAAGGAGGAACTTGATTTCTTCAATCGGAGTGATGTTGCCTTGGCGATCCTTCTTGAACTTTGCAAGGAACTCCTGCAAGCCCTTCTCCTCGCGCCTTCTTGTACTCCTCATAGACTTGGCGATGATCGGCCGATATCTCATCAAGACGGGCTTAATGATGTTATCGGCGTCTACCTCAGATGGCTTGGGAAGATCGGACATGGTGGATGATGATGATTGATCTTCGTTCCCCAGTAGTCGCCAAAAGTGTGTTGACACACGAACACGTCACGTGTACCCTCGGCGCGGGGTGATGCACCGCAGCTCACGTCGAAGGAGACCCGACCGACAACAGCGATCGCAAGACGATCGGCGGGTGCTTTTGCAGACCGAAACCCACAAGACCGGGAGGGACCCGTCGGGATTGCGGCGACTATGGGCTGCCCTAGGTCGATTCGCTCTCCCCTAGAGCCTCGGGATTCGCAGCTCTCAAACACGAAGAACAGCGAAGAACGAGAGAAAAAAACGTGAAGAGATAAAAAGTAGACAGGAAAAAGTAGTATATTGATTTGTTCGATTGTGTGTTGTTCAATCGGCCGTCACACCCAACATATATAAGAGGCGGCTGGACTTCCGTACAAGTAAAGGATTCATCTAGGCTTTCCTTACAAGAAAAATTACATCAATTCGCGTCCTAGAGTCCTAGTTCTATTCAACTCGGATCCAGATCTGAATCTGGCCCAACTTCTGTCTTCCTCCTTGTGCAGGCCGCTGAGCCTCCATATGACCTCCGATCAAGATGGCCCAAATATCAAACTTGTGCGCCTCGGCGATCTGAACAACTCTCATGTTGATCACGTTTTCAAATAAGGCCATCTTGAATACTTTTCGAGGTCATCTTTACCTTCGATCGGACTCGGACTTGCGGTAGACTGAATTATCCGAGTCTTGTAGTGAATTTCAAGGCCATATACTATCTCTGATGACGATGACTCCAAAAGCAAAGTTTACCGACTTGACGATACGCACAACTTCTGTATTGAACACTTCTTCATCCGAGATCATCTTGATAAACTTTTGGGCACATGTTCAGTTTCACTCGGTTTGAGCTCATCCACTCGGATTTTAGAGTCTTTCACTCGGATGGTCCGACTGGACTTTTTCACTCGGATGACTATATTTTCACTCGGAAGACAGTCGATCGGTAGGTTTTCACTCGACCTTTTACTCGATCGGTAGGTTTTCGCTCGACCTTTTACTCGATCGGTAGGTTTTCACTCGACCTTTTACTCGATCGGTAGGTTTTCACTCGACCTTTTACTCGATCGGTAGGTTTTCACTCGGATGGCAAGCTTTGCACTCGACCAAAAACATAGTCTGATCTTGATTTGTCTCCCCAAGTCTCATACGACCTCGGATTGAGACGAATTATATATGAGAATCGATCGGCTCGACGAGACGAAACTTTTTCGTGTTGAAGGTTTTTCGATCCAATGCCGTCTTGAAGGCCGAATTGCTCGCGCGACCCATCAGACATGGCGTCTGGTACTTCGCGCCATATTTCCACTCAGCTTCGGCCCGCAGTGTATTGCCTCTAACTTTCACATATGAACTCGGATTGAGATGATTTATATATCAAAATCGATCGCCTCGACGAGACGAAGACAATTCCTTTAGAGTACTCCTTCATCCGAGGTCGTCTTGAAGGCATGGTCGGCCGAAAACCACTCAGAATGTTGAATTTTGTCACTCGGAGTACAACTTCGGCCACCGAGATAAGGTCAAATGGCGATAAGTTAAACATCAAAGTTATTCCACTCGGCGACCTGAAACTTTGCATGCCGAAAACTCTTTTACTTGAGGCCATCTTACTTGCCTTTTGTACCTTGCCAAAATCCGATGTCAACACACTATCATTATTAACTTTGCATCTTTTGGCATCAATATTATGAATATGTGTATCACTATGATCGAGATCCAATAAACTATTTTTATTGGGTGTATGACCATCGAAGGTTTTATTCATCTAAACAGAACAACAATTATTCTCTGACTTTAAATGAATAACCGTTTTGCAATAAACATGATGAAATCATACTCATGCTCAACGCAAATGCCAAATAACATTTATTTAGGTTCTACACTTATCTCGAAAGTATGGGGAGTGTGTGATGATGATCATATCAATCTTGGAACTACTTCCAACACTCATCGTCACTTCCCCTCAACTAGTCTCTGTTTATTATGTAACTCCTGTTTTGAGTTACTAATCTTAGCAACCGAACACGTATCAAATACTCAGGGGCTACTATAAACACTAGTAAGGCACACATCAATAACCTGTATATCAAATATACCCTTGTTCACTTTGCCATCCTTCTTATCCACCAAATATTCAGGGCATTTCCGCTTCCAGTGACCATTTACTTTGCAGTGTAAGCACTCAGTTTCAGGCTATGGTCCAGCTTTGGGCTTCTTCGCAGGAGTGACAACTTGCTTGTCTTTCCACTTGAAATTCCCTTTCTTTCCCTTTGCCCTTTTCTTGAAACTAGTTGTCTTGTCAATCATCAACACTTGATGCTCTTTCTTGATTTCTACCTTCGTCGATTTCAACATCACGAAGAGCTCAGAAATCGTTTTCATCATCCCTTGCATACTATAGTTCATCACGAAGTTCTAGTAACTTAGTGATGGTGACTAGAGAATTCTGTCAATCACTATCTTATCTAGAAGATTAACTCCCACTTGATTCAAGCGATTGAAGTACCCAAACAATCTAAGCACATGCTCACTAGTTGAGCGATTCTCCTCCATCTTTTAGCTATAGAACTTGTTGGAGACTTCATATCTCTCAACTCGGGTATTTTCTTGAAATATTAACTTCAATTCCTGGAACATCTCATATGGTCCATGACGTTCAAAACATCTTTGAAGTCCCGATTCTAAGCCGTTAAGCATGGTGCACTAAACTATCAAGTAGTCATCATATTGAGCTAGCCAAACGTTCATAATGTCTGCATCTGCTCCTGCAATAGGTTTGTCACCTAGCGGTGCATCAAGGACATAATTCTTCTGTGCAGCAATGAGGATAAACCTCAGATCACGGATCCTATCCGCACTATTGCTACTAACATCTTTCAACACAGTTTTCTCTAGGAACATATCAAAATAAACATATGAAAGCAACAACGCGAGCTATTAATCTATAACATAATTTGCAAAATACTACCAGGACTAAGTTCATGATAAATTAAAGTTCAATTAATCATATTACTTAAGAACTCCCACTTAGACAGACATCTCTCTAGTCATCTAAGTGATTACGTGATCCAAATCAACTAAACCATGTCTGATCATCACGTGAGATGGAGTAGTTTCAATGGTGAACATCACTATGTTGATCATATCTACTATATGATTCACGTTCGACCTTCGGTCTCCGTGTTCGAGGCCATATCTCATATGCTAGGCTCGTCAAGTATGACTGAGTATTCCACGTGTGCAACTGTTTTGCACCCGTTATATTTGAACGTAGATCCTATCACACCCGATCATCACGTGGTGTCTCAGCACGAAGAACTTTCGCAACGGTGCATACTCAGGGAGAACACTTCTTGATTATTAGTGAGAGATCATCTTAAAATGCTACCATCAATCAAAGCAAGATAAGATGCATAAAGGATAAACATCACATGCAATCAATATAAGTGATATGATATGGCCATCATCATCTTGTGCTTGTGATCTCCATCTTTGAAGCACCGTCGTGATCACCATCGTCACCGGCGCGACACCTTGATCTCCATCATAGCATCGTTGTCGTTCGCCATCTATTGCTTCTCGACTATCGCTACCGCTTAGTGATAAAGTAAAGCAATTACAGGCGTTGCATTTCATACAATAAGCGACAACCATATGGCTCCTGCCGATTGCCGATAACCGGTTACAAAACATGATCATCTCATACAATAAAATATAGCATCACGTCTTGACCATATCACATCACAACATGCCCTGCAAAAACAAGTTAGACGTCCTCTACTTTGTTGTTGCATATTTTACGTGGCTGCTACGGGCTTAGCAAGAATCGTTCTTACCTACGCATCAAAACCACAACGATAGTTCGTCAAGTTAGTGCTATTTTAACCTTCGCAAGGACCGGGCGTAGCCACACTCGATTCAGCTAAAGTGAGAGAGACAGACACCCTCCAGCCACCTTTAAGCACGAGTGCTCGTAACGGTGAAACCAGTCTCGCGTAAGCGTACGCGTAATGTCGGTCCGGGCCGCTTCATCTCACAATACCGCCAAACCAAAGTATGACATGCTGGTAAGCAGTATGACTTGTATCGCCCACGACTCACTTGTGTTCTACTCGTGCATATAACATCAATGCATAAAACCTAGGCTTGGATGCCACTGTTGGGGAACGTAGTAATTTCAAAAAATTTCCTACGCACACGCAAGATCATGGTGATGGCATAGCAACGAGAGGGGAGAGAGTTGTCCACGTACCCTCGTAGACCGTAAGCGGAAGCGTTAGCACAATGCGGTTGATGTAGTCGTACGTCTTCACGATTCGACCGATCCAAGCACCGAATGTACAGCACCTCCGAGTTCAGCACACGTTAAGTTCGATGACGATCCCCGGGCTCCGATCCAGCAAAGCTTCGGGGATGAGTTCCGTCAGCACGACGGCGTGGTGACAATGATGATGTTCTACCGGCGCAGGGCTTCACCTAAACTCCACGACGATATGACCGAGGTGGAATATGGTGGAGGGGGGCACCGCACACGGCTAAGGAACGATCCGTAGATCAACTTGTGTGTTATGGGGTGCCCCCTGCCCCCGTATATAAAGGAGCAAGGGGAGGAGGGCCGGCCAAGGAGGAGGAGGCGCCCAAGGGGGCAATCCTACTCAAGTAGGATTCCCCCCTCTTTCCAAGTCCTACTAGGAGAAGGGAAGGAAGGGGAGGAGAAGGAGAAGGAAGGAGAGGGAGGAGAAGAAGGAAAGGGGGGCCGGCTCCCTAGTCCAATTCGGTTTGGGCTAGGGGGGCCGCGCGCCCTACCTCCTCTCTTCCACCACTTGGCCCATGAGGCCCAATGCTTCTTCCTCGTATTCCTGTAACTCCCCGGTACCCCCGAAAATACCCGAATCACTCGGAACCTTTCCGAACTCCGAATATAGTCGTCCAATATATCGATCTTACGTCTCGACCATTTCGAGACTCCTCGTCATGTCCCCGATCTCATCCGGGACTCCGAACTCCTTCGGTACATCAAAACTCATAAACTCATAATATAACTGTCATCGAAACCTTAAGCGTGCGGACCCTACGGGTTCGAGAACTATGTAGACATGACCTAGAAATATTCTCGGTCAATAACCAATAGCGGAACCTGGATGCCCATATTGGCTCCTACATATTCTACGAAGATCTTTATCGGTCAAACCGCATAACAACATACGTTGTTCCCTTTGTCATCGGTATGTTACTTGCCCGAGATTCAATCGTCGGTATCCAATACCTAGTTCAATCTCGTTACCGGCAAGTCTCTTTACTCGTTACGTAATGCATCATTCCGTAACTAACTCATTAGCTACATTGCTTGCAAGGCTTATAGTGATGTGCATTATCGAGAGGGCCCAGAGATACCTCTCCGACAATCGGAGTGACAAAACCTAATCTCGAAATACGCCAACCCAACATGTACCTTGGGAGACACATGTAGTACTCCTTTATAATCACCCAGTTACGTTGTGACGTTTGGTAGTACCCAAAGTGTTCCTCCGGTAAACGGGAGTTGCATAATCTCATAGTTATAGGAACATGTATAAGTCATGAAGAAAGCAATAGCAACATACTAAACGATCAAGTGCTAGGCTAACGGAATGGGTCATGTCAATCACATCATTCTCCTAATGATGCGATCCCGTTAATCAAATGACAACACATGTCTATGGTTAGGAAACATAATCATCTTTGATTAATGAGCTAGTCAAGTAGAGGCATACTAGTGACGTTATATTTGTCTATGTATTCACACATGTATCATGTTTCCGGTTAATACAATTCTAGCATGAATAATAAACATTTATCATGAAATAAGGAAATAAATAATAACTTTATTATTGCCTCTAGGGCATATTTCCTTCATCCGGCCCATCCAGGATCAGACGGGTATGCACAAGTTATCCCCACCTTGGGAAGGGCCCTTTGTGGTCAGTAAGAATCTGCATAACTGAAAGACAAGTGCTCCTCAGGTGGTTTTGGTAATTAATGTCAACATATCTCTTGTTGGACTAACACTTTTATCTAGTATATTTCAGACAAGTCCAACAATGGAGTGGCATGGACTAAAGGATGTGGAACTCCTTCAAGATGCTAAGGACAAAGGATTGGCTCAAGCTTCAAGCTCAAGACTCTTCATTTTATATTTTAGTGATCCAAGATCACATTGAGTCTATAGGAAAAGCCAATACTATCAAGAAGGGATGAGGTGTTGCTTAATGAGTTTCTTGCTCCACAGTGCTTAGTGATATGCTCCAAAGCTGAAAGTGCAACTATCCCTAGGTGGTTTTGGTAATTCATAACAACATATAGCTCATTGAGCTAATGCTATTCCAAGACTATTATTTCAGGAAAGCTCAATGAATGGCATGGCATGGATGATGAAAGTGGATCCCTCAAAATACTAAGGACAAAGGATTGGCTCAAACTCAAAAGCTCAAGACTCTTCATTTTATATTTTAGTGATCCAAGATCACATTGAGTCTATAGGAAAAGCCAATACTATTAAGGAGGGATGAGGTGTTGCTTAATGAGCCTCTTGCTTCATGTGCTTAGTGATATGCTCCAAAACCCCCAGCTACTTTCTCACATCCAAAAATGACCTAAACCCAAAGCCAAAATCGGTCACACCGATTCTTCCAATCCGGCGCCACCGATTTCAAATATCATAACCACTGCCACAAACCCTAAGCAAATCGGTCCTACCGATAGGGATCTCGGTCTCACCGAGATGGGATTGTAATATCTCTGTTTCCCTTCATAACGTTTCGTTCTAACCGAAGTGAGCGATCGGTCCCACCGAGATTGCAATGTAAACTCTTTGTTTCCCTTTTGTAACATTTCGGTCTCACCAAAAAGAGCAAATCGGTCCCATCGAGTTTACCTGACCAACTCTCTGGAAAGCTTATTACCAAAATCGGTCTCACCGAGTTTGTCTAATCGGTCTTACCGATATTACGTTATGCCCTAACCCTAACCGAATCGGTCTCACCGAGTTGCAAGTTAGTCCCACCGAAAACCACTAACGGTCAGTAGGTTTACTAAATCGGTCTGACCGAGTCTGTTGAATCGGTCCCACCGAGTTTGGTAAATTGTGTGTAACGGTTAGATTTTGTGTGGAGGCTATATATACCCCTCCACCTCCTCTTCATTCGTGGAGAGTGCCATCAGAACAAACCTACACTTCCAACTTACCATTTCTGAGAGAGAACCACCTACTCATGTGTTGAGGCCAAGATATTCCATTCCTACCATATGAATCTTGATCTCTAGCCTTCCTCAAGTTGCTTTCCACTCAAACCTTCTTTCCACCAGATCCAAATCCTATGAGAGAGAGTTGAGTGTTGGGGAGACTATCATTTGAAGCACAAGAGCAAGAAGTTCATCATCAATGCACCATTTGTTACTTCTTGGAGAGTGGTGTCTCCTAGATTGGCTAGGTGTCACTTGGGAGCCTCCGACAAGATTGTGGAGTTGAACCAAGGAGTTTGTAAGGGCAAGGAGATCGCCTACTTCGTGAAGATCTACCGCTAGTGAGGCAAGTCCTTCGTGGGCGACGACCATGGTGGGATAGACAAGGTTGCTTCTTTGTGGACCCTTCGTGGGTGGAGCCCTCCATGGACTCGCGCAACCGTTACCCTTCGTGGGTTGAAGTCTCCATCAACGTGGATGTACGATAGCACCACCTATCGGAACCACGCCAAAAACATCCGTGTCTCCAATTGCGTTTCAATCCTCCAAACCCTTCCCTTTACTTTCTTGCAAGTTGCATGCTTTAATTTCTGCTGCTCATATACTCTTTGCATGCTTGCTTGAATTGTGTGATGATTGCTTGACTTGTTCTAAGATAGCTAAAATCTGCCAAACTCTAAAATTGGGAAAAGGTTAAGTTTTTTAATTGGTCAAGTAGTCTAATCACCCCCCCTCTAGACATACTTCAAGGTCCTACAAAAGCCCTCAACTACTTTCCCACATCCACATATGACCTAAACCTAAAGTCAAATTCGGCCCCACCGATTCTTTCTATCCGGCGCCACCGAGTTCAGATGTCATAGCCACTGCCACAAACCCTAGGCAAATCGGTCACACCGATAGGGATCTCGGTTTTACCGAGATGGGATTGTAATCTCTCTGTGTATGTCCATTATCAAAATTGGTCTTACCGAGTTTGAGCAATCGGTACTACCGAGATTATAATGCAAACTCTCTGGTTAACTTATTACCAAAATCGGTCTCACCGAGTTTGCCTGACCAACTCTTTGGTTAGCTTATTACCAAAATCGGTCTCACCGAGTTTGTGTAATCGGTCTCACCGAGATTACGTTATGCCCTAACCCTAACCATATCAGTCCTACCGAGTTGCATTTCGGTCCCACCGAAATCCCTAACGGTCACTAGGTTTCTTGAATCGGTCCGACCGAGTTTGTTGATTCGGTCCCACCGAGATTGGTAAATTGTGTGTAACGGTTAGATTTTGTGAGGAGGCTATATATACCCCTCCACACCCTCTTCATTCGTGGAGAGAGCCATCAGAACGAACCTACGCTTCCAACTTACCATTTGTGAGAGAGAACTACCTACTCATGTGTTGAGGCCAAGATATTCCATTCCTACCATATGAATCTTGATCTCTAGTCTTCCCCAAGTTGCTTTCCACTCAAATCTTCTTTCCACCAGATCCAAAATCCTGTGAGAGGGAGTTGAGTGTTGGGGAGACTATCATTTGAAGCACAAGAGCAAGGAGTTCATCATCAACACACCATTTGTTACTTCTTGGAGAGTGGTGTCTCCTAGATTGGCTAGGTGTCACTTGGGAGCCTCCGACAAGATTGTGGAGTTGAACCAAGGAGTTTGTATGGGCAAGGAGATCGCCTACTTCGTGAAGATATACCGCTAGTGAGGCAAGTCCTTCGTGGGCTACGACCATGGTGGGATTGACAAGGTTGCTTCTTCGTGGACCCTTCTTGGGTGGAGCCCTCCGTGGACTCGCGCAACCGTTACCCTTCATGGGTTGAAGTCTCCATCAACGTGGATGTACGATAGCACCACCTATCGGAACCACGACTCAAAAATTACCGTGTCTCCAAATTGCATTCGAAATCTCCAAACCCTTCCCTTTACATTCTTGCAAGTTGCATGCTTTACTTTCCGCTCCTCATATACTCTTTGCATGCTTGCTTGAATTGCGTGAAGATTGCTTGACTTGTGCTAAGATTGCTAAAATCTGCCAAAGACTAAAATTGGGAAAAGGCTTAGTTTTTAATTGATCAAGTAGTCTAATCACCCCCCTTTAGACTTACTTCTCAAGGTACTACAAGTGGTATCAGAGCTTGGTCTCCATTGCTTTGGTTTAATAACCATTGGAGGAAGATGGATGAGTCTACTTTGGGGAGTCTTAGACATAGACTGCCTATACTTGATGGAGAATATTTTCATGAGTGGAAAAATGAGATGCTTGTAATTTTCAATCAATATCATTTGAACAAGTACATTGCTAGTCCTTGTGCACCTCATGTTGATCCTATGCATGCTACCCTTGCTGAGTCGATTGACATGATTAGGAATGTTAGAACTGTTAATCTTATCACTAGAGGCTTGCCTAGAAACTTGATTGTAAAACTGCCTACTCTTGAGTGTGCCTACACTATAAGGAAATTTCTTGAGGAATGATTTCCTTATTATTCTTTGAAAAATCTGGATGAACTTCTTCATAAGTCTATTGCCTTGAGTAAGATGAATTCCAATGATCCTATGTTTGGTAATTGTGTATTTGAACTTACAAATCTTATGCGTGCCAAAGGAAATGTTGGAATTTTTAGCGATATTATTTCCAAAGCTACTAGAATTCATAGAGGAGATTATTGTCAAACTCATTCTAATGAATCACTCTCACTAGGAATTGATCCACCACATGACGTTGTTGAACATGGATACTATGATGAGGATGATGAGGATGACTTTGATCTTGATGATGCAATGAGACACTTTGGTCTTATGGCAAACCTTCGGGGATATATGGCAGGAGGAAAGGAATGGGTTCTTGACAGTGGATGTACCGATCACATGACCAGAGATAAAGACATGTTTTGTGAGCTTGCTGAAAATGATGGTCCTCGAAAGTTTGTCACTTTCGGTGACAACTCAAAGGGTAAGGTGGTTGGCCTTGGTAAGGTGGCCATCTCACATGATAGCTTCATTCAGAATGTTATGCTTGTTGAATCTCTTGGCTATAGCTTACTTTCAGTATCTATACTTGCTGATTTTGGTTTCAATGTCCTATTTACTGAAGTAGATTGCCAAGTGTTTCGTAGAGACAATCATAAAATGGTCTTTACCGATATACGTAGAGGTGATCTTTACATTGTTGATTTCACTAAAAAGGCTCAACCTAGAACTTGCTTCATTGCTAAATCCTCTAAAGGTTGGTTATGGCATAGACGACTAGGTCATGTTGGCATGAGAAACCTTGACAAGCTTATTAAAGGGAATCATATCCTTGGTGTTAACAATGTCATATTTGACAAGGATAGACTTTGCAGTGCTTGTCAAGCAGGTAAACAAGTTGGAGGAAGGCATCCCGTGAAGAACATCATGACCACAAGGAGGCCACTTGAGCTACTTCACATGGATCTTTTTGGTCCCAACGCTTATAAAAGTCTCGGTGGAAATTCTTTTGGTCTAGTTATAGTTGATGATTTTTCAAGATTTATGTGGGTGTTCTTTCTCGATGACAAATCACAGGTCCAAAAGATCTTCAAAAACTTCGCCAGGAAGGCTCAAAATTAGTTTGAAGTGAAGATCAAGAAGGTTCATAGCGACAACGGAACATAGTTCAAGAACGCAAATGTGGATACCTTTCTTGATGAAGAAGGAATTTCACACGAGTTCTCGGCTACGTACACACCTCAACAAAATGGAGTTGTTGAAAGGAAGAACCGGACGCTCATCGAAATGGCGAGAATGATGCTTGATGAGTACAAGACGCCGAAGCACTTCTGGGCAGAAGCGGTTGAGATAGCTTGTCATGCAACAAATCGCTTGTATCTTCACAAGCTACTTGGCAAGACGGCATACGAGCTTCTCACCGGTAACAAACCCCAAGTTGGATAATTTCGAGTATTCGGCTCAAAGTGCTACATTCTTGATAAGCATCGTCGTTCTAAATTTGCTCCTAAGTCTCATGAAGGTTTCCTACTTGGTTATGGCTCAAACTCTCAGACATACCGTGTCTATAACAATTTCACCCGAAAGGTTGAAGAGACGGTAGATGTGAAGTTTGATGAATCTAACGGCTCGCAAGTAGAGAAATTGCCAATTGATGTAGGAGACAAAGACCCCTAGGAAGCAATCCAAGACTTGTCTATTGGCAAGATTCGTCCAACGGAGGTGAAGGAGAGTACCTCGTCTGTCCAAGTGGAATCTTCTACTTCACGACAAGGTGAACCAAGAGTTGATACGGAAGCATCCACAAGTGGGACACACCAAGATGAAGAAAACGAGGAAGTACATCAAGAACATCAACAACCTCCTTCTCCACCACGACAAGAGAATGACAACACCAATAATGAAGAAGGCCAAGAAGAAGAAGAACAAGATGAAGAAGATGTTCAACCAAGACCCAAGCAAAAGCTTTCACGAGTTCGAGCAAGAATTGCTAAAGACCATCCCGTCGAGCAAATCTACAATGATATTCAAACCAGGAGAATCACTCGCTCTAAAACTCGTTTAGCTAACTTTTGTGAAAACTATTCATTCATCTCTAGCATTGAACCTATGAAGGTCGAAGAAGCATTGGAAGATCCGGATTGGACAAATGCTATGCATGAAGAGCTACACAACTTTGAGGGAAACCAAGTTTGGACATTGGTTGAGAAGCCCGACAACAACCACAACATCATCGGTACCAAATGGGTGTTTCGCAACAAGCAAGATGAAGATGGACAAGTAGTTCGCGACAAAGCACGTCTCGTTGCCCAAGGCTACACACAAGTCGAAGGTATGGACTATGGTGAGACTTATGCTCCCGTTGCTAGACTTGAGTCCATTCGCATCTTACTTGCCTATGCTAATCACCATGATATCACCTTATACCAAATGGACATTAAAAGTGCTTTTCTAAATGGTGAAATAGAGGAGGAAGTTTATGTTAAACAACCTCCCGGCTTTATTAATCCTAAGAAACCCAATCGTGTCTATAAACTTCGCAAAGCTCTTTATGGTCTTAAACAAGCTCCTAGAGCTTGGTATAAATGCTTAACCAAGTTCCTTATTGAAAAAGGCTTTGAAATTGGGAAAATTGATTCTACACTTTTTACTAAAAGGGTTAATGGAGAATTATTTGTATGACAAATTTATGTTGATGATATTATATTTGGATCAACTAACCCTCATTTTAGTGAGAAGTTTGGAAAGCTAATGTCGGAGAAGTTTGAGATGTCAATGATGAGTGAACTCAAATTCTTTCTTGGGTTGCAAATCAAGCAAACTAAGGAAGGTACTTTTGTCTCTCAAACGAAGTACACTAAGGAATTATTCAAGAAGTTCAATATGCAAGAATGCAAAGGTATATCTACACCCATGCCTACTAGTGGACATCTTGATTTGACCAAAGATGGTGAACCGGTTGATCAAAAGGTTTATCGCTCTATGATTGGTTCATTGTTATACCTATGTGCTTCACGTCCCGATATTATGCTAAGTGTGTGCATGTGTGCAAGATATCAAGCTGCTCCTAAAGAATGTCATCTTAAGGCCGTGAAAAGGATAGTGAGATATTTAATTCATACGCCAAATTTTGGCATTTGGTATCCTAAGAGGGCCTCTTTCGATCTTGTTGGCTACTTCGACTCGGACTATGCCAGAGACAAGGTTGATAGAAAGTCCACTACGGGTACTTGTCAATTTCTTGGTAGATCTCTTGTGTCTTGGTCCTCCAAGAAACAAAACTCGGTATCCTTATCCACAATAAGCGAATACATTGCCGCTGGTTCATGTTGTGCTCATTACTTTGGATGACCCAAACTCTTAAAGATTATGGGATATATGTGAAACATGTTCCATTGCTTTGTGACAATGAAAGTGCTATCAAAATTGCTTATAATCATGTGCAACACTCTCGAACTAAGCATATTAAAGTTCGTCATCATTTCATTCGAGATCATGTTGCTAAGGGTGACATTAATCTTAAGCATGTTCGCACCGAAAAGCAATTAGGAGATATTTTCACTAAACCTCTTGATGAGAAAGTGTTTTGCAGGTTGAGAGGAGAATTGAACATCATTGATGCTTCAAACTTGGAGTAGAAACTCCATTGGATACATGCAAGACATGAGCTTATGACTAATCCTTGATATTTCTCTTATGATGAAAATCTTATGTCTTGGATATATTTGCATCTTGCATGTTATCTAACCCATGTAGGTACTTGGTTGAATCAAATTCCATGAGATTGTAACTCACTCATATCTTGAGCAATCTCTACATCACCAAGTCTCTACACTATGGTTGTTGAAGACAAGGAAGCACGGAACCATTCAAACATATCCTTTGACAAATTCTATGTTAAGTTTCATGATTGTTGTCGGTGTCAAAACCGGCGGATCTCGGGTAGGGGGTCCCGAACTGTGCGTCTAGGCGGATGGTAACAGGAGACGAGGGACACGATGTTTTTACCCAGGTTCGGGCCCTCTCGATGGAGGTAAAACCCTACGTCCTGCTTGATTAATATTGATGATATGGGTAGTACAAGAGTAGATCTACCACGAGATCAAGGAGGCTAAACCCTAGAAGCTAGCCTATGGTATGATTGTTGTAATGTATGTTGTCCTACGGACTAAAGCTCCCCGGTTTATATAGACACCGGAGAGGGCTAGGGTTACACGGAGTCGGTTACAATGGTAGGAGATCTACATATCCGTATCGCCAAGCTTGCCTTCCACGCCAAGGAAAGTCCCATCCGGACACGAGACGGAGTCTTCAATCTTGTATCTTCGTAGTCTTGGAGTCTGGCGGATAATGATAGTCCGGCTGTCCGGACACCCCCTAGTCCAGGACTCCCTCAGTAGCCTCTGAACCAGGCTTCAATGACGATTAGTCCGGCGCGCATAATGTTCGGCATTGCAAGGCGGGTTCCTCCCTTGAATAATCCAGAGAAGATCATGAACACCAGGATAGTGTCCAGCTCTGCAAAATAAATTCCACATCCCACCATAGAGAGAATAAAATATACACTAGCTCAATCTGTGACGTACTATGCAGCGTGACATCACACCGCTACCAAGCCTTTGTTTGAATCGTTTTTTACTATACCACCTCAAACGCTTAGCGGCGCGGTTCCTTGGCACGTCTTGTCGAAGCAGAGATCGTGTTCCCCTTATTCCGGGATTCTCATCAATACGGACGTGGGTAACCCAACCGCGCCATTGATGGTGGCGCTTGGGAGATAAGCGAGTTTTACTAGGCCGGTGGGGGACACACAGTGTCGCCCGCCTACATATAAGGGATAAGGATTTACCTTCTCACCTACGCCTTCTTCCTCCTTTGCTTATCCATCTCTGCGCACTCAAGCTCCAACGCCCAAGCTCTCGCATCTCGCCTCGACCTTCTCCGAATATGTCCGGAGCGGGTGGCAAATGGTTGGCCTCCACCGCTAAGGAGGAGGACATCACCAAGCTGCGCAACGCCGGATACCTTTCCGGTGATATCGCGCATCGGCTGCCCGACGAGGGGCAGCTCATCCCTACCCCTGGGCCTCATGAGAGGGTTGTCTTCCTCCCCCACTTCCTCCGCGGACTGGGCTTTCCGCTCCATCCATTCGTCCGGGGGCTCATGTCTTACTACGGCCTAGATTTCCACGATCTGGCACCGAACTTCATCCTCAACATCTCGGCGTTTATCATCATGTGCGAGGCCTTCCTCTGCATCCGGCCCCACTTCGGCCTGTGGCTCAAGACCTTCAACGTCAAGCCGAAGGTTGTGAAGGGCACGCAAGCGAATGCGGAGGCGCCATGTTGGGCAAATTGCCCAACGCCCTTTGGCTCGAAGGGCCTTTGTGGACTCCGTCAAGGGGTGGCAATCGGGGTGGTTCTACATCACCGAGCCGCGCAAGCCCACATGGGCGGCGGCCCCCGAGTTTAGATCTGGCATCCCCACGCAGCTCACCTCCTGGAAAGAGAAGGGCTTCCTGTTCCGGATTCTCCCATGCCAAGAACGGGCATTCAATCTGTGGGAGTTCAATCCGGAACAGCACCAGGCGCTGAGTGGGCTCTTCGATACGACATACGAAGGCGCCTGGAGGGTGCTGTTTAAGGGTGCCGAAGCCCCCGCATCCGCGACGGAAGATCGCGGATTCAGCTCGCAGTATCCAACTGACGAGGTAAGTGATTCAACCCCAATACGGGACACTTTGTAGTAATCGAATTGATCATAAGAGGGTTTCATCCCTTCCTTTCCTTTGACAGGAATGGATGGAGAAGGCCAGGCAACTCATCAGCCCGGCTCCTGTCGGGGCGTGCGTCTCTCTGTGGCCTCGAGCACCTATGGGGCACTGGGGGCCCCTTCTAGTCCGGCAAGGGAGCGGAGGGCATGCGCAGAGCAGATCGAGGTCGAGCGCGCGGGGGAGACGGGCAATTTTTACCCAGCTTCGGGGCTCTCCGGAGAGATAAAGCCCCTACTGCTGCTTTGGTGATTGTATTTGATCTCGCTCGGGCATGCGAGCATATGGTGGTGTTGTGGGTGTCGAATGGACCGAACCTCCTCTACGTGCGCATGGGCCTCCCTTTTATAGTCTGAAGGGGGCACCCACAGGTGGCAGCGTAGGAAGAGGGGGTAGAAAGGTAAAATCGCAGGTTGGTACAACATTGCTGTGAGGTTCCCTACCTAACTCTGACGGCAGGGGACAAGGGCATTAAATTCCCGTCTGGTCGCCCCAACAGTGTAAAGAAACGACCGTTAGGTGAGCCACCGGTTGCCACGATGGCGCCTCTGTCAGCTCCGTTTGCCACCTCGCTCCACATGGCTGCGTAGTGCCTCGCCACGTGCCCTTGGGATGGCCTTGTGATGACACGTCGCTGGGTGCGCTGGAGTTTGGGTGGCAGCCTTGCCCCAGCAAGTGCCTTGCATGCCCTTCTCTTCTGTCAGGCAAAGCTTGCCGGCCGTCGGGCCTTGCCGGACGCTGGGCGCCGCGCAAGTCTTCTGGTGATGCCTTGGTTGGCCTTCCCGCGAGCTCCTCTTGCCGGGCCTTCGCTTTCTTGGTTAGTACTTTGTTCTTGAATGGCAGTAATAAGGAACGGTGGAGGGTTTTGGCGGGCGCCCGGCAAGCCTTGTCGCGGGTGTCAAGGCTGCCTGCAGACAAGTTCGGGTACTAAGGTACCCCTACTTTAGTACACCGATAGGAGCCCCCGGGGCCTGGGCCATACACGGTGCCGAGCGTTGTTGGGCCAGGCCCAAAACAGTGCACGGGCATGCGTGGCCTGGGTCCGCACAGAATCGGGCTCCGTGTCCACCGCGCCCTCCCGCAACGGCACGCGTCGATTGCGGCGTCGTGGGAGACGTGGGTGGTGTGTGCGATCTTCAAGGCGCCCACCCCCGTGATCACGGGGCAGGGCGAGGTCACTTCATCCGTCGCCCCGTCTCCGCTTTTTCGCCACGCGGCTCCCATGCGCGGGGGGTCGTGGGCGGCGAAGGTGGGAGACCGGGCCGTCACGGGCGGAGATGGTGGGTCGGCCCCGCTCCTCTGCCCCCCTTGCGTCCTAATTGGCTGAGCGGGGCGGCCGAGCCCCCACCTCGCTCCTTTAAGAAGGGCGGAAGGGGAGCGCAAAAATCCCGCACTCCATCCTCTTCCTCTTCCTTCAACTTCCGTTACTCTTCCTCCCATCTGCCATGGAGGGAGGGAATCCTGGTCCTTCTTCGGTGGCGGCGGGGTCGCCACAGTAGCGCCTCTCCCTACCTCGCTGCCATGGCAGGAGCCGGCCGTGAGGGGAAGAGGGAGGGGGCGAGGCCGCGGACGAGGTCGTGGACGTGGTCGGAGTGTAGGATCGAAAATATGTCTAGAGGGGGGGTGATTAGACTACTTGACAATATAAAAATTCTGCCTTTTGACAAAGAACAGTTTTTGGCAGATTCACAATTATGATCAAGTCAAGCATCACCCTACACATGCAATTCTAGAGTATAGGCAGCGGAAAGTAAATTGCACATGTAGTAAAGAGACGTGGAGAAGAGCAAACGCAATTTTGGAGACGCGGTGATTTTTCTCGTGGTTCCGATAGGTGGTGCTATCGTACTTCCACGTTGATGGAGACTTCAACCCACGGAGGGTAACGGCTGCGAGAGTCCATGGAGGGCTCCACCCATGAAGGGTCCACGAAGAAGCAACCTTGTCTATTCCATCATGGCCTACGCCCACGGAGGGCTAGCCTTACTCGGGGTAGATCTTCACGAAGTAGGCGATCTCCTTGCCCTTACAAACTTCTTGGTTCAACTCCACATCTCGACGGAGGCTCCCAAGCGACACCTAACCAATCTAGGAGGCACCACCCTCCAAAAGGTAATAGATGTTGTTGATGATGATGAACTCCTTGCTCTTGTGCTTCAAATGATAATCTCCCCAACACTCAACTCTCCTCACCGATTTGGCTGTGGTGGAAGAAAGGATTGAGTGGAAAGCAACTTGGGAAGGCTAGAGATCAAGCTTCATATGGTTGGAGTGGAGCAACTTGATCTCAACACAAGGGTAGGTAGTTCTCTTCTCGTAAATGTAAGGTAGGAGTGGTAGTTCTTTCGATGGCTCTCTCCACGAATGAAGAGGGGTGGAGGGTATTTATAGCCTCCACACAAAATCCAACCGTTACACACATTTGAGCAATCTCGGTGGGACCGAAGTTGACAACTCGGTGAGACCGAAAGTTCAAATAATGTGAACGTTGGGATTTTCGGTGGGACCGAAAATACAATCTCGGTTAGTCCGATTCGTGCAAAGACAAGAGATTGCCAATTTCGGTGGGACCGACTTCATCATCTCGGTGACACCGATTTGATGACGTATGTTCTGAAGCTTGGCAACTCAAGTTTCGGTGAGACCGAGTTCAGAATCGGAAAATCCGAGTTTGCTAGGGTTTGGCTTTATGGCTGAGGTGGTTCATCTCGGTGTGACTGAGTTTGGAAAATCGGTGGGACCGAGATTACTTATGAGTGTATATGGCAGTGAAAGTTGCTGATAGTTTAGGAGATGTATCACTAAGCACTTGAGCAACCAGATCATCATCATAACCTCATCCCTTTTAATAGTATTGGCTTTCCTATGGACTCAATGTGATCTTGGATCACTAAACCAAAAATGGAGTCTTGAGCTTTTGCCAATGCTTGCCTTAGCATTTTGAGGGGTCCACTTCTTCAGTCCTTGCCATACCCATATCACTGAACTTTCTGAAATGATTCTCAAGAAACTATTAGTTCAATGATATATATGTTGTTATTAATTACCAAAACCACCCGGGGATTAGTTGCACTTTCAATCTCCCTCCTTTTGGTAATTGATGACAACATATAGATCAAAGCTTCGACAAAGGATATAATCAATGGATAATATCGTCGCTTTGAGAAGTATGTGATAAGCAAGAGCTCCCCCTAAATTTGTGCATTATTTAAGATTTGCGTTTGAATGCAAATGCACAATCGATTAGGATCATGGGTCACTCTTCCATGTCACATGCATCTTGGTGGAGCGCACAAAATGATAAGAATGAACAGCATGCACCCAATCACCAAGACATGAGTAAATGGTCATACAAGATAGGAATAGCATATGATAAGCATTAAGCACACATTAAAGCATAGTACGACCAGACACTCATTAAGGTAGGATCAAACGTAGTATCAAACACACAGAATGTCTCGAAAACCAAAAGTATCTCAAAGAAACCGCAAAAGAACGAAAGAGCAAAAGCGACAACAGCACTCTCTCTCTCTCGAAGTCCTATGATCTATACGATTTCTCCCCCTTTGGCAACAAGTTACCAAAAAGTTCGAAAAGGCATAGAGCTAAGCGTCCACCGGGACTCTGCTTGGCGGCTCCGTCTGGGTTGATGTTGGAGTTGATATGACAAAGATCGGCGAAGACTTCACCGATGTCTCAGGCTTTGGAGGAGTGGTCACTTTGGAGTGGAGCTGGAGTAGGAGTAATCTTTGAACTGTGGGAGGTCTTTGAAGCTGTAGTCCCGTGTCATCCATCGAATAGCAGTGATCGGGTCCTGTGGGAACCGGAGCGATCTGTTGATAAGCATCTGGACTAAGTCATCCTGCATCTCACGATAAGCTCTTCCTTCTCCCGCTTTGCTTCCTCAATGTCTGCCTCAAGCTTGTTGACAAATACTTGCACTTCAGATCGACTTCACATCCAGAGCGTGGATCTTGTCCTCAACAATCCTCTCTAGGCTCTCTTGAGACTGTACAATGCTGGCCAGGCGTTGTTCAATCCTTTGGGTAGCTTCAAGAATCTGCTCTCTGAAGCTCTTTGGTTTAGCTGCTGCTGCTGCTGCTTCCTTGTCAGCTTTGGCTTTCTTGGCAGCTTCAATCTTGGCTTGACATTCAACAGACGTTGGATCCTCCTCATCCATCACAACATCATTGTCTTCATGCTCTGGCTGCAGTGGTAAGTGTTCTCTATCCAACAAGAATGTGCCCGTGCCAAACTTGGCATTGATAAGCATCTGAATCTGGGCAAATCCACATGACCTTTTCGGTCACCGCAGTCCTCTTAATGGTTTCTACCATCAAGTCCATCACCTTGAAAGGTGCTTTCTCATCAAGTATGTGCAGCATGTTGATAGAGTATCCTCCGATCATGCGATGATCTCCTGACTTGGGCATCAAGGTATGCCTCAAAATAGTATTAGTGGTAGGTAGGCCTGCTCGAGATAGTAGATCGAGCCGAGCTTCCAGATTCCCAAATCCTTTGTGGAACCTCTTTGTACATGTTCTTCATGGATTCATGATTCTTCTTTGGAATCCCATATACATCAATATCATCCTCTCGTTGCCTTTGAGCATTGAAGTTCTGCCCATTCTTCAACAGATGAAGAAAATCTTTGGCCTTCACCATCCACACAATCTTCCCATCGGGGTAGAAGTGAGTGTGGCATAGAATTGCATTATCATCTCATCATTCCAACTGGTCAACTTCGACCTACAAAGTCTGCAACGCCACATGCAAAGAAGCTTTCATGCACATGTGGAAAGAAATCTCTGTGCTCTTCATTGTCAATGTACTTCCAAATAACATATCTTGTGTCTGCGACTATGGGCTTCTTATCCATCAGCACAGTCTCATAGAAGTCCTGCTGCTCTCTGGTGTGAAATCTGGGATCAACAGCAGTTCTTCTCCTCACGGCATATGGGTCAGCTTGTCTCCATAGCCTGAGTCCTCTATCTTTCCTTTCCTTCATATTTTCAGCTTGAGGATGAGCATCATTGTGTAGTGGCAGTTTTGGACGAAGTTTCTGCAAAACTGGTCCTTCATCGTCTGACACAGCTGGTGGCACATCATCCTTGTTCTTCTCAGACGCTGGAATGTTCCTGACTGTCTTCTTGGGCTTGGCAGCAGGCTTTGCTGGAGCTGCCTTAGCTGGAGCAGATTGCTTGGGCTTTGATGTGGCTCCAGCCTTAATGGCATCGCCCATGAACTTGGGCTTCTGAGGAGGAGGCTGGGGTGCTTCCTCATCCTCATCTTCTGCTGCTGCATCATGCACTAATCTCTTTCTCTTGGAAGTTTTCTTCACTTTGCTTGCAGCTGCCTCTTCCAAATTCAGCTTCTTAGCAACAGTTGACTACTTGACTTTCCTGGTGCCCTTCTTAGTTCGTTGACCTTGTGGCTCTTTGGCAACAACCTTCCTCTTGGGCTTTGAGGTTACCTCTTCCTCAACAACAAAATCAGAATCTTCATCATCTGAGTTCCTCTTCTTTCTGGCTCTGGTGGCTGTAGGAGGCAAACCACTTGGTGTACTCCTCTCACCATCATCGATGAGCTGCTAGGATCGGGACTAGTGCCTGCCTCGAATATCTGCAATAGGTGTCTCGACTGCTTACATCACCACCGCATCCGACATGGCCGACAACCTGTGAATAGATAAGGTGTAGGCAGAGAAGAAGAGTTATCACAAACTTCGAAGTTTTGCAAACAAATGAGTTCAAATTCTAGTATTAGGTTTTCACATAAGACATTTCGGTCGACCGAGTTTAAAATTCGTGAATCCGAAGTGTTAAATGAAGCTTTCACACCACTTTCGGTTTGACCAAGTGGGTTTCGATCCGCCAAAAACACTAGGGTTTCACAGAATCGTCATTTCGGTCACACCGATTTGCACAACTCGGTTGGACCGAAGGGTGCAGTGCAATGGCCATAGGCCAAATCGGTCACACCGAAAATCTAAAATCGGTCTCACCGAGATGTGTTCGGCGGAAACCTAACCCTAAAACTTTCACTCGAATCTAGTCCAAACGAACTAATCTGGTGTACAGAAAGATTTCAATCGTGGCAAGTTTCTAGGCAAACCAAACGTGCATTGAATCGGAGATGGGAGCACGAGTTGGATCAAAACTCACCCTAACTTGGTGGAGTTTTTCTACGGCGGCAACGGCGCGGAGAAGATGTCCGTTGACGGCGACGGAGACTGCGGCGCCGGCGACGGCATTTACGGGCGACGATCCGGAGACCAAGGCGGCGGCAAAAAGGTGTGGGGGCGAAATGTTTGAAGGAGAAATCAGCGCCCCTCGAGTATATATACCCTTTGTTGTCGGTGGGACCGAGTTGTAAAACTCGGTGGCACCGAGATGGATAACTGCTAGGCGTTATGCACTTCGTCACGCCGAAAATCACAACTCGGTTTCACCGAGATGAAAACCTAGATCAGTCTAAATGCTTTCGGTTCGACCGAGTTTGAGTGAGTTGGTCCGACCAAATCAATTAGAAGGTTTTGGAAGTTAGCCTTTGACGGATCGGTGGCTCAAGTGCTCCTCACCCGAGGGTCCGAAAATGACTTGTTCAAAGTTTGTGATGTAAGCATGAATAGAATTTTGAGACAAGAAAGCATAGATAGCTAGGGGAGGTACTTAGGCATTCTTGTCCATCCATTTGGTCAGAAAAATCAAAACGACCAAAACAACAAATGGATGTCCTCGAATGGATAAAATCATGCATCCAACATGCTCACACAATAAGATAGCAAATGAAATATGTGTCAAACATGCACAATCAAAACTCTAGAAATTAACACACAATTTGTCAATAACTAGGTCATCTTTATATGAGTATATTGACTTAGGAGCCAAATGAGAACATTTGATCATAGGTCATACTCATCGTTTAAGCACAAGTGGGGTTACCACTTTTACATAAAGCATTGATGTGTTCACATCATTTGAAGATGCTTTAGCTCAATTCTTTAGAGCAAAGCTCCCCCTAGATGTGAGAACCCCTTTTAAAGGGTCAAACTTACCTTGGGTTGTCGTAGAAGACTTCATGTAGATGTTGAAGATGTGGATGCTCAATGTTGATGAAGATCATCAAGAGTTTGGAGCTATCCTTTGGATTCGGGCACTTTCAATACCTACATGGGTTAGTCCCACAAGGAACAAACAAGGATATCCATGGACATAGATTGAAATTCACAATAGATGATGTCCATGAAAGCAATGATTACCTTGTCCCTTGACTTACCAACAAGAGGGTTTGTGACTCCATGAACTAGTGCACAATGTGGAAGTTGATTGCACAAGTTTTTGCCAAAATGAATGTGAGTGAAGTATGTTGGCGGAGTCACCCTAAAGAATTTTCTAGTTCTTCTTCTTCGGGATCCACATCATCTTGATGGGAATCCTTGGGGTTGTAGTTGAGCTTGACGAAGTAGAACTTGACATTTCCTTGGGAACCCACTTGACCATGGCTTGAGGTGCTTCAATAAATGCATCAATCTCCTCTTGAACCTTGTCCTTGCCTTTTAGCTTGTGGTCTTGTGGTGGAAGGTCATCTTGAGCTTGTTCCACATTGGAAGAAGTAGGATCGTACTTCTCCTTTTGAGAAACAAACTTTGGAGTAGGATATTGACCTTCTTCCCACTCAAGACCTTCGGCGTTGAACATTAGCTCAAAACCAATTCCTTGATTCTTCCGGTGCCTTCCTTGCTTGCGAACAATTTCCTCAAAGTTCTTGCTTCCAGCAAGGCTCTTGTAGACACCTTTCTCTATAATCCCTTTCAATAAACTATTTTCTTGCTCAAGTGTAACTTGGCTTGAAACATTGTTAGTGGAATCAAGAGAACTACTAGAAGCAACAACATTGGATTTAGCATGGTTATTGTTACTACTAGAGAAAGAATTTTTCTTATGCTTGTCATGCTTAGTTTTAATGGGAGGCAAGAAATTAGACAAGAGAAGTCATTTGGCAAGATATGAAGAACTCTTCTTTCGAAGATCGTCATTGATAGCTTTTAGAAACTCATGTTCTTGCTCTAGAGTGAGCTTCTCGAAGTGTAGCTTCTCATGAGATCTTAGGAGCTCTCTATGATCTTCTTGAGTTGTTTCATGAGCTAACTTAAGAGTGTTTAGTTCTTTAGTTAGACGCTCAATCTCCTTCATAGCATTGTCATTCGACTCTTCTCGACTATAAAGACTACTAGCATGTTCATCATTACTAGGTTCATTGGATTTATCATGTAAGAGCTCATCTTCACCAAGCAAGTCATCCTCATCACTATTGAAGTCAACGAATTCAGGGTGTGATACCTTGGGGCCTTTAGCCAAGAAGCATCTTCCAATTCCCTCATTTGGTGAATCAAATAAGTCGTTGGAGTTGGAGTTGGAGGATACGAGAGCAAGACCGCCAACACCTTCTCTGTAGTCGGAGTTGGAGTGATAGCTTCCTTCGGATTGATTGTCGGAGTCAGAGCCAGAGACCCATTCACCTACATGAGCTTGATGTTTTCTTCTTGTGTAGCTCCTTGATGACTTGTCTTTCCTCTCCGAATCCTTGCTTCTCCGAGAGGGTCTTCGTTCATAACGATCATCTCTGCTCCTTCTCTCTTTCCGAGGTGACTCATCTCTTGAGCTTCTTCTTCTTGGAGATTCTTCTCTTCTCTTGTGGGGAGCCGTACACTCATTTGAGTAGTGTCCGGTCTTCCACAATTGTAGCAGCTTCGATCACGACTAGAAGATCTCTTTTCATCATATGATCTAGACTTTGAGCTTCTCTCTTTGCTTCTATTCTTGTAGAATTTGTTGAAGTTCTTGACCATTAGGCTTATCTCTTCATTGGAAACTAACTTGTCACTTGAGGTTGTGGGAGCATCACTTGTAGCTTTGTAAGCACCACTTGACTTGTTGTGAAGCTCTTCCTTATCCTTAAGTGTCATCTCATGAGCAACAATTCTTCCAATGACTTCGGTTGGCTTGAGATTCTTGTAGTTTGGCATCATTTGGATCAAAGTGCACACGGTGTCATACTTTCCATCCAAAGCTCTGAGAATCTTCTTGATGATGAATCGGTCGGTCATTTCTTCGCTTCCTAAGCCGGCAATTTCATTTGTGATGAGAGCAAGCCTAGAGTACATTTCAGCGACTCCTTCACCATCCTTCATCTTGAACTTGTCAAGTTGACCTTGAAGAATGTCTAGCTTTGATTCCTTCACGGACTCGGTACCTTCGTACATTTCAACCAAAGTATCCCAAATCTCTTTTGCATTCTCAAGGCGGCTGATTTTGTTGAACTCCTCGGGACACAAGGCATTGAAGAGAATGTCACAAGCTTGAGCATTGTTTTGCAACATCCGCAATTCTTCCGTTGTAGCCACGATCCGAACTTTTCCTTCCTCAAGAATTCACCTTGCATACCAACACAAATAATGCCCCATGCGGCTGGGTTATGGCCAAGAATATGCATTTTCATTTTATGCTTCCAACTAGCAAAATTTGTACCATCAAAGTAAGGACCTCTACGAAAATTACCCTCACTAGACGCCATACTCTCCTAGGTTGTGAAACCAAGCTTATGGAGTCCAATGCAATGGAAACCAATACAATGGAGACCAAAGCTCTGATACCACTTGTAGGATCGAAAGTATGTCTAGAGGGGGGGTGATTAGACTACTTGACAATATAAAAATTCTACCTTTTGATAAAGAACAGTTTTTGGCAGATTCACAATTATGATCAAGTCAAGCATCACCCTACACATGCAATTCTAGAGTATAGGCAGCGGAAAGTAAATTGCACATGTAGTAAAGAGAGGTGGAGAAGAGCAAACGCAATTTTGGAGACGCGGTGATTTTTCTCGTGGTTCCGATAGGTGGTGCTATCGTATTTCCACGTTGATGGAGACTTCAACCCACGGAGGGTAACGATCGCGAGAGTCCACGGAGGGCTCCACCCACGAAGGGTCCACGAAGAAGCAACCTTGTCTATTCCATCATGGCCTACGCCCACGGAGGGCTAGCCTTACTCGGGGTAGATCTTCACGAAGTAGGCGATCTCCTTGCCCTTACAAACTTCTTGGTTCAACTCCACATCTCGACGGAGGCTCCCAAGCGACACCTAACCAATCTAGGAGGCACCACCCTCCAAAAGGTAATAGATGTTGTTGATGATGATGAACTCCTTGCTCTTGTGCTTCAAATGATAATCTCCCCAACACTCAACTCTCCTCACTGATTTGGCTGTGGTGGAAGAAAGGATTGAGTGGAAAGCAACTTGGGAAGGCTAGAGATCAAGCTTCATATGGTTGGAGTGGAGCAACTTGATCTCAACACAAGGGTAGGTAGTTCTCTTCTCAGAAATGTAAGGTAGGAGTGGTAGTTCTTTCTGATGGCTCTCTCCACGAACGAAGAGGGGGTGGAGGGGTATTTATAGCCTCCACACAAAATCCAAGCGTTACACACATTTGAGCAATCTCGGTGGGACCGAAGTTGACAACTCGGTGAGACCGAAAGTTCAAATAATGTGAACGTTGGGATTTTCGGTGGGACCGAAAATACAATCTCGGTTAGTCCGATTCGTGCAAAGACAAGAGATTGCCAATTTCGGTGGGACCGACTTCATCATCTCGGTGACACCGATTTGATGACAGAAGGTTACAGAAGCTTGGCAACTCAAGTTTCGTGAGACCGAGTTCGAATCGGAAAATCCGAGTTTGCTAGGGTTTGGCTTTATGGCTGAGGTGGTTCATCTCGGTGTGGTGAGTTTGGAAAATCGGTGGGACCGAGATTACTTATGAGTGTATATGGCGGTGAAAGTTCTTGATAGTTTAGGAGATGCATCACTAAGCACTTGAGCAACCAGATCATCATCATAACCTCATCCCCTTTTAATAGTATTGGCTTTCCTATGGACTCAATGTGATCTTGGATCACTAAACCAAAAAATGGAGTCTTGAGCTTTTGCCAATGCTTGCCTTAGCATTTTGAGGGCTCCACTTCTTCAGTCCTTGCCATACCCATATCACTGAACTTTCTGAAATGATTCTCAAGAAACTATTAGTTCAATGATATATATGTTGTTATTAATTACCAAAACCACCCGGGGATTAGTTGCACTTTCACGGAGCGCTCGGGGGAGAGGCGGCCGGGGCGATGCGCCACCCCCATCTCCGCCGGCGGCTCCTTTCCTCGAGGCGGGCCACACCGGGGACGACCCCTAGGAGTTCTTTGTCAAACCGCGCCGAGCACCTCGTCGCCGCCTCCGACTCCCGGCCCCGTTCGCGAGCGCGATGGAACCGGACCCGCCCGAGATGTTGGAGTTGCGCATGAGGGGCTGTGGGATCAGCGGCACTCGAGTGAGTGTCGTATCCCCAGCCCCTGGCGTGATGTACTTCGATCGAGGGTGGAAGACGTTCGCCCGCAACCACAGCTTGACGGCGGGGTTTACCCTCCATTTTAAGTTAATGGAGGGCGACCTTCTCGCCGTCAAGGTCTTCGGGGACTCCGGCACCCGGGCGAGATGTTGTGTGGACAGCTCCTCCGATAGCGAAGGCCCCTCCTCGAGCAAGAGTGACGAGGAGGGGAGCGACAGCGACGACGAGGATGGCGGGTCCGACTAGGCGTCGGACGCTGCCTCGCGCGCCACCGGCGACCCCATCATCCGGGTTGCCGGCCTTCTGAACTCCCCGGGGCCGTCTCCTTGGGCGGCTGGCGGAGGGAGGCTGCGGAAGAGGAAGAGGGGTGGCGGCAAGGCCGTCAAGTCGGAGTACGAGGGCGAGGTGCCCTCGACAGCGTGCTGACGTCCCGCCGCCCCGTCTTCAAGCTCTACCTCCGGCGCCTCCATCTCCGCCAAGCTCCTGGCCGGCCCTCGGGAAGTTCTCTTGGTGTCTTCTGGCACCCGTAGCTCACCTAGGCGCCCCTTTTTCCCTCCCCAGCAAGCTTCTCTTGCCGGGGTCTCCTTGACCTACCTCCTGAACAGAGAAACAGGAGAGGGATTACGGGCATCTTATCTTTCAATTTGTAAGCCTTCGGGCCTTAGCTGTATTTAAAATCTGTAATCCTCTCTATCATGTTTTTCATCCTCTATGGACTTGTACTAAACTGGGATGTTTTTAATGAAAAGAGGGGAGCGCTTGTCAAATTAAGTCCTTTACTTGATTTTGTGCCTTGTATTTTCCCACCCTACGCTTTTAGGGAACTTGCCACGCAAACACGCAGCGTCTTGAAAAGTCGGAATGTCGGCAGCCACTGGCGGTGTTGCTTCCGCAAGAAACCTTGTCGGGCCATTGCAGCGCTTGTGTTGTTGAGCGGACTCGAAAACAAATCAAGGGCACAACTTGGTCAGCGACTTCGCTCCTCCGCGCAAGACAAAGCTTCTTTTACAAGGCACACTCGTTCAAGGATCGCCGCTCCGCCTCCCTCGATCCATAAGAGGGTGCATGATGAGGATGAAAACTTATCTCGACGCCAAGAGCCCCGGCGACTCTAGCTTGCCGGGGAGAAATCTTGGCATTTGCAGCCCCCGGCAACTCTGGCTCCGCCAAGACCTAGGTGCCGGTGCGCCTTCCTTTGCCCTTGTCGCCGATGTTGCGGCTTCCGAAGATCCTGGCCCGCAACAAAAGAACTCCGGCACTTGCAGTCCTCAGCAAGGCTGGCTTGCCGGGGCCCCTGCACCAGCGCGCCCCTCGGGCTTCTCCTTGTCACTGTTATTACAGCCACGAAAATAACTGAGACAGTGCTGTAATAAGTTTATTATTTATTTTTATTTTTTTGGCGTGACTTTGCAAAGCGATGCCATGCTTTGCCCTTCGTATGTTTATGCTCTACGCTCTCTAGGGAACTTGCCGGTGCTAACACACTTGCTGAGTGTGGAACATCAGCAGCCCGCTGGCGGTGTTGCCTCCGGCAAGAAACCTTCTCGGGTTGGTTGCAGCGCACTTGTATTGTTGAGCGGACTCGGAAACAAACCAAGGGCGCAACTCAACCACGAGTCGGTTCCATCGCGCACAAGTTTCTCATACGAAGGACGCCCCACGGAAAGGCTTGCTACGTTACGCCCTCTACTTCGCTATATCCCTTGTACGTTTTTAACCCTACGCTTCTAGGGAACTTGCCGGCGCTAACACACTTGCTGAGCGCTGACATCAGCAACTCGCAGCGGTGTTGTATCCGGCAAGAAACCTTCTCGGGCCAGTTGCAGCGCACTTGTATTGTTGAGCGGACTCGGAAACAAAGCAAGGACGCAACTTAACCCCGAGTTGGTTCCTCCGCGCACAGGTTTTTCGTACAAAGGATGAACGCTCGAGGGACATAACACAAGGTCATAGGACTAAAAAGTGCTCTGTACAAAAGCTTGGGTGACTTAGCTTTTCCGTCTTCAGCGATCCGCCGAGGCTGTGCTTCTTCCCTGATCTCCCCCCCTTGTATGTTTTCATCCTCACGCTTTCGGGGAACCCCTCGGCGCAAACACACTTGCTGAGCGCATGACATCAGCAGCCCGCTGGCGGTGTTGCCTCCGGCGGGAAGAACTCGTCGGGCTGGTTGCGGTGTGCTTTTATCGTCGAGCGGACTCGAAACAGATCGATGGCGCAACCTAACCACGATTCAACCCCTCTGCGCTCGGGTTCTTCATACAAGGTATGGGCTTTCAGGGAGCACAACTCAAAAGTTCGAAGCTTGGCAGCTTTCTTTGCCTCATCGGCTGGCAGAGCTCGATGGCGCATCCTCGACAGCAGCGCGGCACTCCGGAGAGGCGAGCTTTCCGGAGTGAGCACCAGAGCCGTTCTTGCCGGGCTTAGTCTTTGGTTGGTCTGTCTTTGCCTTCTCGCACTTGCCGGTGGAGCTCGATGGTGCGTCCTCGACGGCAGCGCAGCACTCCGGGGAGGTGCGCTTGCCGGAGTGGGCATCAGAGCTGTTCTTGCCGGACTTGGACTTGGCTTTCTTCTTCCCCCGGGGAGCTTCAGCGGCAAGTGGCTCGTGCTCTGCCGCGGCTGCTGCTTCCCGGTAGATCTTGTCGGCGCAGATGAGTGCATCCCTCTTGTCGCCTTGGACAGAGATGACACTCATCGGACCAGGCATCTTGAGCACATTGTACGCGTAGTGAGAGGCCGCCATGAACTTGGCAAGCGCGGGTCGGCCGAGTATTCCATTGTAGGGTAATGGGATATCAGCCACGTCGAACGTGACCCTCTCAGTCCTGAAGTTCAGTTCGCTGCCGAATGTCACTGGCAATGTGATCTTCCCCTTGGGCTGGCTCCTTCCCGGATTTATCCCTTGAAAGGTGCCGGTCTTCTCAAGCTCGCTGTCGGGGATCTGGAGCTTCTTGAGTACTGCGGAGGAAATCAGGTTCAGGCCGGCCCCGCCGTCAACCAGCATCTTCGTGACCTTGAGGTTGCGGATTGTTGGTGAAACCAACATCGGCAAGCACCCGACCGCAGTGAACGCGATCGGGTGGTCCTCAACGTCGAATGCGATGGGCGTCTTGACCACTTCAGGCTTGCGCGCCTCGGCCACGACGGCTCACGGCATTCACTTCGCACCCACTGCTTGAGTTGGCGGTGCGAGGTGTGCAGATAGGAGCCGCCGTCGATGCACAACACCTCTGTTGCCTTCTGAAACTCCTGGTCATCAGTCTCATCTTCCTCCATCGCATCATCCTCATCTTCATCTTCGTCCTTGTCGCGGCCGCGGGGAGGCCTGTCTCCTTGCCACGGCTTAGCCTTGCCGTGGTGCCCTCCCCGGGCGGGAAGCTTCTTGCCGGATCCTCCGCCACCCCCATGGGCTCTCTCCTTATCGCGGCGCTCGTATTCGGCTTTTTGTAGCTCCGCCATCTGCTCCACTTTCTTGCAGGTTCGGAGATCATGTCCCTTGGTGCGGTGGATCTTGCAGTATCGCTTGCCGGAGCCATCCTGCTTGTCGGCGGCTACTACAGCCTCGCCGGAGTTGTCGGTTTTGGCCTTGTCGGAGCCGCCTCCGTTGCCGGAATGCTCAACAGCTAGCACATCCTTAGCATTTCTCTTCCTATTGTTCCGCCTCCGGTTCTTCCTTGCCGGGGCGGCATCCTCACTGTCAGATCCTTCTGCTCCTGCCACCTCTCCGGGGATTTTCCTCCCCTCCTCTGCTCGTGCACACTTGTCGGCCAGAGCGTAGAGCTCGCTGACATCTCTGATCTTGCACATCGCCATCTCCTCCCTCATCCTGCGTTACGCGACGTTCGATGAAACGCTACCGATAACCGCGGCGGTGGACGTCTGGATGTTGCGCCGCACTGGCTGAATCTTTGTATGTACTTGCGAGGGCTCCCCTCTTCTGGGCGAGCAAGTGGAGGTCACTCTCCGCCATGAGGCTTGTGGCCACCCGTGAAGGCGCCGACAAACTGGTGACACAGTCCGCCCATGAAGAGATGGAGCCGTCCGGCAAGTGCATGAGCCAAGATCGGCGTTGGGCTTGAGTACCGCCGGAAGTAGTTGGCAAGGATCTTCTCGTCGCGCCCTCCGCAGCCTCGCACCGCGATGGTGCAGATGCCGAGAACTCCGACAGATGTATCCTGCCATCATACTTCGCACGCGTCGCTTGAAGTTCTTGGTTTTGGGCCATCGACTTGCCGCAGCTCGCGGGTGAACGCAGCGCAACCTGCCGCGTCTGCAAGTCGCCTGGTTCTCCGGTGCGTCTTGCGCGTCGACAGCTGGCCCCAGCCGCTGGTCGATTGACGCCGCGCTTCTCTCTGGCGCTTCGGCGCGAAAAGCGGGCGTCTTCGTGTTGCCGTTTTGGAGGACGGGCGTTGATCGCGGCGAGTTCATGGGTCCGACGACGCGGTGGAGTCGGCGTCGGGTTGGTCCGCGAGTGGCGATCTTGGCCTTCGGGCTGGGAGTGCAGGAGGTGGCACCCCAGCGTCTTGTCGGCGTTGGCTTGTGCTCGGTGCCTTGCCGGGCCTCGACGCGCGATCGCTGGGTTTGTCGCCGCTAAGCGAAACCGATGAGGTTGTATATGGTCATCCTCCGCCGCCGATCTTGTGTGGCGCCGAGGGTAGTCTAGAAGCAGTGGGCTCGCCAGCGCTTCTCTGCTGTCTTGGTGGCGGTGGCGGCGAACGGCGCGAGGAACGGATGTGCTTGGACTCCCAACCGATTGGGAGGTGCAACACCCCGCCCGGCGATCAGACCTCGCTTCGCGCCAGATGCGGGCGCAGCATGCTGACCTCGAGCGTCCCCGCGACCCACCAGCTTGGCCTTGTTCCATCGCGAGCACGGTGCTAGGAGCACCGGGCATTGTTGACCTTGCACCTCCCGGGAAGGGTGCGGTGTCTGCACGGTCGCCGACGCTTGCGGGGCCTTGTTTTTGGATCTGGTGACGACGCGAGTCCCACCGACGGCGCCCGCTCCTCCGCCGGCATCCACTCCACCGCCCGTTTGCTCCAGCGGTGGTGGCGGAATCGATGTAGACGGAGCGGCCACCTCTGAAGGCTTCTTCTTTGGTGGCATGTTGACAATGACGTTGATGTAGCGCGCGTGGAGACCGGATCAGATGCTCACGACCTCGACGCCCCCCTACCTGGCGCGCCAAAGATGTCGGGGCATGCGTCTCTCTGTGGCCTCGAGCACCTATGGGGCACTGGGGGCCCCTTCTAGTCCGGCAAGGGAGCGGAGGGCGTGCGCAGAGCAGATCGAGGTCGAGCGCGCAGGGGAGACGGGCAATTTTTACCCAGCTTCGGGGCTCTCCGGAGAGATAAAACCCCTACTGCTGCTTTTGTGATTGTATTTGATCTCGCTCGGGCATGCGAGCATATGGTGGTGTTGTGGGTGTCGAATGGACCGAACCTCCTCTACGTGCGCATGGGCCTCCCTTTTATAGTCTGAAGGGGGCACCCACAGGTGGCAGCGTAGGAAGAGGGGGTAGAAAGGTAAAAACGCAGGTTGGTACAACAAGCACAACAAAGGTGCCCTACCTAACTCGACGGCAGGGGACAAGGTCATTAAATGCCCGTCTGGTCGCCCCAACAGTGTAAAGAAACGACCGTTAGGTGAGCCACCGGTTGCCACGATGGCGCCTCTGTCAGCTCCGTTTGCCACCTCGCTCCGCATGGCTGCGTAGTGCCTCGCCACGTGCCCTTGGGATGGCCTTGTGATGACACGTCGCTGGGTGCACTGGAGTTTGGGTGGCAGCCTTGCCGCGGCAAGTGCCTTGCCGCGACCCTTCTCTTGCTGTGCCGGCAAGCTTGCCGGCCGTCGGGCCTTGCCGGGACGCGCGAGGCGTCGCGGCAAGTCTTCTGGTGATGCCTTGGTTGGCCTTCCCGGCGAGCTCCTCTTGCCGGGGCCTTCGTTTTCTTGGTTAGTACTTTGTTCTTGAATGGCAGTAATAAGGAACGGTGGAGGGCCTTGGCGGGCGCCCGGCAAGCCTTGCCGCGGGGTGCTGCGACTGCCCGTGCACAAGTTCGGGGTACTAAGGTACCCCTACTTTAGTACACCGACAGCTCCCATGCCAGAAGATCCAGTGGATGCCCGCTTAGCAGGGCTGCTGGTTCCGGCACCGCACGTGGTGCCGGAGAAGTAGGCCAAGAAGGTGGCCATGGGGACTCGAAAGAGTTCCCGCAATCAGGCATCTGACGACGACGCGGACTCCTCCCCCGAAGACGAGGAGGAGGAGTATTCTCTCCCGGAGGAGGGAGAGAAGAAGAGGAAGGCTTCCCCAATCGGGGAGGCTGAAGGGTCCAAGAGGGGGAGAACTATCCCCCCGGACAGTTTTACCAACACCAGCGTTGGCGAGGATGAGTGGCCTCCAAGGGCCAGGCGTCCGGCCAGATCGTAAGTATTCGGATCATTTATATGCAATATCTTTTATGTCACGTGGTATCCTTCTAACGTCGCATTCTGCCCATAGTCCGGCCGATGACGATCTCCCCGACTCATCGAGCGGGTCGTTGGCCTCGTCGGATGTGAATTCAATCCCGACTGCCTGTACCCCACACGCCGATGAGGACGCCGAGGTGGGATCCCGAGAGGACCCATCAGAGGAGGCTCCGGAGGCGCCGTCGGCAGCCTCCTGCACTTTGCGCCAGACTCTGGCCGGGACCCGCAGGGTTCCAGCGTCCGCAAGCGCCCCTTCAAAGAAGGGCAAGACCGTGGACGCCAGCGGCCTCCGGCCCAACCGAGGCGCCGGATAACTTGCCGGAGGCGCTTAAAGCGCTTCCATCGAGGAAGAACACCGCACTATCATGAGTGCGGTGATTCAAAAGGTTCAGCTCGCCAAAAGCGGGCTGACCGAAGCTCGCAGCAGCCTTTTAACAAAGCTTTGAGGTAAGAAGTTAAAATCATGTAATGTAATACCGCGATAGACAAGAGCCTGATGCTCGGTTCGGTGTTCGGAAAGAAAAGCCGGACCGAGGATCTAACAAGATATGCGAGGTTGCTAAAAATATGTCAATATGGGTTTGCAGGCTGCGCTCTCGCCTCTGCCGCGTTAACGGCGGAGGTCGATGTGTTGAAGCAGATCTCGAGCGGTCCGAGCGAGAGCTCGCCATCGAAGAAGCAG
This sequence comes from Aegilops speltoides, assembly GCA_021437245.1. Taxonomy (NCBI): domain Eukaryota; kingdom Viridiplantae; phylum Streptophyta; class Magnoliopsida; order Poales; family Poaceae; genus Aegilops; species Aegilops speltoides. Next base: position 474,393,194 of record CM038145.1, on the reverse strand, counting down.
CTCGAGGACAAAGAAGGTGAGTAACACCACTTTGAATAGGTACCTTATAGAAAAGGATTTTGGTTGCAATAAAATTAACAAGGATAATATGTGTATTGCAGGGCCACTAACGAGGTGGCAGCCACGAAGGATCTTGGTCATGTCGAACACAAAGTCGCCGCGAACGGGCCTGAGCGAGAAAAGCAAGAGGCACGGGTGGCGGAAGTTCGAGAGTCTGAGCTTGCCTCGGCTCTCGAAAGTGCCAAGTCCGCCAAGGCCGAGGCCCATAAGGCCCTGCAGGAGGTTGAAGATATAAAGAAAATAGCGGCGGGTAAGGCATTTTTCATGCAGAGCAAGCATGTTAATGTAAATTACCTGATACTTACCCGCATTCGGAGCTCTCCAGGGGCGTTTGCAGATCTGCTGCGTAGTGCATCCGATGCCGCCGCATTCTATCGTGGCGAGGAGGGAGCTCGACGGAAAAAGTCTTCGGTCTCAATATCTTTGAGGCCGACACCCGTGCCCCAAGCGACCAGTGAAGCAGTGGTCGAACTCCACAAGGTAGTGAAGAGGCCATGAAGGGCCTTATAGTCCGGGTGCGGCCTCGACAGCCATGCCAGGAGCTACTTTGGCCTCGTCTGGCGGCTGGTAGATGCATGCCCCTAGGTGGATGTCATCAAGCGCTCCGCCTTATCAAGGCGCTTCGTCGGGCCCTCGCCCGCACAAAAGGTGCAATGGGGCAGGTTGGATGCGAGAAGCTTCACGGACCCACCGCCGCAAGCAGGAGTATCGCACGCCCAAATGTATTATAAAACTGTCCTCAAGGGAGCCTGCAATATTGCGGATGAGTGCCCCGAAATGTAATCTTTGAGTGAATTTGCTATGTATTATCTTGCGCGCTGAAACTTTGTTCGTGTGCGCGTTAAGCAACGCTTGTTTAATTTAAAATATTACCTTCTATGTGGCCATTTATAAAATCTGAGAGATGGCAAGTCGTTGGCTTCAGCCCCCAAGCCGCGAGTGCTGGGGTGTTTGGGATAAAATGAGCACTCTTGTTCCCATTGTTGGGTCCATCGAGGGAGGCGCTCAACACAACGAACAAGGCAACCGGACTTATAATGCTTGAACACTCACTTAGCCATAGAATTCTATAATTTTCAATTTCGGCAAAGCCCCTGGTATTCGAAGATCAATCCGGGCGTTATCCACGCCTTCTTCGGACATTGTCCGAACTTCGCCAAGCGGCATGAGTCTTTAAGGACCGAAAAACCTCTCGAACAGCGACCGGTCTCTCGCCTTATCATGCCGGGCGGTTTAGCTTTCTCCATCGAGGCGCCGCCTGCTCAACCGGGCGCAATTGCAGTGGTTCTCACAAGCCACCTTAGCCGACGGAACGGAACATAAGGCACCAAAACATGGGAGCCGGCAAACCCAACTATTGACCCAAGACATGATTCGAGCCGATTCATATAATGCTATAAGTTCGGTGCCGACTTGTGAAAGTATTCGACTTATCACACCAAAGAGTGGGGAACATAAGCCCCCGGTGTATTATGCCGTACCAAAATATACGGGTGCAAGATGTCATATAATGAGCATATATATATAAAAGGTAATGCAATTGCGATCATAAAGGTGCTGCATTATTTATGAAAGAAAAGTCTGCTAGTAGAGCGGACTCATACAAATAGTGCGGTAAGCAAGGGATTTGGACTAAATAAACATGTCCCCCTCCAGGGATGAGCTTCGGACTTCGTGTATATAATCGAATTTAATGCTCGTGATTGAGACCACCTGAGTGTTCGTTGCGGCCTTCTTTAGTCCCTGACTGTTGCATCATGAGTTCGGCAGGTTCGACGCCGGGCAGGGCTTCTAGTTAATAGAGTCCTGTGTACATAAAAGAAGAAAAATAACATAAAAAATGGGGGGCACCCTTGCGAGCCCCCGGTGTGGTCGAACCGCACTCTAGGTCCGTTGCGATCGTGCCCCCTCCCCTGTGCCCATGGTATCTCCAAAGCGTAATGATGTACGCTGAGTGTTATTCTTGCGATCATGCGCGGGCGAGGGTTGGGGCCGATTGCTATGCATGCTCGATCGCGCCAGTGGTCTTGATTGGCATTGCTCGGCGCGTTTACAGATCCGCCTTTTAACGGCCGGACTCGAGAATTGCCTTAAGAGGCTGCTCAGATTTCGCCAGCGAGTCAGCCAGATGTTCCTCCGCTCGAGGGAGCGCCCCGTATTCCCATTGACCGTGATGACTCCACGAGGGCCTGGCATCTTGAGCTTTAGGTATGCATAATGCGGCACCGCGTTGAATTTTGCAAACGCGTTCGTCCGAAAGCAGAGCGTGATGGCCGCCGCGAACGGGACTATGTCGAAGATTAACTCTTCGCCCGAAATTATCCGGGATCCAAGACCACTTCGGCAGGATCGAGCCTGCATAGCTTGGCTTCCACTCCTGGTATGACACCTTTAAAAGTTGTCTTTGTAGGTTTAATCCTTGATGGGTCTATGCCCATTTTACGACCGATCCCGATAAAGCAGGTTCAGCTCTGCCGCCGTCCATCGGGACTCTCGTGAGGTGAAATCCATCGACGATTGGGTCTAAAACCAATGCGCGAATCCGCCATGGTGTATGCTGGTCGGATGGTCTCTTCGATCGAAAGTGATCGGACAAGAGGACCATGGATTGAACTTTGGGGCGACCGCTCCATCGCATAGACGCCCCTTAGTGCGCGCTTTCTCTCCTCTTGGGTATGTGGGTCGCAGATATCATATTCACCGTCTGCATTTGTGGGGAAAACCCTTCGTCTCTCGTTGTTCGGGCGGTCGGGTCTCTTCCTCGTCGTCGCTGTTTAGCCCCTTGTCATTGTTTTTGGCAATTTAACTTGCGGCCTGCTTGAACACCCAAAGAATCTCTATTGGTGTGGTTAGCTGGCTTTTCAGAGGTGCCATGTATCCGCATAAGCGGTCGAGTATTCACCCAGATTAGACGGACCCGAGTGGTTCTTTTGAATGGCTTCTTCCACGACCGGGTTTAAAGCCTCGAATCCGGCGCTGACTCATCAGATCCTCCTTATCGCCGCCGCACGCGGCGCTTTGTTTTGTTTCGACGTGACTGCCGCTGTTGTCCTTAGTATCCGGACTGCCAGAATTTTTACGGAGGTTGTTGCTGCGGGCTAGCCACCTGTCCTCTCCGCAAAAGCGGGTCATTAACGGCGTGAGGGCTGCCATGGATTTCGGTTTTTCTTGCCCTGTGCCGGGCTAGCCATTCGTCCCGGATGTTATGTTTGAAGGCTGCAAGGGCCTCTGATCCGGACAATCGATGATTTGGTTTTTCTTTGTTAAGAACCGTGTCGAAATTGTCCGCCGATTCATCCGCTCTTGAATAATGTGGCTTAGGTCATCGGCGTCGGTGGTCGCATTATCGTGCCACGGAAGTTGTCGAGGAATGCGGCTTCCGTGTCTTCCCAAAGACCCAATTGACTCTGCGGGCAAGCTGTTTAGCCAATGCCGAGCTGGTCCTTTAAGCTTGAGTGGGAGATACTTGATGGCATGGAGATCATCGCCAGGGCCATATGGATGTGGAGAAGATAGTCTTCACCCAAACCGCTGGGTATGTTGTGCCATCGTAAGATTCGATGTTTACGGTTTAAACCCTTCGGGATCCGATGATCCATTACTTCGTCGATGAAGCATAGAGGGTGTGCGCCGCCTGTGTATTGAGCAATATCGCGACACAGCTCGAGAGAGCGCTGTCTGCTGTGTTCGGCCCGGCCGGGGTTATTGTATCCGACGCGACGGTATTCGTCGTGGGTCATAGGGCGCCCACGTGATCCGTAGATGGATATGGATTGCCTTGCTTTGTCCTCCAATATGTCTCGCAAGTCCGGCGCGTTCCCTCTTGGCTTCGTACTTTTGGAGCGATGCCGGGGTACGGTCTTGGCTGGGGGCCTGGATGCCTCTCTGTCACGACCACGGGGTGGTCGGTCAGCCATATCGTGCGCTGGTGAGGGAGGTATGTATGCTTCCTCCTCTAATCGGGGGAGCAGCTTGCGTCTTGGGTAACTTTTGAGGGCGCTCGAGTTTATACTCTTGACGCGAGGACCTCGGTCCATCGATCAACCAGCAGTCCTTATCAGCTTGGAGCTGTTGCTGCTTTTTCAGAGGCTGTTTGTTTGTGGCGATAAGCCCGCGCTTGAAGCGCTCTTGTTCGACGGGATCCTCAGTGCATTTAATTCATCATCGTTGAGGCTTGCTTCGTCTTCGGAGGGAGGCATATAGTTATGATCCTCAACCTCTTAAATACCGCCGCCTCTCGTGAGGGCTTGCTTCTGCATCCTCCTGCGCTGAGTCTTGCTAGAGGGGATTGTCTTCGGCACTCTCTGGAGTATTATTATCTCCTGTGCCGGAATCTCCATTCTTGCTGTGGCGGGATTTAGAGCGGCGCCGCTGACGCCGGCGTTTGGGCTGCTTCTTTAGAGAGTCTGCCTCCGCTGCTTCTTCGCCGTCCCCGTCTTTTGGGGTGTCCACCATATATATGTCGTATGACGAGGTGGTCTTCCAGTGCCCCGTAGGCGCTGGTTCCTGTTCGTCTCCGGCATCGTCATCCATAGCGTCGATGTCATCGGAGTCGTAGTCTAGCATGTCGGTTAGATCATCGACAGTGGCTACAAAGTGGGTGGTGGGTGGGTTCTGAATTTCTTCGTCATCCGTATCCCAACCATCCCGGCCATAATCCGCCAGACTCTCCCGATAACGAGAGATGCTTTAGTGAATTCGTGATATCGCCAAAAGGCGAGTATTGAAGATGTCCGCGCGGTGAATTCCATAACCGCGCCCAATCCGGATCGATTGGTAGGGGCGCGGGAGGCTCGGAGTCCGGCGAGGAGTCCGGTGCCTCGGAATCACGAGTTTCGCAGGGGACAAGATTAGTGTTCGGCTCCATCGCCGTGGATGTTGAAGCCCCCGGGGCGGCGTCTATCCACCGGCCCTCGATATAGGCGATCAGCTACGGGCTAATGGCCAAATCGGATCCGTGTGCGGCCACCAAGGCACTGTTCGGTGGCAGAGCTAGATCATGCCCATCGTCCACAGTCTTGGCGCTGCTATCAGGCTCGAGTCCGTCAAGATCAAGTCTCCGCGACATCGGCCGTGAAGTTTAAGCTTCGAATCGACTGACGGCGGGCGAAGCTTCGATCTGCTCGGATGGCCAAGTGAATTGGCCGCAGCGCGGCCGCCGAATCTGAAGATCTATCCGGGGAGAAAAGTCTCACCCTGGACAGCGTTGTTGGTTGAAGATGCCATCGAGCCTATCGGTGAAGACACAGAGGAACTCTCGATGAAAGCACCAATGTCGGTGTCAAAACCGGCGGATCTCGGGTAGGGGGTCCCGAACTGTGCGTCTAGGCGGATGGTGACAGGAGACGAGGGACACGATGTTTTACCTGTGTACGGGCCCTCTCGATGGAGGTAAAACCCTACGCCCCGCTTGATTAATATTGATGATATGGGTAGTACAAGAGTAGATCTACCACGAGATCAAGGAGGCTAAACCCTAGAAGCTAGCCTATGGTATGATTGTTGTAATGTATGTTGTCCTACGGACTAAAGCTCCCCGGTTTATATAGACACCGGAGAGGGCTAGGGTTACACAGAGTCGGTTACAATGGTAGGAGATCTACATATCCGTATCGCCAAGCTTGCCTTCCACGCTAAGGAAAGTCCCATCCGGACACGGGACGGAGTCTTCAATCTTGTATCTTCATAGTCTTGGAGTCCGGCGGATAATGATAGTCCGGCTGTCCGGACACCCCCTAGTCCAGGACTCCCTCAATTGTTATTTTGGATACACAAGTGCTCTTCCTTGCAAGAACTAACCCATGTAGGTAGATGAACTCAAGTTCCAAGTGGTGCTCCCAACTCTTGATGAGCTACATCAACCTTCAGCAACCCACACAAGTTCAACTACATGATCAACACCACCACCCAAGGTATGTCATTCCATCTTAGAGAAGCTTTACTCCAAGACATGAGTTAAAGCAACTCGACAAGATGTGAATACATCAAGATGGTTAAACGAGAAATGGTAACCCCATTTTGAGCTTAAAGGATGAGTATGACCTACGATCAAGTGATCTCACTTGACTCCTAAGTCAATATACTCTAACATAGGTGACTTTGTTGCTGACCAATTCTAGATGAAGTTCTCTTGTGTTCTTTCCTGTGCTCTTGCATTTGTCTCATGCATGTTTGTTTCCCCTTTCAAAAAAAACTTCATCTAGATTTCTTTCTTTTCTATTTGTTCTGCATTTCCTGCATCCAATTCATTGCATATCATTCAGTTAATTCCTTGCCAATCATTGTGAGATCTTACTAGTCTAGTGAGCTGAGGTGACAAGTGCTTTCTCTGCGATGAACTCGGTCTCACCGGTTTGTTGTTTTCGGTCCAACCGAATCCTTTTGGTGCAACCGAAGCATACAACTCGGTGCTACTGATCTCACTACAGGAAAAACATTTTGCCACTTATTCATCTTTACTTATGTTCTAGCTCCACTTAATGAATCTTGTCCTCTACAAGCATCACAATTTTATCAGTGCTTTGCACTGTGACTCAAGGACCTAACCCATTCACGACAAATTCCAGAAGGCCCTTCTTGGAAATTGATGTCAAAGGGGGAGAGAGATCACATCAAAGCTTATCACTTCCAATGGGAGAGAGAGAGTATCACTTCCACAGGGGGAGAGAGAGATCTCCAGGGGAGAGAATACTCAAGAAGAGAGTAATCCTCAAGGATCCCAGATGCTTGGTGTTCAAGAGGAGAGATGCCACATGTCTTCTTAAGGGGAAAGACATGTTCATATGTGCTTACTTGCATTAGCTCTGTTCATTTGTTCCTTTGAGCTTTGATTTTCTGTTCCCTATCTTCTCCCAGTATCCCATGCTAGATTCAGGGGGAGCAAGACATCTAAGGGAAAGAAATCATTTAAATTCATTGCATATATTTACCTTTGGGGACATGTCTAATCCAATGTGGTACTTAGTACTCACTCTTTACATGTCATCCCAGTCTTGGTATTCTTGTGGTTTCTTCTGTTTGCTCTGGCTAGTAGGTTTATCTGTGTTGTCTAACCTTGTTTACGCAGGTTCATTCCATCCTAAGCCAACTCAAGACCACAAGGTAAGTATATGCATCACAATCATGTGTATGAGGAATTCTTGCTGATGTACATACTGTTTGCAAGAAGGACTCATGAGCATGAAGGTATTTTTTAAATATTCTTTGCTCTGATGCATATGGCCAAGATACATGTAACACATTGCTTAATCTGTCATGTTCATGGATTCACATGCTTCTATATTCCACATTCACATGATTGCATACATGTAGGGGGAGCCTATGATTGTTACATGTCCTTCCAAAGCTTTGCTTACTATTCTCTATATCTTTATCTAAAGCTTTGATGTATGTTGTCATCAATTACCAAAAAGGGGGAGATTGAAAGCACAAGTGCTCCTCGGGTGGTTTTGGTAATTAATGTCAACATATCTCTTGTTGGACTAACACTTTTATCTAGTATATTTCAGACAAGTTCAACAATGGAGTGGCATGGACTAAAGGATGTGGAACTCCTTCAAGATGCTAAGGACAAAGGATTGGCTCAAGCTTCAAGCTCAATACTCTTCATTTTATATTTTAGTGATCCAAGATCACATTGAGTCTATAGGAAAAGCCAATACTATCAAGAAGGGATGAGGTGTTGCTTAATGAGTTTCTTGCTCCACAATGCTTAGTGATATGCTCCAAAGCCCTCAACTACTTTCCCACATCCACATATGACCCAAACCTAAAGTCAATTTCGGCCCCACCAATTCTTTCTATCCGGCACCACCGAGTTCAGATGTCATAGCCACTGCCACAAACCCTAGGCAAATCGGTCACACCGATAGGGATCTCGGTTTTACCGAGATGGGATTGTAATCTCTCTGTGTATGTCCATTATCAAAATTGGTCTTACCGAGTTTGAGCAATCGGTACTACCGAGATTATAATGCAAACTCTCTGGTTAACTTATTACCAAAATCGGTCTCACCGAGTTTGCCTGACCAACTCTTTGGTTAGCTTATTACCAAAATCGGTCTCACCGAGTTTGTGTAATCGGTCTCACCGAGATTACGTTATGCCCTAACCCTAACCATATCAGTCCTACCGAGTTGCATTTCGGTCCCACCGAAATCCCTAACGGTCACTAGGTTTACTGAATCGGTCCGACCGAGTTTGTTGATTCGGTCCCACCGAGATTGGTAAATTGTGTGTAACGGTTAGATTTTGTGAGGAGGCTATATATACCCCTCCACACCCTCTTCATTCGTGGAGAGAGCCATCAGAACGAACCTACGCTTCCAACTTACCATTTGTGAGAGAGAACTACCTACTCATGTGTTGAGGCCAAGATATTCCATTCCTACCATATGAATCTTGATCTCTAGTCTTCCCCAAGTTGCTTTCCACTCAAATCTTCTTTCCACCAGATCCAAAATCCTGTGAGAGGGAGTTGAGTGTTGGGGAGACTATCATTTGAAGCACAAGAGCAAGGAGTTCATCATCAACACACCATTTGTTACTTCTTGGAGAGTGGTGTCTCCTAGATTGGCTAGGTGTCACTTGGGAGCCTCCGACAAGATTGTGGAGTTGAACCAAGGAGTTTGTAAGGGCAAGGAGATCGCCTACTTCGTGAAGATCTACCGCTAGTGAGGCAAGTCCTTCGTGGGCGACGACCATGGTGGGATAGACAAGGTTGCTTCTTCGTGGACCCTTCTTGGGTGGAGCCCTCCGTGGACTCAAAGAATCATTACCCTTCATGGGTTGAAGTCTCCATCATCGTGGATGTACGATAGCACCACCTATCGGAACCACGGCTCAAAAATCACCGTGTCTCCAAATTGCGTTTGAAATCTCCAAACCCTTCCCTGTACATTCTTGCAAGTTGCATGCTTTACTTTCCGCTGCTCATATACTCTTTGCATGCTTGCTTGAATTGTGTGAAGATTGCTTGACTTGTGCTAAGATTGCTAAAATCTGCCAAAGACTAAAATTGGGAAAAGGCTTAGGTTTTAATTGGTCAAGTAGTCTAATCACCCCCTTTAGACTTACTTCTCAAGGTCCTACAATAACGGATCATACTACCTCATTGACGTTCGAGAGCACAAAGACTCGCGTAATTCTGAGGAGGAGACCCGGCGGCCGTGGAACATAGCTCTCCTTCGGCCTTACTACACCTGAGCTATAGGCTCCTCTTATGTACATATTTCAACAATGTATATATTATGATCAATATAATAAACTGGCATCCTTGCTATAAGCACGGCCTCTACCGGTTTTTCCAATATCTTTTGATTACATGGGGGCTTCAGCTGACAAAGTGGAGTTCTGCCTATTAAACCGGCTATCATGCCACAATACAGCTTGGGAGCTTCACACCCAAGGGGCCAAAGAGAGTGTGGATGCTATGCACAGCTCAAACATAGGCACCCATTGAGCACAGCTCACAAAGTTACTTGGGGGCTCTTTGTGCACTGCAACAAAGAGTTTGAAAGGACCCTTGTAATATGCTATCAAGCACGGCTTGGAAGCCTGGTGTATTCACCTAAAACCCCGGGTTAACCTGCCATCATCAAGTAAGCGACCCCTATCCAGGTAATCCTGGCATGACCCGCCGAATGTTTGACAAGTCAATTTTATACAGACCCTGAACTTGTCAAAGTTAAAATGACGATTGGTTAGTTGGAGGTCCATCTTAAAAGGCTTTGCCAAATGGTTTAACTCAGCGGCCTGGCAGCCCATGAAAAGCCTCGAATTTGGGCATGGCAGCCCTTGAAAAGCCTCGACTACACGATTTTATTTGCCTTTGTTAAGATTTTTTCTCCTTTGATAACATTTTGTGTTGAACCGGTGTCTATTGACCCGGCATGGCTATCAGTCATCCTAATAACCTGATGTTTGTTAACCCGGCTTGGCTTTCAGCTACAAGTTGTCAGACCATATTCATTATTAAACCGATATTTCATAACCTGACCTGGCTTTGACTACATGTCGCTAGTATGATCATCCGGTGTTCATTGTAACCCGGTATGACTTATTACACACCAGCACGGCATGGTGGGAGTTATCAACACTCGAAGAGTTGGGTTTTCACCCTTACTACAATCAAGTTGGTAAACCAACAACATAATTTCATATCACAGATATGATCTATTTTTGATATTTTTGCAACCTTGGTTATCTACCAGGTTTTGTATTGGGCATTATGACCCGTCCGGCGGTAAACCGCTAGGACAGATCTTTTTTATGCAGACACAAAGGATTGCACAAAATTATCAAGCTGTGTAAGCAAGCGCAGCAAATATCTGGCGGATCAAACAAAGTCATGTATCAGTACAGCAGATCAAAGTATTCCAGCTAGCCTATTACAAGGCGCTTTGAGGCCCAAATAATGATTGTTCTTTACACAGAACACAGTCTGTGAAAATCAACCCGATTGCCGGATTAAGACTCATCACCAGGTTGACGTGAGGTTGATGGATCTTCTGGCGTCAGTTCAACCTCCTCCTCCCCATCCAGTGGCTGGAAGTCAACGGTGGTCCAGTCAATCCGGGTTAAAGCTTGAAAGACAGCCTCTTCACTTATAAGATTGGACAGTTCAACGTCAGGGGCATAAGTATGCTTACGGATTGACGGGATAAGATTCTGTACTTCTTTCACAGCAGTGTCAACCCGTTGGTTGTTTGCATCATAGAAGGACCGATGAACAGACAAGTTAACCTCTTCAGCCAATTGGCTTGACAGCGGACGCATCTCCTTTGTCAGGGCTTTGAGGGCTTCATTATCAAATGCTGACCCGTTTTCTTGTTTACCCGGATAACCCTTGGTGTCGGTGTCTAAACCGGCGGATCTCGGGTAGGGGGTCCTGAACTGTGCGTCTAGGCGGATGGTAACAGGAGACGAGGGACACGATGTTTTTACCCAGGTTCGGGCCCTCTCGATGGAGGTAAAACCCTACGTCCAGCTTGATTAATATTGATGATATGGGTAGTACAAGAGTAGATCTACCACGAGATCAAGGAGGCTAAACCCTAGCCTATGGTATGATTGTTGTAATGTATGTTGTCCTACGGACTAAAGCTCTCCGGTTTATATAGACACCGGTGAGGGCTAGGGTTACACAGAGTCGGTTACAATGGTAGGAGATCTACATATCCGTATCGCCAAGCTTGCCTTCCACGCCAAGGAAAGTCCCATCGGACACGGGACGGAGTCTTCAATCTTGTATCTTCATAGTCTTGGAGTCCGGCGGATAATGATAGTCCGGCTGTCCGGACACCCCCTAGTCCAGGACTCCCTCACTTGGCGATATCAACCGGATCCAGGCCAGCTATCCAAGCTTTGGCCCGAGTCAGTGCTAACAACGCGCCAGCCCTGGCAGCAGCCCTTTGGGTGGTGGCTACAAAGGCTTGCGGCGGCGGAACTCCCGATCTATCTTCTGTTCTGGAAGTTTTAGGGTACAAGAGTATATATGGGTGCAGGGGGTATGTCGGAGGAGCTACGGGGGCCCCACGAGGCAGGGGGGCGCGCCCAGGGGGACGGCCCCCACCCTCGTGGGCAGCCCGTATCTCCCCTGACGTACACTCCAAGTTCCCTGGGTTGCTTTCCTTCCAAAAATAACTTCTCCAGTTGATTTCGTTCCGTTTTGACTCCGTCTGATATTCCTTTTCCTCGAAACACCAAATAGGCATAAAACAAAGAATTGGCTGGACCTCCGGTTAATAGGTTAGCCCCAAAAATAATATAAAAGTGGATAATAAAGCCCAATATTGCCTAAAACAGTAGATAAAGTAGCATGGAGCAATCAAAAATTATAGATACGTTGAAGACGTATCAGCGGCCTGGCAGCCCATGAAAAGCCTCGAATTTGGGGCCTGGCAGCCCGTGAAAAGCCTCGACTACAAGTTTTCATATGCTTTTATTTGCCAAGTTTTTTCTCCTTTGATGAGATTTATGAGGTTTTTGGTGAACCGGTGTTCATTAACCCGGCTCGACTTTCAACTACAGGTTGTCAGTACATAATCACTTATAGTCCGGTGTTTATTGACCCGGCCTAGTTTCGACTACAAGGCGCCAGTATTATATATGGATAATTCGGTGTTTATTACAACCCGGTACGGTTTTATTATAAACTGGCAAAATATGGGAGGAGTTATCAGTACTCAAGATTTGGGTTATCACCCTTACTACAAAAAGTTGGTAAACCAACGATGTGATTCAATGTCACAGGTATGATATATTTCATATTTGATTATTCTTAAGTGCAGCCTTGGTTATAAACCCGTTATATGTTGGGCATTATGACCCGTCCGGCGGTAAACCGCGAGGACACTTTAAACTTGTTGTATGCAGAAACTGGTTGGATAAAGCATAATTATAAATCACCGGCGTTTATTAACCTAGCCTGGCTTTAAGACGATAAGTCACCAGTATATGATGAGAAATTATCCGGTGTTTGTTAACCCGGCCTAGCTTTGGACTATAAGTCGCCAGTATATATCCGGATTGCGCCATTGGAATCATGCACTTATAAATCATTGGGTATATTATTCAAATCTTTAATAGCCAACATGGCTGAATTTTTATTATGGTTATCAATAACCAATGTTATGATTGAGGTTTTCAAAGTCGCTTTAGCGCAATGGCTATTATTTTATCAATGGATATGATTTATTCTACGATGGAGGGAATAGTTCTGAGTCACTGCAGGCTTACGACCCGACACTTGGGGGCTACATTATTTAAGTTGATATTACATCAAATACACAAGTCTCATGTCGCTGCAAGCATGCACCATGACACTTGGGGGCTAATGCAAAGTCATTGTTTGCTCACCTTATTGAAGACTCGACTCATCACATCGTAATGAGCCGGCCCTTGGGGCCACCAATTGCTCTTGTCAACAATTCAAGGTACAAAGCTTTTTATTCATTATATTGAAGGGTCCACTGCTCACTTGGTAAAGCACAAGGCTCTTAACCTTGTGGACGTGGATTCAAGCCCCATGATGGGGGTTACATCATATGATGTTATTTTCATTGAAGTATATATCAAGTCCCAGCTCAATATTATCTTACTGAGCCGACCCTTGGGGGCTACACATCATTGCTCAAATCTACATGATTATATTTACAAAGACCCTGCTCATTATTGCATAATGACCCGGCCCTTGGGGGCTACACTGGTTGAAATTTTTATGAGCATAAGACAATTTCAAGTCCCAGGTTGCTGCAAGCATGACAACCCGACACTTGGGGGCTACATATATGGAGTGTTCAGTTTTTTTGCTAGTGATTGAGATGAACAACATGGATTTCTTCAAAGTAGCAGTAATTATATGGAAACAAGTGTCAAATCATCACTTTGTTCTGTTCAAGACTTGGGGGCTACAAGTAATATGGATATAAGGGAGAAATATCTTCCGATTTTCAGTTTTAAGCAAACTAGATTGACCTGGCATCACCAATCATTATGACCCGGTGTCTACAACAATCATGAACCGGCATTGGCAACAATCAGGAACTCGCATTGGCAACAATCATGAACCGGCATTGGAAACGATCATCACCCGGAATTATCAGTTTTTATAACCCGTCGATTTTGGAAATCATAGACCGACAAGTTCTACATCTTCAAGCCGGTTGAATATCAATTGAATATTTGAAGACCAATATTTTTGTCAAGTCAGAGCATTGAAGGCCGAGTCAAATGGATTCTTTATTTACAATATTTCTTCTACAAGCAAATTGATTATGAAGCTGGTCTACTGACCCGGATTTTCTAGAAGGAAGAAATGACAAGGATTTAAGGATGATCAAGTGCTAGTTTATAAGAATATTTAAACCAGAGCACAAGTCACCAAATTTGTTCTTGTGTTTATGTTGCAGATAGGTTTAACATCGATAAATCCAAATTAAACTAGGGGCTAATGTTGAGGATATACCCCGCGGCGTAACCCGGCCGGAAGTATAGCCCGACCGGATTGGACGATTCACTAAGTGACCCGCCCGAGCCTGGTGACTCATGGGTGACCCGGCAAGGGGGTCCGAGGAATGACAAGACTCGGTGGCCCAGAAGGCGGTTTATGGAAGGCCGGATCATGTTATGGTGGGCCGGTTTATGAGGAAAGCACAAGGAATATTTTCCTACAAAGGGAGCAAGACTAGGACTCCGCTTGTAATAGAGTAATCCTAATTCAACTAGGACTAGTCATGTAAACCGCCCCTTGAACATTTATAAGGAGGGGCAGGGCTCCCCAAAGAGGAGAGGATAAGAAAAAGAATCTCTAAGGTTAGACACAACTAAAGGGGAGCCGGTTTATGTGGCGTCTCCCGGATGAGCATAATGAGATATAGCCACAAACAACATGTAGGGCTATTACGGGATGATGTTTCCTGGGGCCCGAAGCTGTCTAAATCCTTGTCTTGTGTGTTGATCTGTCCCACGTCTCTCGTTCCGACCAACCCCTTCAAGCTACCGCATAGATGCGTTGGCCTCACGACTAAGTCCTCACACTAGGACATCTGACGTGTTAATTCCACGACAAAAGGGGAGGGGTGGCCCCTCCTGCCTTTCCCTCCTTAGGAGAGAAAGAAAGGGGGGCACCACCTCCTCCTTCCTTCCTCCCGCTCTCCAAATAAGGAAAGGAGGGGCCGCGGCTTGGGAAAGACTCCAAGTAGGATTCATCCTACTTGGGTGCCCCCCTTGGCTGCTCCTCCCTCCCTCCCACCTATATATATGTGGGAGGGGGCGCCTAGCACACAACACAAAATTGCCTAGCCATGTGCAGAGCCCCCCTCCATAGTTTACACCCCCGGTCATATTTTCATAGTGCTTAGGCGAAGCCCTGTGGAGATAACTTCACCATCACCGTCACCACGTCGTCGTGCTGTCGGAACTCATCTACTATCGGTATCATCATAGATGTGGTGGGCTCCTACTTCTATGACAAAAAATCATGACATAAAATGGGCTTTTCGTCCTTGGCGGGCCGGAGACGTAGTTGCATGACATTCTTTGGGCCATCCATGATGGAAAAAACTGTGGTAGAAGCGAGGGCGAGGAAAATATCAGGGAGTTCCCGGTTATGGTGGGTGGTCGGGGGCCGAGTGATGCGCGTTTCTCTCGTACACGTATGTGCGTGGGTGCGAGGCATTGGGCTCTAACTGAACCCGAGCGAGGCGTTCGCCTACTAAACCCGAGCGATTGCACTACAGTCTACGCGTTACTGAACCCGAGCGATCGATCGATACCTTGCTATTAGCTGAACCCGATCGAGCGATTCCTTCGCTACTGGTGCTAACTGAAGCCGATCGAACCTGCTGCCTCTCGATGAACAGTGAGCGTTGTTGGGGGGGTGGATGAATATTTCCTGGTGGGGGTTGGATGAACAGGACCCCGTGGTAGTAGAGGTCGTTGCCATTGGATGAACAGGACCCCGATCGATCGAGCCGGTTGGGGGTGGATGAACAGGACCCCGTGGAGGGTTTGGTGAATAGGACTTCCCCGTGGAGGGCTGGTTGAAAAGTAGCCGGTGGAGGGCTGGATGAATAGTAGCCCGTGGAGGGGTTGTTGAACAGGGCCCCCTGGAGAGGGCTGGTTGAATAGTAGCCGGTGGAGGAGCGGTAGAGGCTGGATGGACAGGAGCCCGTGGATGAACAGTCGCAGGTGGAGGCTGGAGCAGGTCGATGGTGGATGGACAGTAGCCCGTGGAAGCTGGAGGAGGTCGACGGTGGAGATGAACAGTTGCCCGTGGAGTCCCGGTTTGTCGTACGCCACATCCCTCCCGATCTACAGGACCCCCATTTCGATCGTAGCACTCCAACACAAGTCCGTTTCCTCCATTTTGTGGTATGCCACACCCCTCCTGATCAACATGACCCTGTTTCAATCGTACACGGTCGAACACAAGTCCGATTCCTCCATTTTGCGGTACGCCACACCCTTCCCGATGAACAGACCCGCTTTGACCGCATACGGTTGAACGAAGGCCCGCTTCTCCGCTTCTGCGGTATGCGCACTGCTTTCGGCTGTTCCGTCCAAGCCGGTTGGCTCCCGATGGACACGACGTATTCTATTGCCTCCCGATGAACACGACCCATTCCGTTGCCTCCCCATGAACACGACGCAATTTCTCCGTTCTGACCTAGCCGGTTGGCTTTGGCGAACAGACACCGCTTTGCCGTCCGTGGCCTCTCCATGTACACAAGCCCTGGCCGTACGTATGCATGAGTACGCATTGGAGACCCCTCCCATATGTACATACGTGGCCGTATTTTTTGGCATCTGGCTGTACGTACGCGTACACGGTTTTGACTGGACTGCCTGAACTGCCACCGCTCCTTACTCGGCCACGGTTCATCATGGCAGACAGACTGATTGACCAGTATGTACACAGACAACACTACGTACGCTTCGACCGGGTGGGTCCCAGCTGTCAGGGAGGATAAGGACGCACTTCCTTGCGTGTGAAGATATAGTTGGTGGGTCCCAGCTGTTAGGGGGAAGAATCATTTTTTGCCTGTAATAAGGACACACTTCCTTGCATGCGAAGATGTAGCTGGTCGGTCCCAGCTGTTAGGGGGAGAAAACATTATTTTTAGTGTAAAAGGATGCAGTTGCATGCATGCATCCATGGGCATGGTGCATCCCCACTGTCAGCCTCTCCACATACAATCATCTTCCGCTGACTCTCGTTTGTTGACCATGTTGACCACAGTCTGCACCAAGCCAGTGAACGACGGCGAGGCCCCAAACTGGAACGCCTTGGAGGTGGGGAAGACGCGATAGTGGAGTCGCGGACGGAGAGGAGTGGGAAACTTGACTGGTTCGGGTGCGGGGTGGTCCTACACTCGGCAGAGAATAATAGGAGGTGCGGAGGAGTGGAGGGATGGCCTGGCCGTCGGCGGGGTAGTGTTTATTGCGAGCACGCAAAACAAGGCCACTAGACACCAAGGTCGGAGCAAAGCGGTCTGGCAGCGCTAGGGGAAGAAGACGAGAGGTTGAAGAAGAATGCTAGCCGTTGGATGTAAATCCAACGCCTTGGTTAGGCTTCGACCTTTGTATCTTTATTTTTTGCGAAAGTGCTTAGGCTTCGACTTACTAGCCCACATGTCAGCCAATCCATTTGGTTTTAGTGTCCATTTGGTGGGCTGGGTGAAACAATGATGTAGCATCTATGCAGCCCATTTATATATTATGGTAGAATTTAAAGCTCATTTGCATTTCTCTCGAAATCCGCGGACTTGCTAGGCTGGGTGAAAGTATCATGTTGGGATGGACGGAGAAATGTAATAAAAACATAAACACATGATTGCACGTTTATTCCTGCATTGGTCAGTAAAATCTTTGCAAGCTTATGTACGCAATCACTAGGAGTTAACTTCCAATTTAATATATATATATATATATATATATTATTTTGTAAGAACTTTTGATTTTTGAAATAAAATATCATTTTGATTTAACGAGTTAATAGGATGTGGGGTATTATTATTTTTTAGGCTAGACGTGGGACAGTTGAGTTGGTTCTAGGGAAAAGTATTAGGAGAAAACTCAGATTACATCGAAAAAGAAAATGGAAGAAAATTCAGATATTGGATTGATGGAAACGAAAAATAAAGGAAGTGGGAAGGTCTATAATATGGTTGGACGAACGGCAGGTTTAACGGAACCTTATGTTGTTTCTATTATACTTGCAAAAGGGTCCGTGTGTTGCAACGGGAGAAAAAAAACACAACAAGCTTTGAAATAAAAAATAATGGTCTATAATCTGAGTATTTGTAGCTACGGCCGAAACAAAGATGGTCTTTGTCTACAAAGGGGCAAGTTTAAGATTCCATATGTCTTCTATTTAAACACGGCTTGCATGTAGACTTAATACGTACAAAGAAACATGCAAGTGATCTTCAATTTCGTCTCCAATCCTGCTTTTCCTGAGATATTCATCCACAATCCAGATCAGTATCGATATGAAAGAAAGACGGATAATGTACTATTGATTAAGATCGCACCCTAGGTAGTATATTTTTAGATGGTTAACATGTGAAATAACATCATATTCAGATTCTATATATTTTTCTAATCAAATTCCGTATATAACATGTTAAATTTGAAGTTACGGTTTATAAGATATGAGTATTTTAAAATACATTTGATATGTACTGCGGGTTTAATGTTAGAAACATCAGCGTTTTTCTATAAAATATCATGATGGACTAAGAATAACTATTTTTTTATTAGCAGGTATAGAAATATGTGTAATAAAATAAGATATATATATTGTAACAGCCTGATTTTTGGCCCTTTCTTTTTCTTTTGATTTTCTGAGGTTTTTGCCTGAGTTTTCTTTTTCCGTGGCTTTGTGGTCTAGAAACGGAATAAGGTGACTTCTTCTCCCCTTCCAGAGTCACTTGTCATCCCCTATCCAACCCTAGACCCTGTCATTTTCATCCTAGCCCAAATCCCAATATTCTTTTTATTGGGAATATTCCTTTTCTATTAAAGGAATAACTCAATTTGCCCTAGGTTGTGAAGCAACCAATATTTCCATCACTCCTAAAATTTCCAAATAATTCTCATAAATTTTTGGGTCATATCTTACTCAAATATGGCAAAATATTTCATTTGCCATGTTTATCATCATCCTCAAATAATTCATTTCCTATTTTGCCCTAAATGGCACATTGTGAAGCAAGTGCTATTTTCCTTTTCCCAATTGACCTCAAACTCCTTGGACATCTTTTCCTGTCCATATCATTGCCACATGCCAAAATGCAACCTCATTTGCCTAGTAGTCATTTAATTATAATTTTCCAAAGCTTCTGTCCAGAAAGAAGCTTTGTGAAGGAGGTACAAGCTAGGCATATTCAAATGAGTTGCAGTTTTGCATGGTCCTTCATATCATCAAATCATAGCATTCCACCAAAGATGAGCTCATGTAATGCCTCCATGTGAGCACATCTTCAAATCTTTGATTCTGTCCAAAATTTCAGTTTGTGAAGAAAGTATATTTTACCTTGCTCCATTATGGCCTCAAATGTTTCTAGGCCTTCTCTTATCCATATAACCTATCTCCACCCAATTTGGGCATATTCCATATAGCCAATATTCCTCTAGATTTTTTGCAAGTTTGTGGTCAGTGGAAATGTTTGTAAAGGAAGTACCATTTTGGTTTATCCAAATGGTATGAAACCATTTTCAGCATCTTCATATGACCAAATAACTCAGATTTTCCCAAGTTGAGCTCAAGTGGATACCCCATGTGAGAGCATCATTATGATCTTGATTCTGGACCCTTTTGGTCAGTTACACAACAACTATATTAAGCTTTGATCTTTTTGCCTCCAAAACCACCAGGATTGTATTCCTCCTGTAGTTAAACACCCCAGGCAGCTCCATTTGACCCAATCAGCTCCCTGTTGATCACCAGTGCTCATCCAAAACTGATACATCAAAGTTTCAGCGATGCCACACATCCCATCTTGGCCTCTTTGGATGATCCATCAACTCCCACAACCTCTCTGATGGAAGGACAAAACACTAGACAATGTTTCCCTGCCTCTCGCGTCCCCTCCTTGCCGGTCACAGTGGTGACCGCGTCGTTTGCACGCGCACTGGCAGCGTTGGACGCGCTCTGGGCGTTGGGACGCACCGACCAGCTCTACATCGACGGAGCTCGCGTGTCCGCTGGTGCCAACCTGACTCCCCCTCCCTCTCACGTCGCCCTCGACCTCTTGCCCCCTCTCCAAGCCTCCTTGCCGGAGCTAGACGCCACGCGTCCATGGGCGCACTGTGCCGACAAGGCATTTAAGGCGTTCGGCTTCTTCTCCCCTTGTCCACGAGCTCGGCCTCGTCTCTGTGAGCCCTGCCGTTCGTCCGTTCCTCCGCTCGTCACCTTCCCGAGCCCTCCCCGTGCCTCTGCTCACGCCAGCGCAAGAACACACGCGTCACCACGGCCGTGCTCATCCAACCGCCTTGCCACGGCTATATAAGCCAGCCCCAACCCCTCCCGAGCACCCCAACAGCCTTGCCTCTCTCCCTGAACCTCTCCTCGCCTCTCTGTTGAGCTTGAGAAGCTCTCCTGCCCTCCCTCTATCGCCATGGCCGCCGCCTCGGTCCTCCTAAATTGGAGCTACCCAAGCCCCTCCTCCACTTCTAGCCACCACCTATAGCCCCTCTGATCTCCGGCGACCCTCCTCAGACCCTCTTCCCCTCGCCGGAGCCACTCTGGCCGCATGCCCATCTCCATCCAAAGCTCTCCTCCGCCGTCCCACGTGCTCTGCCCTCCCCCGTGCTCTCCGGCGACCGCTCTGCCCACAGACGGGTGCGACTCCCTCCCCTGAGCACGCCGGTAGGTCGAGCGCCGCGAGAGGTGGCCGGAACTAGCCGCAGTCGCCGTCGGGCACCGGCCATGCCCCTGCCTTACGGGCGCGAGCGAGGAAAAGACGAAGACGACGACCCTGGCTGCCAGCTGGCTGCAGGCCCCGCGCGTTAGTGAGCCAGCCGCCGGCCCCGCGTTGACCCGGGCTGCCCACATGGATAAATGACGGGCCCCGCCACTGCCATGTCAGTAAAGTGGAAGCGCAGTTTCCAGAATTCGTTTTCGAATCGGGAAAGCGTATTTTGTGTTAGCTGTGGCTGAAAGTGCGCTTTCCTTTGTGGGAAACGTAGTCACTCGGATATGCTTTCAGTTTTTCTGTCCAGGCCCTGTTTGAAAATATTTTTCTTTCAGATAGGTCCCTAGCAGAAAACTCTTCCTAACTTTTTATCCGTAACTCCGATCGAGGTGAATACAATGCCCACGTCTTCGTCTTGTCGATTCCGTTCTGTTCCCACCATTTTCACTATGTCTCAACATTCTGAAAATGACCATTTTGTCCCTTGCCCCAATCAGCCCCCTTTGAGAGAGTACCCCTTCCGGCGATTCCTTCCGCGGTCATTCCGCACTTCTTCCCGGAGCCTTTTCCTTCCCCAGGAAAGCCACAACCACCATTTGCATGATAGCAATGCAGAAGCATTGGTTTTCAACTTGAATCTTTAATAACTATCTGTTTGTTTTGCTCATCACGCTTCAGATTTTCATCATGCTTATGGATCGGTGTATACCGTCATGTTATGTTTTCTTGCGCTCTGTTATTATGCTCTTCATGCTAGTATTACTTTCTTATGGACCATGTTTGGTAGTAGTACATGTTGGTGATGGTCTTTGGTACATGACTATCATCTGTTCCGAGTACCACCATTATGCATGTTTCTTTGCATCCAGTTGATTAAATACTTGCATGGTTGTTTTATCATTATGTTATTGCATGGTAGTTATTTTGATGCTAGTGTCATGTCATGCTATAAGTATTGTGCTAGTTGTGATATTATGCTCGTCAATATGCCATGCTCATCTGGATAAATGGTTAAATGTTGTTGTTATGCTCGTTGATTATGATGCATCACCATGCTTATGTTGATATCATGTTCATGCATTGTAGTTGCATCATGTTATTTTATCATGGCTCAACATATTGCATTCAAGTTTAATCGGATTAAACTGAGCTTGAACAACTGTTGGCTGAGTCATGGTGCCACCATATCGAGCTGACCAGTGCAACCACGCTTACCTTATGGGAAGGTCCTTGTCGTGGGAACGAACACCTATGGGACCGGAGCCCCTTTCGGTCCGGTGGGGGGCGGAGATCGCACGAAGAGCGGATCGAGGCGAAGCACACGAGCGATTTTACCCAGCTTCGGAGCTCTCCGGAGAGATAATACTCCTACTGCTGCTTTGTGGTTGTATTATGTTCTTGCTCGGGAGTGAGTGTTCTCTGGTTTCGAATGCCTCCCCCCTCCGCTACGTTGTGCATGGGCCTCCTTTTATATGCTCAAGGGGTCACCGACAGGTGGCAACGCATGCAAGGGTAAAAATGTAAAAGAACTGCGGTTGGTACACCTATTTGTACAGTGTATCCTACCTAACCCTGACGGCAGAGGACAAAGGCATTAAATGCCCGTCTGTGTCGCCCAAACAGTGCAGAAAAGGACCATCAGGGGCGCCACCGCTCACCATGATGGCGGTCTTGTCAGCGCCGCTTGCCACCTCGCACCGCCGGTCCTGACCTCGCCACGCTACCGAAAGGTCCCGTGGTGACACGCTGACGGATGCGCCGGAGCGTGGAGTGCAGAGGTGGCTTGCATGCAAGCGCCTTTGCCGCGATCGTTGTCTTGCCGCACCCGAAGCTTGTCGCTCACCGGGCCTTGCCGGACGCAGAAGGTCGCGGCAAGTTCCTTGAAATGCCTTGTTAGCCTTCCCGCAAGCTCCTCTTGCCGTGGTCTTGTCTCCTTGACTTAAACACTTTGTTCTTGAATGGCTCCAAAGGAACCACGGAGGACCTTGGCGGTCACCCAAGAAGCCTTGCTGCTGGCCGCGATTGCCAGGCACAAGTTCGGGATACTAGGGTACCCTTACTCTAGTACACCGACAGAGCCCCGGCCCGGCCACACATGGTGCCGAGTCTTTGTTGGGCCAGCCCAAAATAGGGCACGGCACGCGCCCAGGTCCACTTCAGATCTTACTCAGATCCACCGCGCCTCCCCTAACGGCACGCGTTGAATGCGCGCCGTGGGGAGAGATCGTGGTGGTTCTTTATTCTAAAGCGAACGTCCGCCCCTCCTCTTTATAAGCAGAGGAAAAGGGGCGGTTCCCCATCTTGCCGTTGCTACTTCCAATCTCGAAATCTCCGCCGCCCCCCTTCTTCCAAAGCCAAGAGAGAGCAGCCCGCCTCAATCGCTGCCGGCGCCACTAACGTTTTCGATCTCCCCACCACCTCCGCTATGGCTCAAAGCCGGAAGGGTGTGAAGTCGGCCGAGGCGCTGCGCTCGAGGCGCCGCGAAGGAGCGGCAACTTTCCACCCCCGAGCTCGCCAAGGAGCCGAGGAGTGGTACTACCTCTTCGGTCGACGGAGACGCGAGCGCATCCGCGACGCAGTACTCTCCGCCCGCTTCGAATGGGCTCCAACGGATACCCTTTATTCGCTGCTTTTCTCTCGCGGGCTCGCCCGCCTTCTCTGGATTCTTCAGGACATCATGAACACCTCACGGTTCCACCTCCTTGACTTCACCCCCAACGCCGCTTCGACCATGGCAGTTTTCAAGATCTCTGTGAAAACTTTGTCTGAGTCCACCCAAATGTAGCCCTCTTCCGCCATTTCTTCATGCCCCGGTCGAGAGAGAGAGCCTTTAGTCGGGCGGAATCGCTCGATCTCGAGAGCCGCAAGAAAGAAGCCTATCTCGAGGAGAGCTCCGCAAAGAAATGGGAGGAGTGGAGAGCAGAATGGTGTTGGATTGTTGAGGAGAACCCGCAGCCGCTTACTACCCTGCGCCAAGCCCCAGCGGTGCACGGCAATGATTGGAGCACCACGGCGCGGGACGACGATAAGTGAAGATTTCCATCACCGGATCTTGCGGCTCAGGCTTGCCGGGCCGATCAGAGGTGCCGTTATGCAGATTTTTCGCGCCGACGCCTCGCAAGAGAGGAGGAGACCCGCCTGGGAGTTTGGGGGCCCTGCGGACATCATGAGGTTGTGCCCGGGCCTCAACTTCAATTTCACTGTCTTGGAGTTGGACGCGATGCTCAAGGAGCTGTTCAAGCACGATCCTCAAGATCCTCGATGGTTCAGCCGCGCAGTATGCCGTCTTCACAGTAACACCTCGCCGATCGATCCGCGCAATAATGCCGCAGTGTGATTCGCATGGAATTGTTCCAACTTGGCAGGAGCCTGCAGACGATGTCGTGCAGCAGTTCTTCGATGGCTTGGTGGAGGTGGCGATCCGCTCCGACAAACAGAAGAGCCTCACCCGCGACACCACCGATGCAGAGATGCGGCGCATCGCCACTAGGGCGGAAGAGGCGGCAGCAGCCGCCGCCGCGGGTGAGTTTGGATTCACCATGGAGGAGGCAGAGGCAGCCGAGGCGGCAAGCCTTGCCGATCGAGACGAGCTTGCCGGAGAGCTTGCCGGCGAGGGAGAGCTTGCCGAGCCCGAGGCCGAGTCGAGCGAGCCCGCCGAGGGTGCGAGCGCCCGCTGCTTCAAGCTGCTTGCCGCAGTGAGAGCCCCAGCAGCAGCCCCCAGCTCCACCAAGAAGGCGCCCAGGCTGTGGACGAGCGAGGCGGCAGACGGGTCAATACCGCCAGGCCATGACACGCCCACCGCGACAAGCTCTGCGCGCTGGAGCTGCCTCACACCGCTGCGACAACTGGAGCGGGGTCCTCCCGGACCGCCGCTTCTGATCCTGCCGCTGCCCCCGCCAAGCGGTCAAGGGAGCCTACTCCTCCGCCTCGTCGCGCCGAAAGAGGGCTGGACTTCGACCTCTCCGCGCTCAGCTCCGACGAGAAAGAAGAGTAAGACTCTTTGCTGTACTTGAAGTTCTTCAATTCTTGCTGTTTTTGTCTTGCATCTGATTTGCTTTACTCTGAACTCACTCCTCTTCAGGACCCTAGCTCAGAGAGCGGCGAAGAGAGCCAAGGCTCCGGTGATTATCATTGAGGATGAGCCCACCGCGACAGTAGGGGGCGCGCCCGAGACCACCTTGCCGGACCCGACGACTACTCCCGAGCAGCCCAGCAGCAGCCCCAAAGAAGTATCTGTTTACTTCACGTTGTTGGGCGCGCATGGGTGCTCTTTATTTGCTGATATCTGTCTTATTGATTTGCGTAGGAGCAGAACAGCCTCACCAGGAGCAACCGGAAACCGCCCCTGAGATGCTATCTGCTTCGACTACGCCGCCAAGGGAGGATTCCCCGGCAAGGGAGCGTTCTCCGGCAAGGGAGAAGTCTCCGGCAAGGGACAGTTCTCCGGCAAGGGACGGGACCAGCGATTCCCCGGTGGTGGAGCCCATGACTGCAGAGCCCAGCACAGGTAATCCTTCTTGTCAGAAAACTTCCCTTGGGTTCTTCTTCTTTTGATTTGTTTTTGGATATTTGCTTGACTTCCTCTCCCTCTTCCGGTCTTTAGATCCATCTTCCACGGAGCCGATGGAGACCGAGGCCACCGGCGAGGAGAACGCGCGCGGCAACACCAACAACGCCGCTGCCACCGAAGAAGAGGCCAGCGCTGCTGATCCTGCCGGCGAGGAGGCCGCCAAGGCTGCCGCTGCAGGAGCTGGCGAGGGGTCCGGCGATCGCACTGACGGCCCCGAGGCCGCAGGAGCGCAAGGTGCTACACCGACCGCCGATCCCTCCGCTGCCGCCGCCGCACCAGGCCCCGAAGAGCCCCAGCCCGCCGCCTATCTGAAGGCCGGCGATGGCGTTTTCATCAAGCTCCACGGGCGCCAAGCCTGTGGCGCCGGTCGAAGGAGAAACTTTGACGGAGAAGTGCTTGCCTCATGGGTTGACACTGTGGACGCACTGCAGCAAAGCAGCAGCAAGTAGCCCGAGGAGGAACACCACCATGGAGGCTGTTGTCACTCTACCGCGCCCGACAAGCCAAGGTGGAATCCCGGAAGCGCTTGTCGCAGCAGCGGAGTGGATATTGAGAAGCATGTGGAGGAGCTCCAGAGTCGCAACCAGAAGCCCTCCCGTCCATTGCAGAGGAGCGGGCGAGCTGCCGAGGCGCGAAAGCCTTCCTTCTCGAGAAGGGTGAAGTCAAGAGCAACAAATGACTTGTCGCCGAGGAGCTATCCGCGCGGGAAGGTGAGTTGACGCAGCGGAAGGTCAATCTGGACAGCCACGAGGAGGAGCTTGTCGCGCGAGAGCAGACACTTGGCGGGGCTCTCAAGGAGGCAAAGGATGCTGCCGCAGCTGCTGAGGCCGCCAAGAAGGAGCTGGAGACGAAGGTGATGCAGCTGGAGGCCGATCTCAAGGCAAGGGATGAAGAGCTTGCCGCGCTCCAGCGTGAGCGCGAGAAGGACGCCCACGCCCATCGCGAGCTACAGGGTCGTCTCCTCGAGAAGGGCAAGGAGCTGAGTGCCGCCAAGGACTCCAATGCTGATCTTGAGTTGAAGCTGGCTACTTTGACTGAGACGCTGGACGGCGCCAAGGAGCGGGAGGTGGCCTTGAAGGAGGAGATCAAGGCCAACGAAGCTGACGAGGGCCGCCGAAACCCAGAACACCTTTAGGGAGACGGTGGAGCTCGATGAAGGTCTCAGAATATCACCGCATCATCGACGAGGAGTCAAGGCAGCTGGGATGGAGGATTTGGGTACTCCTCCGATGAGAACCTCCACCCAGCCGCCAAGCTCACTTTGTTCTTCAAGGGCGTATGACGGCCCTCCAAAGAACTCCGGAAAGGATCCCAAAGCAGTGGTTGACGAGTCGCGCACAATCTGCGAGAGTTCTTCAAAAGGTGTTGGTGAAGGTGGCCTTCCGCAACCCAGCCTCAACCTCACCAATGTCCTCGTGAAGCTGCCTCCGGATGCTGATCCGAAGAGCTCAAGGCCCTTGTCGCACCCATTGTGGACAAGGTGAATGAAGTCAAGAGAGTTGACAGCCATCGCGTAGATTAGGCCGCCTGTTTTCTCCTTTCCTTGTCGCTGCTAGTCATGTTATGAGAACAATCCATTAGAGCTGCGACAAGTTATCTTGTAATATAACTTTTATTTTGGACAGTGATTGCTATGTTATTTCCTTTACTTGATTCCCTCCTTTGTATGTTTTTACCCTACGCTTTTAGGGAACTTGCTGGCGCGGGCACCCTTGCCATGAAGCGCCGAGTGCGGAACGTCAAGAGCTCGTCGGGCGGTGTCTTGCTACCGACAAGAAACCTTGTCGAATTAGTCGCAGACACTTAAGTTGTTGAGCTAACTCAAACAAAGTAAGGGCGAACTAGCTACGAAGTTAGTTCCTCCGCACACGTGTTTTCCATACAAAGCACGGTTGTCGGTGTCAAAACCGCGGATCTCGGTAGGGGGTCCCGAATCGTGCGTCTAGGCGGATGGTAACAAGAGACGAGGGACACAATGTTTTTACCTGTGTTCGGGCCCTCTCGATGGAGGTAAAACCCTCGCCCCGCTTGATTAATATTGATGATATGGGTAGTACAAGAGTAGATCTACCACGAGATCAAGGAGGCTAAACCCTAGAAGCTAGCCTATGGTATGATTGTTGAGATGTAATGTTCGCCCTATGGACTAAGGCCCTCCGGTCTATACAGACACGGAGAGGCAAGGGTTACAGTAGTCGGTTACAATGGTAGGAGATCTACATATCCGTATTGCCAAGCTTGCCTTCCACACCAAGGAAAGTACCTTCCGACACGAGCCGAGTCTTCAATCTTCTATCTTCGTAGTCCGGGAGTCCGCGGATATTGATAGTCCGCTGTCCGGACACCCCTAGTCCAGACTCCTCAAGAGCTCTCGAACCAGTCTTCAATGACGATAAGTCCGGCGTGCATAATGTTCGCATTGCAAGGCGGCTTCTCTCCTTGACTAATTCGAAAAGATAATGAACACCAGATAGTGTCCGCTCGCAAAATAAATTCCACATTCGAACGAGAGAATAAAATACACTTAGCTCAATCTGCCGATGTATTATGCGGCGTGACATCACACCGCAGCCAAGCCTTCGCTTGAATCGCTTTTATTATTCCGCCAAAGACGCTTAGCGGCGTTTCTTGGCACGCCCTATCGAGCAGAGATCGTGTTCCCTTTATTCCGGATCCTCATCAATACGCATGGGTAACCCAACCGCTCTCGCCACCACGCCTCCATCGAGGGGAATCTCAAACGGTCACGAGACGGCCCTTGGTATTTCTTCCCTTTATAAGAGGACCAAGGCCTGTCCTTGTTCTTCAATCTCGTGATCGAATCTTTCCTCCGCCCCTAGTTCCAACACCCGAGCTTCGGATTCGAGCGCCGATCCTAAACAATGTCCGCCCGACCTCCGTGGCCGTGGATGAGGACATATTGAAGTTGCGGGAGGCCAAGCACTGCCCACGGTTTCAGACAGTTGCTCGCCCAGGCAGGCCGTGCCAGCCCCCGAGCCCGGGCGACGCGCTGCTGCAGATCTCACCTCCGCCGGGATTAGGCTTCCGACGGATCCCTTCGTGAGAGGGCTCCTTTTCTACTACGGGCTGGACTTCCACGATTTGGCTCCGAGTCCATCCTCCATATCTCCGCATTCATCATTGTCTGCGAAGCCTTCCTCCACGTCATCCCCCACTTCGGCCTGTGGCTGAAAACATTCAAGGTGGAGCCGATGATGATCGGGGGGCGCCAAGCGGAGTGCGGCGGGCGACTATAAGCAAGAAGGTCGATGCCCGTGGCTCAAGGTTCCTTCCAAGAGGAACAGGATTGTGGCAGCAGGAGGGTTTTACATTATCGCTCCAAGGGGCGCAAGCAAAGCCGCCGCCTTCTTCCGCCCGGGACCTCCACGCCAACCGATGTCGTGGGTCAACCAAGGGCTCAATTGGGGACCGCCCAAGGACGCGCCCAAGACTGCAGGCCGGATTCGAGACCTCCAAACAAGGGAGATCGACCTGGTCAAGGTGATGCGAGTCATGCTAATCGTGCACCTCCTACCTCGCAAACGCCGCCCTCTCCGCCTATGGGAGTTCAATCCGATGGACCTCAGATTCTCCAGCATTTTATGGGTGCGACACCCACGGAGATGTACAGCTGTTCTTCGACCGCAGTGGCGGTCCGGATTCGCCGAGGACGCAGCCTAAGCCGCGATCGCTCGATACTCGTAAGTAGCTCAGAGTCTGACATTCTATTTGTATGCATTTCAAAAGATCATCCCCGACCCTTTGTTCTTTACAGAATGGGTGGCACGATCAAGGCCGATAAGGTGTCCGCCCTCCTCCAGAGACCGCACTGGAGCCCGTGGCTGGTCGAATGTTGGAGGTTGCGCCACAGAGGGGGGCGACGGGAAATAAAGGAGCTAATACTTAAGCCTAAAGGGGCGACTAAAGAGGAGGGAACTAAGGATCCTCCCTTTAGAGGGAGAAGAGGACCGCCCAAGATCCGGAGGTCAAAGCCCCTAAGCGTGGAAGAAATCTCACTAGGTCCGCGTCCGGAGAGAATCCGGACGCGCAATCATCGCCAAGGACCAGCCTCCAACGAGCCGTGAGTATGAAAGAGGAAGTTTAATAAGGAAGTACCTTCGCTTATGCTTCAGAGGTAACCAAATATTTATATCACAGCTTCGCAGCCGCCTCGTATGAGTTCATCCTCGGGGACCTTCTTCCGGAGATGATGGAGAGCGACACCTCCGTCTGCGCGCCGCCAGATGAGGCAAAGAACCCGGCGTGTCACACGAGGGCGCCCCAGTCCGGAGGGGCCAGAGTTCGGCACCCACCGTAGTCCGCCGAGAATCAAGAGTTTGCTTGAGAGGGCATCCATTTCAGAAGATCACCGCGACATGCGTATGGTGGTCGGAAGGATTTCGTCCGCTAAAAGCGGATTATGCAATGCCGCCATGAGCTTGTCAAGGGATTTGAGGTACGCGAAAATGATGCACCCTTTGTCTTTTAACAGTTTTGCATATAAAAATGCTACAGATAGATAGTAGCCCCGAGACTCGGTAGGTTGTCGAAAACGACAGCTGCGTCGAGGATCAAAATCTCAACATCTCAGTAATGAATACCGCCATTCGACATGTGGGCGGATAGTCCCGGCCAGCCGGACTAGTGAGTTTGCCAATTAAGTCGACAACTTCACGTGGCGATGTCGACATCGCACTTGTCAACCAAATGACTTGACGAGTCGCAAGGTAAATAAATTCTCCGCAGCCGCTTTATTGAGTGGGTCCAAGCCCGCCTCGATAAGTTATATGTCATTAATACAGATAGTGCTGCTGCTTGTGGAGAGTTTACGGGCGAACTTGTTTCTAGCTAAGGAGCAAGCCCGAAGGAGTGACGTGGCTGCCGCGAGGCCGGTCCAAGAGTTGAAGGTCGAAAAGGCGCGACCGCCTAAGTAGGCGGAGGTGGCCGAATTGGCCAAGAAATTAAAGGATGCTACCGACCGCAATGAGGCTCTTTGAAAAGGAGCACTTATCGGAGTGGGAAGACCTGAAGAAAGCCACCGCCGGTTAAGGATGCCCGCTCTGCGATGCGGGCTATGAAGGAGGAGCTGCGCCAAGCCGAGAAATCGCGGCCGCAAGCCGTTTCTTATGCGCGCCGGTTTATGGATGCTGGCACGCCAATTTGAGCGGCCGTGGAGTTCGGAGGATC
The DNA here is from genome assembly GCA_021437245.1 of Aegilops speltoides. Classification (NCBI taxonomy): domain Eukaryota; kingdom Viridiplantae; phylum Streptophyta; class Magnoliopsida; order Poales; family Poaceae; genus Aegilops; species Aegilops speltoides. Next base: position 474,362,957 of record CM038145.1, on the reverse strand, counting down.
CGTATATGGACTTGGTTGCGAAAAGGGCCGATGCCGCTAAGCACTTCCGAGCCGGGGGATCACGAGACTAAGAGTTATATTGGTCTCAATTCCACAACCGGACGCCTTCTTCCGCTGACGGACAGGTTGGCCGAATGGGCCGAACTAAATAGACTGTCCGGGCTGGCTATGACTGACATCGTGGCCCATGTATGGCCGGAGAGGTCCAAGGCGACGAGCTACTTTGGCCTACTGCAGCAATTCCTTGGGGCGGTGCCGCATATCAAGGAGATGAAACGGTCGGCCTGCATCGAGGGCGCGCGGATGGCTTTTGGCCCGTGAAGGCGCAGTGTCCGGAGATGGATGCCACCGCTGTTGCCGCCGTGGTTCGATGGAAACCGCTTCCTGCCGAGCATTATTTCGGGAAGTTATGCGTGGTGCTCAGATAATAGAGTCGCAGCTTCAAAGAATATAACGCTCAATTGAACGCATTGACTTGTAGATCAAATAGTATGAATGCTTTTTATACTTGTGCTTCCAAGTAGTAAAACTTCTCCGTATGGCCGCTTATGATACTTGTGTATAACCCGAAAGATGCGCTTTTGGCTTCAGCCCCTTGCACAAGGTGCTAGGGTGTTCGCAAAATAGCGCTTTTTCACACTTAACTGACGCCTCGTCCTGTTATAAGGAGGTGGTAGCGAGCTTAACGAGGCAATCCGGACTATGATGCTTTATTTCTTTCACATAGCCAATGGAGCTTGAGGGTGGGGCTATGATATAGCCCCTCGATGACACCGCACATCTCCGGATTCGGTGCGTATGTGCTCGACCGAAACGGTCCTTCGTCAAGCGGGAATTCTAAACATTCCAATGGTCGATCAAGTGGTGACCCGACTCTCGCCAGATCATGACAGCTTAGTTTTCGCTTTCATCGAGGTGCTCGCCAAATTAACGGGCACAATCGCAGAGTTCTCCGTGCCACATTAGCCGATGATACGGAACGAAGGCAGCAAAACACGTGAGCCGCAAACCCAACATTTGACCAAAGACATGATTCGAGCTGATGCATATAATGCCTAACTCGAGACGCCGAACACTCCCGAAGGTGTTCGGACTTTATAATAATGGGCGAATTATGCCCTAAGCCCCTAGTGTCCGTGTATGGGCATGGTCTTCGACGCGCCGATGCCAAGGCGTCGAGTTCGCTTTGGCTATAGAAGGAAGCCAAGGAGAGTAACAACAAGAGACAGTGATAAAAAAGGTCTACGCAGGGTCTTAATCTGAAAAGAATCCTTGCAACGGGTCCTTGCTGCACGTCTGCGCCTGTGTCTCCATTGCGCCTTTATCCTGGAAGGGTACGCATGTTGTTCATCTGTAGAAAGAGAGGAACGCTTAGTTTTAGAAACAGTTCGTGCGAAAAATATGCAAAAGAAAAAATGTAAGTAATTAAAGCGAGGTTTATATGAAACCGCGACCGGTTGTGCGCGCAGCCCCCTGTGAAAAGGGTATGCGGCTAGGGAGCCCCTAGCCTGCTGAGTCCGGATTCGTCTATCCGAGTCCGGGGTCTTCAAGTGACCCTCGCACTGAAATGGCACCGTGTGGACCGGGCATCTTAAGCGTAAGAGACGTGTAATGCGGTATGGCGTTGAAGCGGACAAAAGCCTTTCGTCCCAACAGTGCTTGATATTCACTTTTAAATGGGACGATATGAAAAATTAATTTTCCGTGTCGAAAATTGTTTGGCGATCCGAACACGACTTCTAATAATATCGAGCCTGTGCACTTGGCGTAAGGGCCTGGTGTCACTCCTTTGAAGGAAGTGCGGCTGTGTCGAATTTTGGTAGGGTCTATCCCCATCCGACGGATTGTGTTTGAATATAGCAGGTTTAAGTCACTGCCTCCATCCATTAGGACGTTTGTGAATTGTAGTCCGTCTATTATCGGATTCAATATCAGGGGAGTCCGTCCCGCGTTTCGAACGCTTCTGGAGTAGTCCAGGTGGTCGGAAGTGATTGGTTTTGATATCCAATCTTTGTGGTCTGCTGGGTTGGACCGTGCGAAGCTCTTTTTGGAAAGTGCCGCACTGTTCTTCTGTGTTCTCACGTGAAGTGAGTTTACTGCTTTGACCCCTTGTGGGAAAGTCTTTTGTTTTCCGGTGCCCTGCTGGCGGGGTTTGTCTTCTTCGCTTGATGTGTCGAGCCCCTTGTGTTCGGCGTTTAATCGGCCGGGCTGTTTGAAAACCCAACAATCCCTATGGGTGTGATTTGCGGGCCTTCCGGGGGTACTGTGGATTTGACATACCCGACCCAGAATTTTGTGTAGGTTAGACAGTTCGTCACTGTCCTCCTTGAGGGGCTGAGCTTTATTATTTGTCCGTGAGCTTTTGAATCCGGCGTTGACTGTCGTGCTCTTTGAGCTTTTCTCTTTATTCCGGCGCTGCTCTTTTTTGCGCCGTGATTTTCCATTTCCATCTCTTATCTCGGATGTACTTGGGTCGCTGGTGCTGCTTCTTGCCAGCCAGCTATCCTCCCCTGCACAGAAGCGGGTCATGAGGCTTCTTAATGCGGTCATTGTCCTCGGTTTCTCTTGACCGAGGTGTCTCGGCGAGCCATTCGCCCTCGACATTGTGCTTGAAAGCTGCTAAGGCTTCACCGTCCTGGACAATCGACTATTTGGTTCATTTTAGTAAGGAACCTGCTCCGCATTTCCACGCCGACTCTCCCGGCTGTTGAGTTATGTGACTTGGGTCATCTCAGATCGAGGCCGGACATAAGTCCCTTGAAAATTTGCTCTAAACGCCTCGAGCTCTTCCCAACTTCCAACAAGTTTTCGGGAGGCTTTTGAGCCAATGACGGGCTGGCCCTTTGAGCTTGAGGGGTAGATATTTTATGGCGTGAGATCATCTCCTCCGCCATATGTATATGCAATATATAGTCTTCTATCCGCACTCTAGGGTCTGTTGTTCCATCGTAGGCTTCTATGTTTATGGGTTTAAACCCCGCTGGGAATTGTGATCCAAAGACCTCGTCGGTGAAGCATAGTGGGTGTGCGGCGCCCACTGCATTGTATGTGCCGCTATCGTCGGACACTTGATGTGTTCCTTTGCTTCTTGGGGCTTTTTTTTGGGTCCAGAGATGGACCTGGCTGGGCCATTGACGGTGGGGCTCTATGGCCTCCTCGTCGACTCGAAGCAGCTTACGCTTGGGTAGCTCTTCGGTTGGTGGCCATTGTCCGATTTATCTCATGGTTTTGAGTACTTTGCTCCATCTTATTCGGGCGCGCCTTCCGCTGTTTTGAGCTTTCGTTTTTCCTTCTTCAGGCTTCTTGCTGTAGCGATGAGCCTGCGCTTGAAAAGCTCTTGTTCGACGGGCTCCTCGGGCGCGACGAGTTCGTCGTCATTGAGGCTTGTTTCATCTTCGGAGGGAGGTATATAGTTGTGATCCTCAACCTTTTCTTCTGCCGCCCTTTCGTGAGGGCTTGCTTCTGCATCCTCCTGCGCTGAGTCTTGCTGGAGGGGGTTGTCTTCGACACTTTCTAGGGTATTGTTATTTCCTGTGCCGGAATCTATATTCTTGTTGTGGCGGGTTTTAGAGCGGCGCCGCTGACGCCGGTGTTTGGGCTGCTTCTTTAGAGAATCTTCCTCCGCTGCTTTTTCGCCATCCCCTTCTTTTGGGGTATCCACCATGTAGACGTCATATGACGAGGTGGCCTTCCAGTGCCCTGTGGGCGCTGGGTCCTGTTCGTCTCCGTCATCGTCGTCCATAGCGTCGATGTCGTTGGAGTCGTAGTCTAGCATGTCGGTTAGATCCTCGATAGTGGCTACAAAGTGGGTGGTGGGTGGGCTCTGAATTTCTCCATCGTCCGAACTCCAACCGTCCTGGCCATAGTTCGGCCAGGATTCTCCTGATAGCGAGAGATGCTTCAGGGAATTCAGGATATCGCCAAAAGGTGAGTGCTGGAAGACGTCCGCGGCGGTGAATTCCATAACCGGCACCTAATCCGGATTAATTGGTAGGGGCGCGGGAGGCTCGGAGTCCGGCGCCTCGGGATCACGTATTTCGCAGGGGACAAGATTGGTATTCAGCTCCATCGCCGTGGATGTTGAAGCCCCTGTATGGTGTCTATCCACCGCCCTCGATATGGGCAATCGGCCCGCTAGTGGTCAAGCGGATCCGAAAAGGGCTACCAAAGCACCGCCCGGGCGGCAGAGCTAGATCATGCCCATCGCCGCAGTCGGGCGCGCTGGTCAGGCTCGAGTCCGTCAAGATCAAGTCTCCGCGGTCATCGGCCGTGAAGTTTAGATTTCCGAATCGACCCGACGGCCAGGGGCGAGCTTCGATCCGCTCCAGATGGCCAAGAGAATTGCCCGCAGCAATTCCGCCGAATATGAAGATCTGTCCGGGAGAAAAGTCTCACCGACAGCGTTGATGGTTGAAGATGCCATCGAGCCTATCGGGACGCACACGGAGGAACTCTCAATGAAAGCACCAATGTCGGTGTCAAACCGGCGGATCTCGGTAGGGGGTCCCGAATCTGTGCGTCTAGGCGGATGGTAACAAGAGACGAGGGACACAATGTTTTTACCTGTGTTCGGGCCCTCTCGATGGAGGTAAAACCCACGCCCCGCTTGATTAATATTGATGATATGGGTAGTACAAGAGTAGATCTACCACGAGATCAAGGAGGCTAAACCCTAGAAGCTAGCCTATGGTATGATTGTTGAGATGTAATGTTCGCCCTATGGATTCAAGGCCCTCCGGTTTATATAGACACCGGAGAGGCTAGGGTTACACAGAGTCGGTTACAATGGTAGGAGATCTACATATCCAGATTGCCAAGCTTGCCTTCCACGCCAAGGAAAGTACCTTCCGGACACGAGCCGCAGTCTTCAATCTTCTATCTTCGTAGTCCGGGAGTCCGCGGATATTGATAGTCCGCTGTCCTGGACACCCCTAGTCTGTGACTCCTCAACAATGCTCGAGGAAGATAACTTAAAATTTTTAAAAATGATTGCTCAAACTTTGGCCACTTAGCTTTTCTGTCGTTTGCGTCCCGGCAAGGGGAAACTTTCTTGAACGAGCCTGGTCCACACCATTATCTTCTCCTTCCCCCTCCCCCCCAGCAAACTTGTGGGCGAGGGAACCTTCCTTTTGAGAAAGAGAAAGAAGAGAAAATAAAGATATGGAGCCTTACGGCTCGTTATTGCTTACCGGGGGTAGGTGCTGTACAAAGTGTCAGATAACTCATGCAAAAAACAGAAAGCATGAAATTGACAAGATGTGCGGAGCACATGAGTTTTATTTATGCACGGGATCTGCGCCCGGCTTTGTACAAAGGGTTACATGCAACAACGGCAAGGCTTGTACAAAAGGTGGTTGCTGGAACAGGTTCCGGCAACCGCGCCTTACGGGTAAAACTTATGAAGATGCTCAATGTTCCAGGAGTTGCTCACCGGAAAGCCATCTTCGGTCTCAAGGTGGACAGCGCCAGGCCTAGTGACTTGTTTCACCCGGTAAGGGCCTTCCCACTTCGGCGTCAACTTGTTGGAATTCTTGGCGGACTGAACACGCCGAAGAACAAGGTCGCCTTCCTCGAGACTTCTGGCATTAACTTTGCGGCTATGGTAGCGGCGCAAAAAGCTTGTTGGTATCGAGCAGCTCAGACAAAGAGCTCAAGACGGTCTTCCTCAAGGAGCAATCGCCATCTTGTCGCAGCTGCTCTTGCTCAAGCTCATCATAAGCGAGCACTCGAGGCGACCCGATACGAAGTTCCGTGGGGAGAGCTGCCTCTTCTCCATAGACTAGAGCGAAGGTGTCCGCCGTGGCTCGATTTGGCGTCGCCCCGACGACCAAAGAACCACCGAAGCTCCTCAATCCAGTTCTTTCCGCACTTGTGCAGCCTATCGAAAGTCCTGGTCTTGAGCCCGCGCAAGACTTCAAGATTTGCCCTCTCCGCTTGACCGCTGCTTCTCGGTGAGCAATGGGCGAAGCGCACCTTGGCGCCAAGATCTTGGACGATCGCACGAAGGTGCGGCTTAGAATTGCATGCCGTTGTCGGTGATGATCCGTTAGGGACCCCAAACGACAAACAATCGACCTAAAGAACTTGATCACGACCGTCTTGTCACCTTCCTCATCGCTTCCACTTCCGCCACTTTGTGAACTTGTCGATTGCAACGCATAAGTACTCAAAGCCCCGACAGCTCGGGAAAGGGACCGAGGATGTCGAGCCCCTGCACCAAAAATGGCCAGGATAAAGGGATCGTCTGGAGAGCTTGAGCTGGTTGGTGTATCTGCTTGGAATGGAACTGGCACGCTTCACACTTGGTTACTTGTGCAGTTGCATCCTGGAGGGCTGTCAGCCAAAAGAAACCTTGCCGGAATGCTTTGCCGGCAAGTGCTCTTAAGCCAATGTGGTGGCCACATATGCCTCCATGTATCTCCGCCAACAGCTTCTGTCCGTCTTCCCGGGGAATACACTTCAATTTCACACCGTTGAATCTTCTTCTGTACAGTGTATCGTCGACAAACTGGTACATACTTGATTGCCGGGCTACTCTTTCCGCTTCTTCTTGCTCTTCGGGAAGTTCTCCTGTCTGGAGGAAATTGACAATCTGCTGTGCCCATGCTGGAGCTTGCGGCTCGACAACAAGGACTAAAGGCACATATGCTGCTGCGGGAACATCCGCTTTACTGGAGAATCTGCGGCTCGGCCGAGTTGATGTTCCCGGCAAGCTTGCCGAGCAAAACTTGTCGGGAGCGCTCGCTTCAACGGAACAAACCCTGGGCTTGTCGGAGCAGTCGCTCGTCACAAGACTCTTGGTGTTGATCTTGGGGACCTTCTTGGCGGCGGTTTCGTGGAGCTCACGAAAATAGTCACCGAAATCAACTTCCTCTTCTTGCTCTGTCCCAGCTTGATGGCGTTCAGATGGTTGAGTCAGTTTGAGCACAAAGATTCCTGGTTCCATGTAACTTTAGTGCGCGACTTTGACAGCCATCGGCAATGTCGTTTCGAGCTCTTGGAACATGTTCCATCTCAGAGGCCGTCAAAGTGCTCTTCTAACTTTCTCACTTAATCAACATAAGCTTCCATCAACGGACTCGATAATTTTGTTTACTTGGCGGACGACTAGTTGTGAGTCACCCCGACAATGAGCTTCTTGATCCCAAGGTCTCGCTGCGATCTCGAGTCCGCAAGCAAACCTTCATACTCTGCAGATTATTTGTTGCTTGCTCCTTGGGAAAGTGCATCCGACGACGATTTGAGGTGCTCTCCGGTGGTGCGATAAGCAGCAGCGCCAAGACCGGCGCCTTTGCAAAGAGAAGGCACCATCAAAGTACATCAGCCACTCTTTGCTTGCTTCCTTGACGGGATGCTCGCTTCGAGTTTCTTCATCCGTGTTGGCGCCCACTCGCTATGAATTCTGCCAATGCCCGCTCGATAGTTGAAGTACTCTCAAACTTGAGGCCAAAGCTTGATAGTTCCAGTGCCCACTCGACAATCCTGCCTGTTGCTTCTGGATTCTGCAGTATCCTCTTCAGTGGAAAGCGAGTGACAACTGTGATCTCATGTGCTTGGAAGTAATGGCGCAACTTTCTCGAGGCCATGAGGAGGCCGAAAAGCAATTTCTGCACACCAGAGTACCTTGACCTAGCCCTTTCAGAAGGGAACTGACAAAATAAACTGGGCGCTGCACCATTTTCATCCGTTTCTCCTCCTGTGTCTGCGTAAATCCATCCTTGTCGGGACCATAGCTTGTCGGGGAAGCCCCCTGCTTGTCGCTGGATGCGTCTGCCGTGGTCGCTGGCTCATCATCTGCCTCCCTCTCCGCTACTAACGCAGCACTAACCACTTGATTGGTTGCCGCTAGATACAACAGCAACTTCTCTTGTGGCTTAGGTGCGACCAAGATTGGAGTGGAGGACAGTATCTCTTCAAGTCTCCGCAGCAGCAGCCTCCGCTTCGAGTCCATTTCATTGACCCGCTTTTTCAATATTTTGAAAATGGCAGTATGCCAGCCAGCAGACTTAGAGATAAACCTGCTAAGAGCAGCCACACAACCGCAAGCCTTCAGACATCCTTGACGCGCTTTGGTGCTTCAATCTGCTCAATGGCCTTGATCTTGTCGGGATTGGCTTCAATTCCCACCGAGACCATGAAAAACCCGAGAAGCTTGCCGGAGGGGACTCCAAACACACACTTCTCGGGGTTAAGCTTGAGGTTGATCTTGCGCAGATTTGCAAAGGTCTTGTCTAAATCCTGAATCAGAGTTGCTTTGTCCTTGCTCTTGACCACTATGTCATCCATGTAGGCTTCCACATTTCTGTGCAACTATGGCTCAAAAGCGTCATGGACTACTCTTGCAAATGTTGAACCGGCATTCTTTAATCCGAAGGCATCCGCACGAAAACAAGATGTGCCACATGGAGTAATGAATGCGGTCTTCTCCTCATCCTCTTCTGCCATGAAGATCTGATGATATCCTGAGTATGCGTCAAGAAATGAAAGCAAATCACATCCGGCCGTGGAGTCAACAATCTGGTCAATGCGCGGCAAGGGAAATGGGTCTTTGGGACAAGCTTTATTAACATCGGTAAAGTTGATACAAAGCCTCCATTTCTCGTTTGCCTTACGCACGACTACAGGATTGGCCAACCACGTAGGATGGAGCACTCCTCTGACAAGACCTGCTGCTTCCAGTTTCTTGATTTCTTCTGCAATGAACTCTTGGCGCTCCACTGCTTGCTTCCTGACTTTCTGCTTGACGGGCCGCGCATGAGGACAAACGGCAAGGTGGTGCTCAATTACTTTCCTGGGAACACCGGGGATGTGAGACGGTTGCCACGCAAACACGTCGATGTTCGCCCGCAGGAAAGCAACGAGCGCGCTTTTCTATTTAGGGTCGAGAGTGGCACTGATGGTGAAGGAACCACCAGTGCCGTCCTCCTTGGCGGACACCTTCTTGGTCTCTAGCGGAGCTGCCTTCGTCTTCTTACCCTTGTCGGTGGAGCTCGATGGTGCGTCCTCGACGGTAGCGCAGCACTCCGAAGAGGTGCGCTTGCCGGAGTGGGCATCAGAACTCTTGCCGGACTTGGTCTTCTTCTTCCCCGGAGCTTCAAATGACAAGTGTCTTATGCTCGCTGCGGCTGCTTCTTCCCGAGATCTTGTCGGCGCAGATAAGGGCATCCTTCTTGTCGCCAGGACAGAGATGACACTTATCGGCCTGGCATCTTGAGCACGCTAGGCATAGTGAGAGGCTGCCATGAACTTGGTGAGCGCCGACGGCCGAGTATTCCATTGTAAGGCAATGGAAAATCAGCAACGTCAAAAGTGACCCTCTCAGTCCTGAAGTTCAACTCGCTACCAAATGTCACCGGCAACGTGATCTTTCCCTTCGGCTTGCTCCTTCCCGGATTGATTCCTTGAATGTGCCGGTCTCTTCGAGCTCATTGTCGTGGATCCGGAGTTTCGGAGTACCGCGGAGGAGATCAGGTTCAAGCCGCCCCGCCAACTAACATCTTAGTGACCTTGAGGTTGCGGATAGTTGGTGAGACCAACATCGACAAGCACCCGACCGCAGCTTATGCGATCGTGGTGGTCCTCAATATCAAAGACGATAGGCGTCTTGACCATTTCGTAGGCTTGCGTGACTCGATGGGTGGTTCTGCTGCATTGACTTCCCGCACCCATCGCTTGAGCTGGCGGTGCGGCGGCGCAGAAAGCACCGCCGCCAACGCACAGACCTCTGTGGCTTTCAAACTCCTACTCATTGGCCTGGTCATCATCCATCTCTTCATCTTCGCTGCCATCTTCATCCTTGTCGCGCCGCTGGAGGCCTATCTCCTTGCCGCTTGCTTGGCCTTGCCGCGGCGCCCTCCCCGCCGGACGCTTTTGCCGATCCTCCAAGACCTTCTTGGGCCTTCTCCTTGTCGCGTCGCTCATACTCAGCTTTCTGCTGCTCGACAAGCTGCTCGACCTTCTTGTAGCTCTGGAGATCGTGGCCCTTGGTGCGGTGGATCTTGCAGTATTGCTTGTCGGAGCCGTCCTGCTTGTTGGCGGCTGCCACAGCTTCGGCTTCCTTGGCGCCACCTCCATTGCCGGACTGCTCAACGACTAGCACATCTTTGCCTTTCTTCCTTTTGTTGTTCCACCGCCGGTTTTTCCTTGCCGGGGCAGCATCTTCGCTGTCAGATCCTCCTGCTCCTGTAGTCTCTCCGGGGAGTTTCCTCCCTTCTTCAGCACGTGCACACTTGTCGGCCAGGCGATAGCTCATCGACGCTCTCTCGATCTTGCACATCGCCATCTCCTCTCGCATCTCGCGGTTTCAAGACGTTCGATGGAACGCTACCGATGACCGCGCAGGATGGACATCTGGGATGTTGCGCTGTACTTGGCTGAATCTCTGAATCTCCTTGCGCAGGGGCTCTCCTTCCTTCTGGGCGAGCAGATGAAGGTCGCTCTCTTGGCCATGAGGCTTGTGGCCGCCCGTAAAGGCGCCGACAAACTGATGGCACGGATCCGCCCACGAGGATATGGAGTTGTCTGGCAAGTGCATGAGCCAGGATCTGACATTGGGCTTGAGCACCAGTGGGAAGTAGTTGGCAAGGATCTTGTTGTCGCGCCCCCCGGCAGCTTGCACCGCGATGGTGTAGATGCTGAGGAACTCCGACGGATGCAACCTGCCGTCGCATTTCTCTCGCACGCCTGCTTGAAATTTTTGTGCCGCACCATCGACTTGCCGCAGCTCACGAGTGAACGCAGGCAACCTATCGCAGACGCGACAAGTCGCCTCGTTCCCCGGTGCATGCATGTCGACGGTGGGCCCGGGCCGCTGGTCCGATTGACGCCGCTTTCTTCGACGCCGATGCGTAGTACGAAGCGTCTTCTTGCTGTCGTTCTTGAAGAACTTGGCGCTGATCGCGACGAGCTCGCGGATCTGATGACGCTGTGGAGTCAGTGTCGAGGTTGACCCGACGAGTCGGCGATCTTGGCCTTCGGGGCGGAGAGTGTACGGTGGTTGCACCCCCACCGGTCTTGTCGCCATCGGCTCGCGTTCGGCAATCTTGCCGTGGCTGCGATGCATTTGGCTGCCGTGGAGTGTCGTCGTTGGCGAAGCCGATGAGACTCTGAATGGTGGTCCTCCAATCGTCGATCTTGTCCGCCGTTGGAGGGTAATCCAGGAGCAGCTGAGCTCGTGCCAAAGCTTCTTCCGAAGTTTTGGGTGGCGGTGGCGAACGGTAAGGAGCGGATATGCTCGACTCCCAACCGGGTTGGAAGGAGCAAGATCCCGCCCAGCGACCGCTTTTGCTCGTGCCAACATGTCGGCGCGCATGCTGATCTTGAGCATCCCGAGATCCACCAGCTCGATCTCGGTCCAACGAACATATGGTACCGCGAGTACCATGACGCTGTTGGTCCCGCACCTCCTGAGATGGGCGCGGTACATGTACGGACGCCGAGGTTTGCGCAGCCTTGTCCTTGGACCTGGCGACAGCGTGAGCTCCCTCATCGACGCCCGTTCCTCCGCTGGCGTCTACCCCACCACCCGTTTGCTCCGGTGGCGGTGGGATCGACGTGGACGGAGCAGCCACCTCTGAAGCCTTCTTCTTCGGTGGCATGTTGATGAAGATGATGAAGAAGATGAAGATCTAGCTCGCGTGAACGCCGGATCGGGTTCACACAACCTCCACGCCCCCTACCTGGCGCGCCAAAGATGTCGTGGGAACGAACACCTATGGGACCGGAGCCCCTTTCGGTCCGGCGGGGGGCGGAGATCGCACGAAGAGCGGATCGAGGCGAAGCACACGAGCGATTTTACCCAGCGTCGGAGCTCTCCGGAGAGATAATACTCCTACTGCTGCTTTGTGGTTGTATTATGTTCTTGCTCGGGAGCGTGAGTGTTCTCTGGTTTCGAATGCCTCCCCCCTCCGCTACGTTGCGCATGGGCCTCCTTTTATACGCTCAAGGGGTCACCGACAGGTGGCAACGCATGCAAGGGTAAAAATGTAAAAGAACTGCGGTTGGTACACCTACTTGTACAGTGTATCCTACCTAACCTCGACGGCAGGGGACAAATGCATTAAATGCCCGTCTGTGTCGCCCAAACAGTGCAGAAAAGGACCGTCAGGGGCGCCACCGCTCGCCACGATGGTGGTCTTGTCAGTGCCGCTTGCCACCTCGCACCGCTGGTTGCACAGCCTCTCACCACGCGCACCTGGAAAGGTCCCGTGGCGACACATTGACGGATGCGCCGGAGCTGCAGGTACAGAGAGTGGCTTGCCGCGCAAGCGCCTTTGTCATGATGTCGTTGTCTTGCCGCTACCGAAGCTTGTCGCCGCCGAGCCTTGCCGAACGTGAAGCGTCATGCAAGTTCCTTGAAATGCCTTGGTTGGCCTTCCCGGCAAGCTCCTCTTGCCGGGGTCTTGTCTCCTTGACTTAAACACTTTGTTCTTGAATGGCTCCAAAGTAACCACGGAGGACCTTGGCGGTCACCCGGCAAGCCTTGCCGCGAGGCGCTGCGACTGCCCGTGCAGAAGTTCGGGATACTAGGGTACCCTTACTCTAGTACACCGACAGTCCTAGATGGGTCTATTGTCATGCCTCTCGTCGATGCTTCCCGCGAGGGAAGGTTATGCGCGGGCGCTACCTTGGCCAGGTAGGACGGCATAAGCCTTGTGTGCATGTTTTTTTGTAAGGATCCTTGTCCCCGATTGGGGCCGTTTTGCCACGACGGTGGCCGTTGGTGCCTTTGGTAGGCACGGGGCCACCCAGGACTTAGCCCCCAGGGGAGTTGGTCGGAGTGGTTGGGAGAGTGTCATGGCAGTAGGACAGTTTTGTCGAAATGCTTTGGTCCACCCGAATGGGAGTGCATGGCCAGGGTTCCGTGGTGTGGGTACAATGTGCTAACCTCTGCAGAGTGTGTGTGTTTAATCTATTGATAGCCGCGCCCGCGGATATGGGCCCAGTTCGTAGTTGGTCACACTATGGGTCAACAGTAATAATAATGATGTGCTTAATAACAACCCTGGTTCGATGATGAAAGAAGTTGGTTGATATTTATGTGATCGTGAGAGGATCACTGTGGTGTCGTGAACACCAACTTGTTGGATGTTTGTGATGTTACGCGAGAGTCAAGGGTAAAGGTCAAGCTCCTTGTGGTCATAAATGATTACTACGGTATTGTTAATACCAAGCTTGATTGATCCTCGAGATGATCCCGTGATGTCCTTGATGGTAAGTTTGCACAGGTGATGGTTACGATGTAACCCAAGCAGAGTAAGTTGGTACATGTTAGTTTCATCATGTTGCATGCTAGTATCATCATGTTCATATGTTTATGCCATGCTCGTATTGTTTTAGCAGTATCATCTTGTTCATGCTATGATTGATCTGATAGTATCATGTTAATCCTTGTTAACCTGTAATTGCCATGCTATTGTTTGTCTTGATTGCGTTGGTTGCTATGAGCTTGCAAGTACATTCAATGTACTGACCTGGTGTGTCATGCCAGTTTGCAGGTCATGCCGGATATGATTGCTTGTTTGACGTGGATTCCGTGGTTTGCGAGCTAGGATAAGCTGCCCACCAGAGTCTCCCAAATGGAGTGGAGTTCACCACCGTCGTCGATGTTCCGCTGCCAGTAGTCATTCCGCTGCATCGTGTTGTTCTGCTGCATGTATAGAGCAACTGTGGCAGGCGTAGCATCGCCGTTTCGATGTAATCCCCTTGTACCCCAATAGATTGCAATAAAGAGCTGATTTGTTCTATGCTAAGCTGTGTCGTATTCCAGAGGACTTCTCCTCGATCTCTGGGCTGGAATACAGGGCGTTTCGATTTCTCGGAGCCGGGGTGCCATATATATATACACACACACACTATTATAGAAGGGAAAACATAGGTTCAGTTTTGCATTCTTATGGAAAAATAGAACTGAGCTATGCGTCGTCTTGAAAAAAACAAACATAACTTGGGCTGCTGATGTTATATACAAGCTAGGATGGGAGGCCCGGAGGCCGCTTGATACCTGCTGGATCCAAAAAAAGTTGAAACATGTCGTGGGTTGCCCATGTTAAACAACAAAACCTAGGCCATGGACCTTGTCGGGGATATACCCGCGGTATGACCCGGCCAGAGTTATAACCTGGCTGGGACTCGGTAAACCGGCAGGTGATAAACCGGTTGACAGTTAAGACAGGTGGCTAAGACAGACGGTAAACCGGCAGATGTTAAGTCAGATCATAACCCGACAGATGTTAAGTCAGATCATAACCTGGTAGACAGTCATAAACCAGCAGATGTTAAGTCAGATCATAACCCGGCAGATGTTAAGTCGCCTGTGGTTAATAAGTCCGAGACGTTAAGAAGCCCAAGATGTTAAGAAGCCCATGAAGAGAAGTCAGGATAGTTTAAGTTTTAGTCCGAGATGGACTCTACATGTAACCTGCCCCTTCAACTTATATAAGGAGGGGCAAGGCACCCCAAGAGTGGGAGGAAATAATCTTAAGGGTTAGACATAACTAGGAGAGCCGGTTTACGGCGACTCCCTCATGATGATAATGAGACCTAGCCACAAACAACATGTAGGGTTGTTACTGGATGATGTTTCTCGGGGCCCGAAGCTATCTAAATCTTTGTCTTGTGTGTTGCGTCTCTCGATTCCGCTCAACCCTTCTCAAGCTACCATATAGATGCGTTGGCGTCGTGACTAAGTCCTCACACTAGACATCTCGCCGTGACAAATCGACGACGGTTGGTGCCGCCATGGGCACGCGCAATGGTGTTGAGTTTTCAAGGATTTTCCTCGTGGATCAAGAAGTTCATAATTTTCCGTGAAGAAGAGCTGGTCAAGAGGATCCATATCAACTCCAAGATTCATCGGTTCAAGTTTAAGATTTGTGAGATTTAAAGGTTCATGAGAAAATTAAAGGTTACGCCTGTGGGTCATCATAAGGTCGACGATATTGGGAAAGATGATTTTACACCGTTAGGTTTCAAGCCACCGAATCCGGCCAGGGATCGGCTTCGACGGAACAAGCTGCTGCCTTAATCGATCTGTCAATAACTAGCAGTTTCTGTGCACCAAAGCAAGGGCGTCAAGTCAATCCTCATCAAAAATCAATTCAAAGCAAGGCAACTTTTGCGAGTCGCTGTCGCTACCTCACGCACAGCCATTCAAATCTGAAGGGATTAGAGTAGCGAGTATGACTCGGGAGTCAACAATCATAATCCGGATTCAAAACTCGTCTTTAATTGTGCTTTTGAGCCGGATTCACCGGATGATTTTATGGCCTTGAATCGTTACCTTGCCTGCCTCCGAACCGCCCCGGTGCTGCTGCAACGCGCGGCCACATGGGCCTTCTGCTGATCCGCCCGCGGTAGACCTCGCCACTTGAGCCGCAATCCAGCCGGCCTTCGTCGCGACGGTCAAGCACCAGGCCGGCCTTCCCTCTGCTATGATCCGCCGTCCATAAACCGCCTTCAGCACCGCGCTAAGCCGGCCTCATGCCGCTGACCAGTTCCGTCGCTAAGTCGTTGCACGAAGCTTCATCTGGACTGGCTCTACACCTTGCTATGAGCCGTTGCAACACATGCATTGCCTGTTCTACCGCTCCCCCGGATGATTATGCTGTCGTGCCGGGTCAAACCGGCCACGTTTGCAAGTTGGCATCATCGGCAGACTTAAGTCGCCCCTGTTTCCCATGGATGCGTATTTCACAGTTAATGGATGGACGTGCACCTCAACACTTGATGGATGACAGGCACTATTTGCACGTGAAAGTCTCTTTTTTTTAGAGAGAAATTCTTCATTTAAATTATGAATGAGTACAAAGTAGTTGACTCTTACAAGCACACTGATATGCAAACACAAAGGACCATGAACACCTAGAGTACCCTAAGACAACCATAACACAAGAAGATCTCCGGAGCCCGCTTTATACACAGGATGATACGATCAAAACTGCGAAAATTGACCGCCCAATCAAATTGCTTGAAGAACAGGCGCGTACGCTTTCGTCCAGTTCGCCCCTCTCCGATCGTCCGAGACGCTCCTGCTAAGACCCGCCCTGGTTCGTCAAGCCGCCCCGTTGCCGCGGATTAGCTCCGTCTCCTGCGCCTTGTCGACCCGCCGCGGTCCTCCGCCGCTTCAAGCCACTATTGTTTGGGCTATGACCCGCCCTTGTATTGACGACCTTGACTCGCCGGCACCCTTCCAAGTTGCCGCCGCTGAGCCGTCGTTGAGGCCTTGACCCGCCGCCGTTGATCCGTCGTGGTCAATCCGCCGTGGCTGGCCCGCCGGCCGCTGCGCCCTCTGAGCCTCGAGCGACGCCTCGTCTTTGGCCATGAACCGCCGCGGCCCGTGAACCAGCCAGCCGTCGCGCCCTTCTCCATCAACAGGATTGAGCGGCCGCCGGGTTGTCCCCGTGCAACCTCGCCTCGCCTTCGTCAAATCGCCGGCAACCCCCTGCGCCGCTGAGCTGCCATCACCGGCGTGCCGAGCCACTGCTGTGGCCCGCTTTGACCTCGCTCCTCCAAACCGCCCCGCCGGCTTGATGCCTCGGCCACAAGCCACCCCCTCGGTGTTCAAACCGCCGTTTTTCATCACCGCAGCCATGAGCCGGCCACACCCCCACCACGGCACCGTCTTATCTCTGCTTCGAGCCGCCTTGCTGGGAGCTTCCATGAACCGGCCGGCCGCTGCCGACTAATCCAACCTCTGCTTCTGTAACATCCCAAAATTCTAAATTTTGGAATGTTATATTAAATAGATAGTTTTGATTGATTGTTTGATTGCTTGGGTGAAATTGAGTGAAATTCGAAACTTTATAAAAGTTAAATGAGAGGGAATAAAAGGACTTTCCCAACTTTCATTTTTCATTTATGATCTCCATGAATTCAAATTCATTTCATCATAAAACCCTAGAGAGAAGATGACATGACTTCTTCCATTTAATTAAATGAAAAAGGGTTTTGAAAAAGATTTGAATTTCATTTGGAAAATATTTCCAATTCTGAAACTTTATGCAACTCAATGATTTTCACGAGAGAAGATAAAATGACTTCTTCAAATTATATGAAACATGATTTGGAAGTTTCAAAGATTTCAAATTAAAAAGACCTTTTGAAATTATTTTCAAATTTGAGTTATTTGGATTTTATTCAAATTATTTTTTTCCAAAAATAAAATAGGGTAAAATGATTCCCTACATCAGAAAATTGGAGAGAAATAAATTTGAAATCATTTTGGTATTTTTAAAATAATTTTATTGGTTTATATTGCAACAGTAGCACTGTTTGCTTTATTTAAATATTTCTAAATTTTATTTTATGTTAAGAAAATGTACATGTTGTAGAAAATCGTTTTCTAAAAATTTGGATATATAATATGACTATGGGAATATATATATTATTTTTCTTATGCTGTTTATCTTCTCCGTTTTTATCAAAAAAACTAAGCTGGACATGCGACCCATCACTAACTGCCGCCCATGTGCGTTCCATAGTGACATGCGACCCATGTAACTCTCCTACATGGGCCAGGCCCAGCCAGCCATTTCATTTTTTTTACTTAGGCCGAATTTTGTTTTAAAAAAACTATAGCGCGCGGCCGGCCGAGGCCTTTAGGCCCGTGCGAGGCGTTTAGCCTTTTTCTTCTCCGTTTCGTTTATTTTCGTCTACGTTTAGTCCCACATTGCTTAGCCTTTGACCCCTATGCCTCTTTTCCACCTATAAATATAGATCCGTAGAGCCTTCAAAAATCATCCACTGCGGGTTAAATCAACATTTTGGTTTGACTAGCTGATAAATATATTTCTCCTCTCCGACGGAATTTCTAGAAGTCGCTTCCTCTATCTCAAGTCGTCTTTTCTCTATCTAAAGGTATCTTTCTTCATATTTTTTATAGATATTCCCGTAGCTTATTATTTCTAGACTAGTATGGGAGAATAATTAGATTTATAAATTAGTCCACGTATTTATATTTTGGACTAGAATTCTTGGTCTTGATTTTTCAAATAGCCAAAACTTTTTACTCGTTCATCCAAATTAGATGAAACCAGCGCCTACATTTTCGTGTTGATTCCACATGTGAACCTATCCCAACAACTTTTTGAGGTTTTCAAATTTCAAAATTTGTTCAGATTCTTACTCAAATTTCTTTTGATCATATCTTTTTATCTGTACCTCCGTTTTCGATGAAACCAACGCCTAAATCTTCGTAATGATTCTCTCTGTCCAGTAAACAACTTGAACATGATTTTGACAAATTAAAATTTGAGTTTAGTTCAGATTAGTGTTCGATCTTGTTTTGTTTGTTTCTTGAGTTTTGTAACTTCGTTTGAGTTGATTCTTTTTGCCAATCGAAGCTCTTGACCTAAACTTTCTGATAAGGCCAAATTCACTTAATTTTGGTACTGTTAGAAATTGTTTTATGCTGCAAGAGTAAATTGTTTATTTTCGAAGTTTTCTGAGATCTTTTCTTCGATTCTTTTGCCTGAGTGCTTATGTATGCTATTGCTTGCTCGCGATAGATTGACCGGAGTGTGATGAGTAGAACTATCAGGAGTTATGAGTGCGGATCATCTTCATCAACCGTACAGTCAAGTTCACACGCTGGTCATATCCCTTTCACCTCAAACATTGCATGAGTAGGATTGATAACATGTGGGTATTGGGGAGTAGTCGATGAGGTAGGAACCTATTGCCCTGTTACTATCAAACCCTTGAGTTACTTCTACGTTATGCTTATATTGCAATGCTATGCTCGTAGATGTGTTTTGGGTTTGTGAGTATCCATGACAGATGTGAGTTGTTAATTAACGGTTAACTTAAGGTGGCTACTTAAATACACATCTGGGTGGATTGAGGGTCCTGTGGAACCCAGTGTTGCCTGTTTTTTTGCAAATCCCGGGGTTCCGTGTGATTACCCAGGCTCAAAGGGATCATAAGATTATTCATGCTAGAAACTTCCGTGTGCATCCACAAGCTATTATGGGCTCTAGCATAGTTGAGTATGTTGCGTGACCTCTTTTATTGGTAGGCTAGCAGATGTAGGGGATCTAGGTTGGTACTGTCTACCCAGAGTAAAGAGTTAATGCTTCTAAAATACTGTGTCTCAGTCATCTGTTTCTCAAACACCATGTAGTGCGAGGAATCCAACGGAGGAGATCGAGTCTTGTGGGGAAAAGTGCACAAACCTCTGCAGAGTGTACAAAATAATCATGGTTAGCCGTGTCCCCGGTTATGGACATCTTGAGTATCTGGTTCTTGGATCATCATGTTGATCTCATCACTTTACTTAATTAATTTGTTGGGTTGTTAATGATTACTTTTAATTGGGATTGAGAGGGGGATTACCTTCTCAATGTTTTCAACAAACTTTGTAGTTAAATAAAATATATTCCTTTGTAGTAGGGAAAAATTGGCTTTTCGCAATTTTTTTTATATAACCATAGAGCTTTTCCACCAGCCAAATATGCATGTAGTGATAGCTATTATTCATTATTATCCTGTGGTGTGAATTTGCCAGTACATTCAATGCACCGACCCTTTGTGGCTGGAACGTCTCATGTTGCAGGAATCTTGCGACGGGTAAGTAATACGTTAGGGTTACGATTTCTACACTCAACTTTGCCATTGGTGTTGATGGGAATGCACAACCTTGTTGTTTCTTCCGCTTTATGGATTAAGGTAATAGTATTTACGCTACTTTATACATGCGATTTACCTTTGTTATAAATCCTCGAGTACTGTGTGTGTCAGCATACCGATCGGCTGTCAGGTGGCCTTCACCCGAGCCGCCCAGAGCTTCGATCGAGCTCGCTTGCCTCCTCACAATGGGTTGCTCATGGCCTCCCACTGGCTCCGCCGAGCCGCGATGCTCTGCCTTCACCGCTGTTGCTGCTTGGCCAATAGCCGTGATTTCAACTCCCAACCACCGTCATCACGAGACGCTGTTCGTTTCCTTCTGCTGCTTTACCTCGCCGAGTTGTACCCACGTCCTTGCCTTTGCTGAATCGCCGACCCTGCCGTGGCCTTGCTTCCTCGCCCTCGCCTTTCTGCCTTTGCATCAAGGCCGCCTCGTTTATGAGCTATTTGCCGGCATGAGCCGGCTTGGAGCGCTCCTGCTGCAGCCTCAAATTGCCACCGAGGCCTACGCTTGAGCTCCTTCTTGCTTCGCCTCTGCGCGAGGCCAGCTTGACCGAGAATTGAAGGAAAGTGAGATGTAGAGAGAAAATGGTGTGCTGGTACTCCTAATGAGGAGATTAGGCGAGAACGTGTGGATGAGGATCACGGGATAAAGCGATGAGCTGGGCAGGCCCACAGAGAAACATGCATCACCTCATCGAGCTGAATGATAATGCAAAGGTTCAGCCGGGCAAAAGGAATAGTTTTCAAGCGACTGTGTATTATCTTCTGGTTCTGAGGCCACAGTGGAAAAAGTGGTTACTGACAGCGTGATGACCAGAGAAAAAAATTTGTGGAAGTTGTAAAATTCAGATCAGTTGGAAAACCAGCGACGTACATGACTGGCTCGACGTCCCAGGAAAAGATCAGGTGCTATCCACCTTATTTATTTTTTCAATGTACTTTAAATTCCTCTGAGAACAATTATCCTCCCTTTCAATATTCTTTCCATGTTGATGGCATAGACAACAAGATCATCTGTCATCCAGGTACATTGGGACAATTATTCACTACCGAGAAGCGCTTACGCTACCGCCCTTGCGGTCTGGTCTACATCAACACACCGGGCCGCACCTGTCTGCATGAGCTATTTATTGAGTATGAGAAACTCACTCCTTGGGTAGCCCGGTTTTATTCCAACAAATTGGAGGCAAATTATCATCAACCGCCATCTGCGCTGGATGGCTCAATGGACATGCGCACAAGTCGCCGCCACTACAGTTTGGTTAACTTCAAACATCCAGTTGGAAGGAACCATTGGCCGAGTTGCTGACACGGTTCATACGGGATCATTTATAACCCACCACAGTCACCTCCACCTTCTGTGGATTCACATAGCGCTATCAACACCAATGATATACACCTTTTGCCATGGTCAAATACGAAGAATCTAAAGACAACTCCTTGAGTCATCTTAAGACTCGGGGCTACGATGACATGACTCAACAAATCTTGCCGGCCAAAGAAATTTAAGAACCCGGGACGATGGAGGGAAGATAACTGGTCCCGGAGGCTACCACCATATTGTTGAAAATTTAAAGGCCGTCAGAAGATTTCCGGCTCAATGAAGAAGTTCCGGGTCATCAAAAAGGATTCCGGTTCTAAATCTGGTTCGAGAGACATCTGTCTCCCATAAAGCATTGGAGCTCTCAAATATCCGGTTTAAAATCCGGCTCAAGGGAAGTCAGTTTCACTGAATCTCTGAAATATCCGGTTTACAATCCGGTTCGAGGGAAATCTGTCTCCCACAAAGCTCCGAAGCTCTCAATATTCGGTTTAAATTCCGGCTCAAGAAGAATATTATCTCTCACAAAAGTTCGAGTTCTCAGAAGAAGTTAAAGGGACCAAAGAGAGTCTGTTGCAAAAGCACAACTCAAACATAGGTACCCCTTGAGCACAGCTCAAAATATTACTTGGGGGTGTTTTTGTTCAAAAGAAACAAAGAGTTCATAACCTTGTGATAGGCTATAAAAGCCAGGCTTGGAAGCCAGGTGTATTCACCTAAAACCCCGGGTTACCCTTCCTGTATTCTGGAAGCTTCTCCATCAGGTAATCCTGATTGACCTGGCGAACTCTTAACAGTCAATCTTTTTCCAGGAAAGTCCATGAACTTGTTAAGGTTAAAATGCCGTTTTGTCATGAGAGTGCACGGTTTACGGATAGCAAGGACAAGCTCAGGCTGTTACAGCCGCCTTCCTTGAAACTTGGATAATTCGGCCTGTGATGCTTGATGTACTCTGACCCCCCGTACTCCTAATAAGTCTATCTTTAAATAAGAACTGAATTTATCCGAGTTAAAATGTCGAAGTGGTAGTATGAGTGCGGGCTCACGGAAAGTGCGTACCTTCCAGTGGTTAATACTAGTTTCATTGAAGAAGATATTTTGGCTCGGCGGCCTATGAAAGCCTTGGATTTTTTTTGTTGATTTTGCTTTGAACGTCTTTTTGCAATTTTTCTCTTGTGACATAGTAATACATGGTTGAAAGCCAAATAAGGCTTATAAATCTTCATGAGTTATATATGACAATAAACCGGTGTTTATCAACCCAGCCTGGTTTCTGACTATAAGTCGCCAGTATAAGATGAAGATAGTCCGGTGTTTATTGACCCGGCCTGGCTTTTGACTATAAGTCGCCCGTTTATGATGAGAAAATATCCGGTGTTTATTAACCCGGTCTGGCTTTGGACGTTAAGTTGCCATTATATATTTGGATTGCGCCATTGTAATCATGCGCTCATAAATCACTGGGTTATATTATTCAAATAGCCAACATGGCTAGATTTTTATTATGGTTATCAATAACCAATATTATGGATGAGGTTTTCAAAATCGCTTTAGCGCAATGGATATTATTTTATCAATGGGTATGATTTATTCTACAAAGGAATAGTCCCAAGTTGCTGCAGGTTTACGACCCGGCACTTGGGAGCTACATTATTCAAGTTAAGATTATATCAAATATGAGTATTTCAAGTCTCATGTCGCTGCAAGCATGCACCATGACACTTGGGGGCTAATGCAAAGTCATTTTACTGGCCTTATTGAAGACCCGACTCATCACATCATAATGAGTCGGCCCTTGGGGGCTACCAATTGCTCCTGTCAACAATGCAAGGTACACAAGTCACTACAGAAAAAAGACACATCCGTGACATTTTGGGCCGAACGAAATTTTTTCTGTCATACATATGACACTTCTATGACGATAATTGTGACAAAACCCGACATCATCATAGATGTTGTGGGCTCCTACTTCTATGAGAAAAAATCATGACAAAAAATGGGCTTTTCATCCTGGGCGGGCCGGAGATGTCTGCATGACATTCTTTGGGCCGTCCATGACGGAAAAAACCGTGGTAGAAGCGAGGGGGAGGAAAATTTCGGGGAGTTGCCAGTTACGGTGGGAGGTTGGGGGCGGAGCGATGCGCATTTCTCTTGTACGTACGCTGCTGCAGTGTGTGCGGCGTTAGCTCTAATCAAGCCGAGTGAGGCGTTGGGCTCTAATCGAACCCGAGCGACAGACCGCAGTTACGCGTTCTCGAACCCGAAAGCGATCGATCGATGGTCGTTAATCAACCCGATGGAGCGATTCCTTTGCTACTGCTGCTAACTGAAGCCGATCGATGCAGCCTCTAGGATGAACAGTGAGCGTTGCAGGGGGGTGGATGAACAATGAGCGGTGGCGTTGCCTCTGGATGAAAAGGAACCCGTGGTATGGAGGGCTGGATGAACAGTAGACGGTGGAGGGGTGGCCGTGGAGGGGTGGTTGAACAGGACCCCGTGGTGTGGAGGGCTGGATGAACAGTAGACGGTGGAGGGGTGCCCGTGGAGGGGTGGTTGAATAGTAGCCGGTGGAGTAGCGCGCGGTGGAGGCTGGATGAACAGGAGCCCGTGGAGGCTGGAGGAGGTCGACGGTAGCCTGTGGAGGCTGGAGGAGGTCGACGGTGGAGATGAACAGTATCCCGTGGAGTCCTGCTTTGCGGTGCGCCACACCCTCCCCATTTTGACAAGAGCGCCCAACACAAGTCCGTTTAAATCCGCTTTCTTGATCGCCACACCCTCCCGATCAACAGACCCTGCTTTGACCGTAGGAGGTCCGTTTCATCCGCTTTCGATGCGCCACACCCTCCCGATCAATAGGACCCCGCTTCGACCGTAGGAGGTCCGCTTCTCCGCTTTTTACAAGACGCCAGCCCTCCCAATCAACAGACCCGCTTGAACGTGGCGGTCGAACACAAGGCCGCTTCCTCCATTGTGCGGTACACCAGCCTCGCTTCCATCGCTGCTCCGGCCCAAGCCCTCCCGATGAACACAACCACGCATTCCGCTCCGACCCACCGGTTGGCTCCCTATGAACACGATGACGACGTTGTTTCTCCGTTCCGACCCACCCATGTACGTATGCGCGAGTAGGCGTTGAGACCTGCCAGTATGTATGTACGTGGCGGTCAGATTTTCTTTCTTGCACCTCGCCACAGACGTGCGTGTACATGCTACGCGCGCGCTTTTACTACGACACGTGCGCGCCTCTACATCTACGACACGTGCGCGCCTCTACATCAACCAGTATGTACGTACACGTCCACGACCAGAATGACAACACTACGTACGCTTCGACCAGGTGGGTCCCGACTGTCAGGCACTTCCTTGCATGCGAAGATGTAGCTGGTGGGTCCCAGCAGTCAAGGGGGTGAATCATTTTTTTTGCCCGGACGTAATTCCTTGCGTGCGAAGGTGTAGCTGGTGGGTCGCAGCAGTCAGGGGGGAAATGTTTTTTTTCACAAAATATGTTGGCCCGTCCAGTGGGTCCCCGCTGTCAGGTGGAGGAAAATTATTTTGCGTGTAATAAGGAGGCACTTCCTTGCTGCGGCCGTGGACCCAGCTATCAGCCTCTCCACGTGCAGTCCATGTCCGATGGAAGCCATTCCTTGACCACATTGACCACGCCGCGCCGAGAGCACCAGGGCATTGGACGATGGAAAGGCCTAGGAAGGGGACGACGTGGAGCCAGGGAAGACGCGACAGTGGATGCCCACGCGTAGAGGAGTACGAGGGTTCACTGGTTCGCTGCGGTGTGAGGCTGCCGTCGCCGCAGAATAATAGGGGGTGTGGGTGAGTAGAGGGATGGCCTGGCCAGCGGTGGGAGTAGTAGGGGGCGGTGAGGCCTCCGCCGCATCGCAGCTGGCCACAGGAGGCAGGAGCACGAGGCACGACCGACGCTGGTTTGGGCGGCTAGAGCAAGAAGACCAGAGGTTGAGGAAGCACTACGGCCGTTGGATGGACATCGTACGGTCACTGGAGCTAGAATCGCAGATCTTGACTAAGTTGACGAAGCCTCCGTCCCGTCAACTTAGTAGGCCCACAAGTTAGCTGCCACTATACCGGGTCCCAGCTAATGTGGGAGTATTCATTTTTTTTGTGCGTAATAAGGAGGCACTTCCTTGCGTGCGAAGATATAGCTGGTGGGTCCAAGCTGTCAGCGGCGGTAACATTTTTTCACGAAATACTAAGGCCCTTTCGGTGGGTCCCCGATGTCAGGTGGAGGAATCATTATTTTGTGCGTAATAAGGAGGCATTTCCTTGCATGCGGTCGTGGACCCAGCTGTCGGCCTCTCCACGTACAATCCACTTCAGATGCATGTCGGTCATTGACCACGTTGACCAGGCCGCACCGAGAGCACCAGGGCGGTGGACGATGGCGAGGCCTAGGAAGGGAACGACACGGAGGCAGGGAAGACTCCGTAGTTGTTTCCCACGCGGAGGGGAGTACGACTGAACGAGGGTTTACTGGTTCATCTGCCGTCGCCGGAGAATAACAGCAGGTGTGGGTGAGTAGAGGGATGGCTAGGCCAGCGATGGGAGTACGGTGGGGCGGTGAGGCCTGCGCGGAAGCACAGCCGGCCGCGGGGAGGAGGGAGCAGGCAGTCCCGCCGACGCTTGTTTGAGCGGCTGGAGCAGGAAGAGCAGAGATTGAAGAAGCACGACGGTCGTTGGATGGCCATCCAACAATCATTTGCTTAAAGGCCAACCTTTTTAGGAAAGCCTCAAATTTGTGGAAAACAGCATACAACCCATCTTCCATTATTTCTAATAATTTACAGCCCATTTGCTAATTCTTAAGGTTTTGTTTGGAGCCCATATTCTTTTTGTTAGCATTACAGCCCATATTGTGGCCACGGTTAAAAAATTATACGAAATTTTGCATATTTTTGTGCGGTCCGAACTGTTTTTAATCCCAAAATTTTGACTCACATTCAAACTGATTTTAAAAATAAATGTATATCAATATAAAATCCAACAAATTCTCCACACATAAAAATTAATGTAATTTAAAATCTCGAAATGAAAAAAAGATATTTGAAACTAATTGCCGGTTTGATGTGTTTTAAAAATGTACAACCCATTTCTCATTACTGATAGACCATTTTCTCGGCCAGCCGAATGAAGCTCTCCTTGTCTTGAAAGATTTGCAGCCCAACAGGCCTGACAAAGCGACTTACTTGGCAAATCACAAAAATCGGATCGGGCCTTGGACCCACTATCGGCCTCTCCACGTCAAGATTCTTCCGATGGAAGTCGGTCGTTGACCACATTGACCACGCCGCGCCGAGAGCACCATGGCGGTGGACGACGGCGAGGCCTAGGAAGGAGACGATGAGGAGCCGAGGAAGACGCGACAGTGGATGCCCACGCGGAGAGGAGTACGAGGGTTCACTGGTTTAGCTGCTGTCGCCGCAGAATAACGGGGGGTGTGGGGTGAGTAGAGGGATACCATGGGCCAGTGGTGGGAGTACTAGGGGGCGGTGAGGCCTTCGCAGCATCACAGCCGGCCACGAGAGGCAGGAGCACGCGACACGACCGGCGCTGCTTTGGGCGGCTGGAGCAAGAAGACCAGAAGTTGAAGAAGCACTATGGCCGTTGGATGGACATCGTACGGTCACTGGAGCTAGAATCGTTCATATTGACTAAGTTAACAAAGCCCTCCGTCCTCATCAACTTAGTAGGCCCACAAGTCAGCCATCCACTATGGTGGGTACCAACTAGCAGGGGGTATTCATTTTTTGGCGCGTAATAAGGAGGCACTTCCTTGCGTGCGAAGATATAGCTTGTGGGTCCGACCTATCAGCGGGGGGACGTTTTTTTCACGAAATACAGAAGCCCTTCCCACGTACAGTGCACGCACAGTGCATAATAAGGAGGAACTTTCCTTGCGTGCGACCATGGACCTCATGGGTCCCAGCCGTCAGGCTCTCCACGTACAGTCCTCTTCCGATGACTCTCGTATGTTGACCACACCGCGCCAAGCGCACTGAGGCGGTGGACGACGGCAAGGCCCCAGACTGGAATGACCCGGAGATGGGGAAGATGCGGCAGTGGATTCGCAGAAGGAGAGGAGTGGGAAACTTGACTGGTTCGAGTGCGGGGTGGGCCTACACTCGGCAGAGAATAACAGGAGGTGCGGAGTGGAGGGATGGCCTGGCCGTCGGCAGGGTAGCGTTTCGCTGAGAAGCGCAAAACAACGTCGCTGGACGCCGAAGGAAGAAGACGAGAGATTGAAGAAGAATGCCGGTCGTTGGATGTAAATTCAACGCCTTCTTACGCTTCGACCTACTGGCCCACATGTCAGCCAGTCCATTTGTTTTTCTAGTCCATTTGGTGGGCTGGGTGAAACAATGATGTAGCATCTATGCAGCCCGTTTAAATCCCATTTGCATTTTTCTCGAAATCCGCGGACTTGCTGGGCTGGGTGAAAATATCATGTTGGGCTAGAGGAGAAATGTTATAAAACATAAACACATGATTGCACGTCAAGAAAATCTTTGCAAGCTTATGTACGCAAATCACTAGGAGTTAACTTGGCAAGTTATATATAAACAATTATTATTATTATTTTGTAAGAACTTTCAACTTACTTAAATAAAATATCATTTTAATTTGATGAGTTAATAGTACGGGGGTATTATTATTTTTAGGCTAGACGTGGGCAGCTTGAGTTGGTTCTAGGGAAAGTCTTCGGGAGAAAACTCAGTTTACATCGAAAAAGAAAGTGGGAGAAAATTTAGAGACCTGTTGTGTCCACCTGAGGAGAGGAATATGTTGGGAGGAAGGAGATTCAAAGCACGGTAGCCGAGTGAACTAGTTTTTTGTTACGGACAAGTGAACTAGTTTACATACATTAGCAAATAGCCACTAAAAAAAGCAATCAGGTTAATGGGTTCTTAAAAAAAATATTTCGGACAAAACAGATAATTACGACACATAGGCTAATGCATGAAACACTCAGATGATAAAGGTGCTTATAAACAGATAATGTACAACATCTAGACCGTCCTGGCACGCTTGATCATGACGCTGTGGCTGTCCGTGTACTCGTCGGTTAAGGGAAGCGGACACGCCCTCATGTCCAAGATCTGCCTGTACATGTCGTAGCATGCGTATGCGTCCTTGGCCATGTAGGTTATGTAGGCTAGATTCAGAGGTACCTCCCACGTGTTCAGGTCGTCTTCTTTCATGTTGGCGTATCAGGGGTCGATGATGGTCTCAGCGAGGTCAACCACGGAGTCCTTCTCCGCCTGTTCTTGATGATCTTGTATTGCTTCTGGATGTCGACAAGCTTGTTGCACCAGATGGCCGAATCGTCGCATTCTTCCTTCTCTCCACCGTAGCGAAGGTGCAGTCGGCGCTGCCGATGAAACGGGCGAATGCTCCAGAACCTGGTGCAGCCATAGGACTGAGGCGAGGCAGAGCTTCACCGAGTCCGTATCGTTGGTGTACATCACATTCAACTTGGTGCAGCCATAGGACTGAACGGCGAACTAACTCCTTGCTGAAGTCCATATCCAGCAGGCTCACCCCTCGGATCGCCATTGGAGTCTCTTTGAGTGAACGAGTGTGTAGGCGGCAAGCAGCTTCGCTTTTCAGCTCTTGGGGAACTGGATTCAACGATGGTGAGTGTGTCAGCGACAACAAGCACTACCCTCCCTCATCCGCTGCACGCCCGATGAAGATGCACCCTCGGCGCATTCAAACGCCTCCATTAAGAAACCTACTCCGGCCACACGTCGGTTCACGAGCGGTGCAGATTGGTCTTGTAATAACAGGAGTTAGTGGTCACTTTACTTAAATTTAATTAGCTTTAATAGAAAATTATACTTAAAACAAGCAATGCATTGGCTCGTTCTATCAGTGCCACAGGATCAACATGCACAACAATTAGAATTATTATTCTCAGGACGGACACGATCAGCACATTTGTCGCACTTTCACAAAGATAATACTACCAAGTTTGAACTGTTTGTTATAGTTGCTGTCCTCTGCATCATCATGTCGTGTTTCCCAGCTTGCAAGATTTAGAACCAACAAATAAGATCTAAATAATAAGTACAACAAAGATGCCTACACATCTCATTGATTCCCAGCTTGCAAGATTCAGAACCAACAAATAATATCCAAATAATAAGTACAACAAAGATGCCTACACGTCTCATTGATTCCCAGCTTGCAAGATTCAGAACCAACAAATAAGATTCTAATAATAAGTACAACAAAGATGCCTACACATCTCACTGATTCCCAGCTTGCAAGATTCTAAACCAACCCATTAGAGCCTTTTGATAAATTGAATATCGGGATTAAATCCATCTTGGCTAGCCATGTCATACAATCGAAGAACTTGGCGAATGCTCTTGACCGTCACAACATCTGTAGTAGAGTATTCCTATTTGCACAACATGTTTGCACAGCACAAACGAGGAGACAGGAGAGCATGATTTCACATTAATAGCAGCCTCCTTGAACTCAACCTCCAGCTCCACTAGGATGAGGTCTGCCTGGAGTTCCATGATTCAATTCATGCGCCTTTTTCTGTGGTTTACCTGAAATGAAGCAAAGATTGCATCATTCAGCTAGCAAGAAGTACTTGCTCTTGTGAGTCAAGCGTGTTCTTCTTTAGTAGTTGCACTAAAATTGAGGAACATTAAGGTTGGCTGTCCAAATTGATGTAAGGTGCAACTATAATTTTCTTATCCTTTTGTGCGCTTCCACTAAAATAAAGTGCCATTGTGGTGACAAAGGACGGCTCCATCTTGCAAAGTCTAATAAAATGTTGCACGAGATTACCAGCAGAACTTTGACGGAGATATTGAAACTCCAATCACCATTTTGTGCAGTTCCACCAAAATTGAGAGATGTTGCCCACGTGACATTTTAGTTGAACTGCACAAGACACTCATTCCAAAAAAAAGTGTTTTGTGTAGTTCACCAAAAGGTC
Organism: Aegilops speltoides; assembly: GCA_021437245.1. Classification (NCBI taxonomy): domain Eukaryota; kingdom Viridiplantae; phylum Streptophyta; class Magnoliopsida; order Poales; family Poaceae; genus Aegilops; species Aegilops speltoides. Next base: position 474,333,024 of record CM038145.1, on the reverse strand, counting down.
ACAATAGCAGCAAGGTGAAACGGATATCCCTATCTGCACAAAATGATAGAAAGTAAACAATTGTTGGTCAATAAGAATACACGAAACATATACAAAATGAAAAGATGCATCTTAATTATGTTCATGGCAATCACGCAAGGACAGTAGAAATTTTAAAACTTCAGCAATGCTTCATGTTACCAGAAGCATTACAATCAACAATGAGATTCCTCAGATATGGGATAACTTTAATGGTGGCATTGCTTGTTTACCAGACACAGTAAATCAACAACAGCTAAAGAGTTGGTTTAAGGGCATGGGACCATGGGGACACCAGGACACTCAGCAGCGTAAAGGAGCAACTTACTTATCATACTGGGGAGAACAACAGGAGTGCCATTTGTAACACAGTTTAATTGCATCTTATCACTGGAGGCATTAGATTAACAATAAAACTAGTTAGACATGTCCCTAAGGTAATAGTGTGATCGCTTCATTTTACATGCGCCCTTATAGCGAAAGGTTGGTTTACCCGCAAAAAAAAACAACAAAAGGTTGGTATAAGGACATGCGACAGTGGACGCATCAGCACAATGTACCTACAAGGAGGCATAAAGTGGTGATGCCGAGCTTGTTCACGCTATGTGAGGGTAGCAAACCTAATCCTGGAGACCTTTTACTATGTGAGGGCAGCAAATCTAATCCTGAAGGCCTTTTACTATGTGAGGGCAGCAAATCTAATCCTGAGACCTTTTACTATGTGAGGGCAGCAAATCTAATCCTGAGACCTTTTACTATGTGAGGGCAGCAAATCTAATCCCGAGACCTTTTACTATGTAAGGGCAGCAAATCTAATCACGAGACCTTTTACTATGTGATGGCAGCAAATCCAATCTCGACATACTCGTTGACTTGTCCACCATCGCCACTTTCTATCCTTTTTTCAACCAATAATAGATCTGTTCCTTATCCGGTTTGTCTGCGTTTTCCCATTATTTCCCTTTTCAACCAAGAGACCGGTTGGGTATCCGGTCTCTACTACTCTCACCATATTATTTCCTCTTTGAATCAAGTCCTAGATTCATGCTACAACTTTCCCCCATTTCTTCGTTGTTTGAACAAAGCCCTAGATTCGAATGCATGAAGTAGCTTTACCTCTAATAATACTAAAAATTTAGGTGGCTTTGGAAGAGCTGATGGGAGTAGAAAAAGATGCACATGCGCAACACGTGGGGAGCTGGGGCGAGAGAGCAAGGCCGCTTCAAGAACTTATACCCGAGGGTCACCGGATGTCGGCGGCGGGTCGGATCTGCGGACAATACGGCAGGGAGGAAGAAGGGTCGGAGGACCTCCCGAGCCGGCGCTGTGTCGGAGAGAACGACACGGGCAGTGGATCGGGCCCCTCCGGCAGCTGTGGGTTTCCTCCCTCGGCGGCGATGACCGCGTGAATGATGCACCTTTTAGTCCTCTACACACACCGGCCGAAGGGATCCGGCCAGATCTGTGACCAGCTGTGAGCAGACAGAAAATGTCGCTACCGCTGTCTTGTTTATATCTGGAGAGGATGAGAGAATGAAGAGAGCAACCCTAGTAAAGCGAGCGCTCAGGCCCATGCGTCCATATATAGTGGAGTGATTATCTTTTCTCTCTCCACAACAAGCGTTTCAATTTGTGTACGTGGCATTAAAGAAAAGAAACTCTCTATTTAAGATGACTACTCTACGACTCCTACTTACTACTACTACAGTACTACCTCCGTCCTTGTTTATATGTCCCTTTTACAGTTTGTCGGTGTACTAAAGTAGGGGTACCTTAGTACCCCGAACTTGTGCACGGGCAGTCGCAGCACCCCGTGGCAAGGCTTGCCGGGCGCCCGCCAAGGCCCTCCACCATTCCTTATTACTGCCATTCAAGAACAAAGTACTAGCCAAGAAAACGAAGGCCCCGGCAAGAGGAGCTTGCCGGGAAGGCCAACCAGGGCATCACCAGAAGACTTGCAAGGCGCCCGCGTGCCCGGCAGGCAGGCGGCGGCAAGCTTGCGGCACAACAAGATAAGGGCAGCGGCAAGGCACTTGCCGCGCAAGGCTGCCACCAAACTCCAGCGCGCCCAAAGAACGCGTGTCATCGCAAGGCCATCCCAAGGGCACGTGGCGAGGCACTACACACCATGCGAGCAAGGTGGCAAACGGAGTCGACAGAGGCGCCATCGTGGCAACCGGTGGCTCACCTAATGGTCGTTTCTTTACACTGTTGGGGCGACCAGACGGGCATTTAATGCCCTTGTCCCTTGCCGTCAGAGTTAGGTAGGGGCACTGTTGTGCACTATTGTACCAACCTGCGTTTTTACGTTTCTACCCCCTCTTCCTACGTTGCCACCTGTGGGTGCCCCCTTCAGACTATAAAAGGGAGGCCCATGCGCACGTAGAAGGGGTTTGGTCCATTCGATACCCACAACACCACCGTACGCTCGCTCAAGCGAGATCAAATACAACCACCAAAGCAGCAGTAGGGGTTTTATCTCTCCGGAGAGCCCCGAAGCTGGGTAAAAATTGCCCGTCTCCCCCGCGTGCTCGACCTCGATCTGCTCTGCGCACGACCCCCGCTCCCTTGCCGAACCAGAAGGGGCCCTCAGTGCCCCATAGGTGCTCGAGGCCACAGAGATACGCCCCGACATCTTTGGCGCGCCAGGTAGGGGGGCGTCGAGGTCGTAAGCATCTGATCCGGTCTCCGCGCGCGCTTCATCAACATCATCATCAACATGCCACCAAGAAGAAGCCTTGGGTGGCCGCCCATCTACATCGATTCCGCCACCACCGCCGAGCAAGCGGGCGGTGGAGTGACGCCAGCGGAGGAGCGGCGCCGCCGGTGGGTCTCGCGTCGTCACTAGATCCAAGAACAAGGCCCATAAGCGCCGGGCGATCAGGCGAGACACCGCACCCTTCCCAGAGGTGCAAGGTCAACAACGCCCGGTGCTCCTAGCACCGTGCTCGCGATGGAACAAGGCTGCTGGTGCGTCATGGGGCGCCGAGGTCGCATGCACGCCCGCATCTTTGGCGCGGCGAGGTACGGTCACCGAATCGGGTGTTGCACCTCCCAATCCAGTTGGGAGTCCAAGCACATCCGTGCCTCGCGCCTTCGTTGCCACCACCACCTAAGATAGCGAAGAAGAGCTGGCCCGAGCCCACTTCTTTAGACTACCCTCGGCGCCGCACAAGATCGACGATCGGAGGATGACCATTTACAGCCTCATCGGCCGCTTAACGGCGATAAGCCCAGCGACGAAGCGCGTCGAGGCCCGGCAAGGCGCCCGAGCATAGCCGACGCCGATAAGACCGGCTGGGGTGCCACCTCCGTGCACTCCCAGCCCCGAAGGACAAGATCGCCGGCTCGCCGGACCAATCCCGACGGCGACTCCACCGCGTCGTCGGACCCGCGAGCTCGCCGCAATCAACGCCACGTCCTCCAAGAACGGCAACACGAAGACGCCAGACTCGTCGATCGAGCGCCGAGAAAGCGCGACGTCAATCGACCGCGCTACTGGGCCGCTTATCGGCCAAGACGCACTCAGAGAACCAGCGACTTGCAGACGCGGCAGTTGCCTGCGTTCACCGCGAAGCTGCGGCAAGTCCATGGGCCCAAAACCAAGAACTTCAAGCGACGCGTGCGAAAGTATGATGGCAGGATACACCTGCGGAGTTCCTCAAAGATCTACACCATCGCGGTGCGAGCTGCGGAGGGCGCGACGAGAAGATCCTCACCAACTACTTCCCGCTGGTACTCAAGCCCAACGTCAGATCTTGGCTCATGCACTTGCCGGACGGCTCCATCTCTTCATGGGCGGACCTGTGTCATCAGTTTGTCGGCGCCTTTATGGGCGGCCACAAACCCCATGGCCAGGAAAGTGACCTCCACTTGCTCGTCCAGAAAGAGGGGGAGACCCTGCACAAGTACATACAAAGATTCAGCCAGGTGCAGCGCAACATCCCAGACGTCCACCCTGCCGCGGTTATTAGCGCGTTTCATCAGAACGTGCGTAACCGCAGGATGAGAGAGGAGATGGCGATGTGCAAAATCAGAGATGTCAGCGAGCTCTACGCTCTGGCCGACAAGTGTGCACGAGCTGAGGAGGGGAGGAAAATCCCCGAAGAGGTTGCCGGAGCAGAAGGATCTGATAGTGAGGATGCCGCCCCGGCAAAGAAGAACCGGAGGCGGAACAATAGGAAGAGAAAGGCTAAGGATGTACTAGCTGTTGAGCATTCCGGCAACGGAGGCGGTGTAACACCCCGGATCCGTTGCGCCAGGTGTCTGTCAGTTATTCGCCGTCGTTGCCATGTAATTTGCTTGCGTGTTGCATTTTGCCATGTCATCATTTGCATTTTATCATGTCATCATGTGCATTTCATTTTGCATACGTGTTCGTCTCATGCATTCGAGCATTTTCCCCGTTGTCCGTTTTGCAATCCGGCACTCCTATGTTCCCCGGCGTCCCCTTGTCTCTCTTTTCGTGTGCGGGTATTAAACTTTCTCGGAATGGCCCGAGGTTTGCCAAGCGGCCTTGGTATAGCACCGGTAGACCGCCTGTCAAGTTTCGTGCCATTTGGAGGTCGTTTGGTACTCCAACGGTTAACCGGGTAACCGTAAAACCCTCTTTTGTTGCAGCCCTACAGCCCTTCCAAAGTGGCCCAAAACCCACCAAACTCCCCTCCATGCTATCGATCGTTCGATCACGATCGCGTGGCCGAAAACCGCTCCTCATTTGGACTCTCCTAGCTCCCTCTACCTATAAATATGTGATCCCCTCCGAATTTTCGCGCAGTCTAACCCTAGCCCCGCTCCCCACCGCGCCGCCGGACACGTCCAACCCGTCCGGACGCGTCCGCCGCCCAGCAGCCACCTCACCTCGCCAATGAGGTGCCGCCACGTCACCCGCCGCCGCTCTCCGCCAACTGCTCTCGCCACGTCGTCGCCGCCTCCTCCTCACGCGTCGGCCACAGTTCGACAAGCAGCCGCCGCCGCCGTCGCCGGCCCGCCTACGCCCGTGGCGCGCCCTGCTCGCCGCGCCCCTCTCCCGCGAGCCGCGCCGCCCTCGCCGCCCTCGCCACGCCCGCCGCCGCCAAGCGCGCCATGCCAGGCTTTGCTGCTTCGCACACATCCATGCATTGCCCACCCGCCGCCGCCGCCCAAGACCCTCTCGCCGCGCCTCAAGGCTCCACGGCCCGCCGCCGCCCGCCGAGCTGCTCGCGTCGCCGCCGCAGATTTGCGCCCTTGGCCGCCCGGTACCCACCCATTGCGCCGCCGCCCGGCGCCCCCTCTCTCCTGGCCCGGCCAGATCCGGCCATGAGGGCGGATCCGTTCCCCATGATCCGGTGAGCCCCCCTCGACTCCGGCGGCCTTCCCCGCCATCTCCGGCAGCTCCTCCGGCGAGATCCGCCGTGCCTCGGTTTCCGTGCCAGCGCAGAGGTTGACCCCGAAATATCTCTAAGTCCCAGATTTTGCACTATTTCATGCATTTTCATCGCATCACATCTCTGCAACCGTAGCTCCGTTTTGCGCGTATAATATGTCAAATTGTTCGTCTCGAAGAGTACATCATTTCATTCCATTGCATCATTTGCATTTGTGCTCATCTTGGTGCCCGAAATGCTGTTGGAAGATAGCTTCAGATCGTTAGTTCCAGAATCTTATCAGCTCGAGCTCTTTTGTCATTTTTGCCATGATTTATGTGTGCATCCTATGAGTATGAGCTCTACATGAATGTTGGACTAGGACATGCCATCTTTCCAGAGGTGTTGACCATGTATTTTTGTGAGTTGTGTGCTGAGTGCATCAAGCTTGTAAAGTAGGGTAGTTGCTGTTGCTGTTTTGCTAGACAGATTCTGTTATAATTTGATGCCATGTTAACATGCTTCCACTAATCATTCTATGCATAATCTGGAGATGCTCTATAAACATGTTTTGATATAAATGTCTTGCTCTATCCATTCATGCCCTTGTTTGCATTTATAGCCTGCTGGAACATGTTCATTTCTTGCTCCAAATTTGCTTGGAAATGTTTCCTGGCAGACTGTTTGCGTGAGATTCAATTTTCACGAGGTTGTTGTAGTTGATCCGTGTATGCTATGAGGTTGTTCTTGCCATGTATAACTCCTATGCCATGTCTTATTGATGGGTGTATGCTTAGTTTATCATGAGATGCTCTGTAGTGAGTGCATCGAGCTCACGAACATGCCATGTTGAATCTGTTTTTGCCATGTCCTGATATTTCACTAAGTCTGAAATCTGTAATAAAACTTGCTATGTTTACATGGGTGCCATCATTTCTTAGAGTCCTTTTTGGCTTATGGTCAGTAAGGGACTATCGATATATGCTTTGAGTAGAATCATGTCATGCCTTGCTTTGCTATTATAAGTTCCTGTAGCATGTTGTTTGCTTGCTCTAAACATGCCTTCCTGATGTTAATTCCTGCCATGTTAGTATTTTCACTAAGTCTGTGAACCTGATATTTTGAGCACTTTCTCCATGCTTGTTTGAACATGTTATGATGTGATTTAGCCGTAGTTCAGTGTTCCTATTTTGTTAAGCATCTCCTGTAGTTCGTTGCCATATGCTTTGTTTTTATGTTGGGGTGCTGTAGCATAGTTTCGTGTTGCGTGTTAAGTAGCATCGGGCTGTTAAACGCAGTTTTGCGTCATTCTTGTTTTGCTTGTCATTTGCAAACCGTGCATCCGATTCCGGTGATCTTTATATCGATTTCAACCGAAATCACTCCATCTTTCCAGCGGCATACTTGGTTTTCCAAGTTGATGTCCGGTTCATCATTTTCCTTCCGGGGCATACATATGCATTGCATATCACATCTCGCATCGCATGTCATGTATTGCATCATATTGCTTGTGCATTGTTCCTTGTTTGATTGTGGTTCCGTTGCTTGTGTTCTTGCTTTGGGTAGAGCCGGGAGACGAGTACGTGAACGAGGAACCTGTTGAGAACGCCTTCCGAGGATCAAGTCTTCGACAACTCTGAGAACCTTGCAGGCAAGATGACCATACCCTCGATATCACTACTATCTTTGCTATGCTAGTTTGCTCGCTCTTTTGCTATGCCAATGCTACGATGCCTACCATTTGCTTGTCAGCCTCCCAAATTGCCATGTCAAACCCCTAACCTTTGACACCTTTTCCTACGCAAACCGTTGTTTGGCTATGTTACCGCTTTGCTCAAATTCTTATAGCGTTGCTAGTTGCGGTGAAGTTGAAGATTTCTCCATGGTGGATGGGGTTTATGTTGGGATATCACAATACCTCTTATATTATTAATGCATCTATATACTTGGTAAAGGGTGGAAGGCTCGGCCTTATGCCCGTGTTTTGTTCCACTCTTGCCGCCTAGTTTCCGTCATACCGGTGTTATGTTCCCGGATTTTGCGTCCCTTACGCTGTCGGGTGATTTATGGGACCCCCGACAGTTCGCTTTGAATAAAACTTGTCCAAAGAAGGCCCAACATTGCCTTTTACCATTTGCCTCACCACCACCTACTTTTTCCCTTGGGAGTCGCTCTCTCGAGGGTCATCTTTATTTTAGCCCCCGGCCAATGCTTGTCTAAGTGTTGGTCCAAACTAGAGCCACTTGCAGCGCCACCTCGGGAAACTTGAGGGCTGGTTCTAGTTATGCGTAGTGCTCATCCGGTCGTGGCTCGAGACGAGATACGTGCGCTACTATCGGGATGTCGGCACGCCGGGCGGCTTTGCTGGCCTTGTTTTACCATTGTCGAAATGTCTTGATGTACCGGATACCGAGTCGATCGGAGTGTCTCGGTGAAGGTCTATTCCTTCGATGATCGCGAGAGCTTGTCATGGGCTGTTGGGACACCCTGCAGGTATAAACTTTCGAGAGCCGTGCCCCGGTTATGTGGCAGATGGGAATTTGTTAATGTCCGTTGTAGAAAACCTGAAGTTGACCTTAATTAAAATACATCAACCGTGTGTGTTACCGTGATGGTCTCTTTCCGTGAGTCCGGAAGTGAACACTGTGTTGGAGTTATGCTTGACGAGTTGCTATAGGATCACTTCTTGATCATACTTTTATCGACCGTGCTTTGCCTTCTCTTCTCGCTCTCATTTGCGTATGTTAGCCACCATATATGCTAGTCGCTTGCTGCAGCTCCACCTCATGCCTTTACCTTACCCATAAGCTTAAATAGCCTTGATCTCGCGGATGTGAGATTGCTGAGTCCTCGTGACTCACCGGATACTTCCAAAACCAGTTTGCGGTGCCTATGTTGCGAAAGCGGTGACGATCTAAGCTCAAGGAGGAGCTCGATGAAGATCTTGCCCTTTGTGTTGTTTCGTTCTAGTTGATCGAGAGTGGAGCCCGGTTGGGGTCGATCGTGGACCGCTTATCGATTTGGGGTTCTTCTTTTATTTTGGTTCCGTAGTCGGACCTTGTTTGTATCTGGATGATGTAATGCTTTATTCATGTAATTGTGTGAAGTGGCGATTGTAAGCCAACTATGTATCTCTTTCCTTATGTATTACATGGTTGTGTGAAGATTACCTCACTTGCGACATTGCTTTCAATGCGGTTATGCCTCTAAGTCGTGCTTCGACACGTGGGAGATATAGCCGCATCGAGGCGCTAAGTTGGTATCGAGCCTTCCCGACCTTAGGAGCCCCACCGCTTGATCGCTTTTAGCGGCGAGTTGTGTCTAGAAAAATGTTTTGAGTCATTTAGGAATTATATATCGGAGTAGGAATTCTTTTTACTCCTCACCTTCGACCTTCCGGTGAGGTATCCCGACGTAGAGTTTTGACTCTTCTCTTCTTAAATTTCACTAAAAATTTTTTAGGATCACGCTGGTATCTTAGAATCGTTCGATGGTTTTATGATGACAACATTGTCTTGGTTGCCTCCCGACATTTAGGGGTTGTGGCGGTGTCCCGGGAGTTGAGCTCCGAGGTGTTGTCGCCATAATTTTATCGTTGCAGCTCGGAATACCGAGTTTAGTACGCCGACATCGAAAATCTCTTTTATGCGCTTGTTGGTGAGATAACCCCGCTAACCCAATCTCGAGGTGAGTACGGAGTATTGCCATGACTCGTATAACGGATGCTTTTCAAGGTTGAGGTAGACGATTTCGAAGGTTTCTTGGTTATGTGTTGACGGATGGATACAATGGATGTAGGGATTGTTAGTTTGGGTGATATATATTGCTCCTCAGTATCCCCAACACCAGATTGCATAACCGAAAAGTTTCGGAGTTTCATAGGTGGGAATTCAAGTAGCTCTTAGGATATCTTTCCGACGGATGTATGATATGAAATTGGGGTTCGACGCCTAGTGGTCCGCCTATTCACGGTTGGTTTTACAAAGGTCTCTTTGTGTCTTAAAGAGTCCTTGGCTATGCCGACTGGGACGCTTCAGATGTCATGTGCACCGCCTTGTACATGATGGTGCTGTCGATTGAGCCCGTGTAGGCCCCACCACGAAAACTTCGGACGAAATCTCTATCATATGTTTGTTCCGGCTTATTCTACAAGCCAATCCTTTGTTTTGTTTTAATTGTGGTATTCGAGTTGCTTCAATGTCAAGTGTTGATTCCATACCTTTCCTAAACGGTGTTCTCTTATTGCTATGTGAATACTAATCCTTTTGATCATTGATTTTGTCATGCCAACTCATTTCCAACCGGTGTGCTTCTCTTCAAGTGGATCCGATCACTAAAACATCAGCAAGTCCAATTATCATTTCTTCTCAACGGTGTTTGTTTCATCCGTCTCCAAGTTGTCTTTGTTTTTCCCGCCCTCCCACCCGTTTTTCTTCAAGGACACAGATTTCTTAATCAAGTATCCATTTATTCATGTGAAGTTTCTCCATTCTTTTTCGTCAATGTTCTTACCCGGTGGTTCTCAAGAAGATGTTCTACTAGTTCGTCATCCCTCATTCCTTTCTTTTCTCCGGTGGATTCAAGTCAACATACCTTTTTCCTCATTTCAATGCTTTTTCATACCGGTGCACTTCTTAATCATTCACTTCTCCGTATCCATTTGTTCTGGAGTGCTGAAGATATCTCACAAGACTTGTGTTTCCATTCTCAATCCCTTCAAGATATTTCGAGGTTGTTATCTCATTCAAGCCATTTAATTCAACCGGTGCAACATCTCTTTTAAATCATTTCCAATGGTGTTCTTTTGAGTGGGCCCTAACCCACGTGTCTTTTCCTGTGATCTTACGACTCTTCTATTTTCCCGAGCTATCCTAAATTCTTCTCCAAGTTTGACGTAAGAATGAGTTATCATCACCAAATGCTTTTCTCCAAGATCTTTCAAATTCTTTTCATAGTTGGCTCAACCTCTTCGCTTTTGATTCTTCCGGTGTGCCTCAATAATTCTTGGTGGTGTTTCTCGTTGTCATTCTCATCATTTGAAGACCGAAGAAGAGTTTCTCGTTAATCTTGCTCTATTCTCTTCAAGATTAAAGGTGCTAGTTTGTTGCCATCCTCTCAAAATTGTTTTCGATTGTGAGAATCTTTTTCACCCATCAGGAGATATTCAAGAGTCTTCTCAGTTTGTCATCCGGAGTCCATCATTTCAGGTTTATGCATTCTCAGCTATCAGTTATCATTCTCCTATCTTGCCGGTGCATCAATCGAATATCCTATAACCAGTTCATGATCTCTTCATTCTCATGTATCTAAATCCCCTCAAGTATCTTCATTCGTTTTCCAACTCTTTCCGGTGAATTGTGCCTTTGCTATTTTCATTTTCAATTCTTACGGTGGTTCTTTCAAGATATCTCTTCCTTGTTCATCATATCAATTCCTTTGTTGTTCCAATCCTACCGGTGGTTCGTTGAAGACCTTCTCAAGTTTTGATATATCTCTTTTAATCCTTTATACGAGAATAAGTAGTATGCCAAATCCGTTGATTGTCATCAATTTAATTGGGGAAGGATAGGCATAACGTAATTCTTATTCTGGTTTCATCCAAGTGATTAATTTCCTCTTTCCGGAGTTGTTCATCATATCACATTCTTGGTTCGAGATGCTTCATCTTTTCTTTTCTGGAGTTCCAACTTTTCCGCATTATCTCGTCGCGAAGATCCATCTAAATCATTGCAAGGCTTCACCTTGTGTTTTCAATTTCTCTTTCTTTTCATTCCTTTTGTTAACCGGAGTTCTTCATGGAAGCTCTACATGGTGGTTCGTCAAGGATTTCTTTCATTCTTCAATTGTTCTTCAAGATTTCTCTTGAAGTTATGATCCGCCAAGCTATACTCAAAATTAAACATGGTGCTTAACACATGTTTTGTTTTGAGGAGCTCAAGCATTTCTTATCGTGAATTCCAAAGTGCAATTCTTGCTACCTTATCTTTTCAGATGGTGTTATGTCACTCTTGACAATTTCCTTCATGTTTCATGATTCATATTGTTGTCAAGAATGAGGTATTTTAAATCCATCAGTCTCTTCATTGGAGTTATCTTGGGTTATATTTCACCTAAAGTTTTCCCTAAGGATTGTTGCTATTTATGGTGCTTATAAATGACCCAAGTTCTTCATTTGTCCTTCCGGTGAAATAAGTTTCTCGTCTCCTTGTTGATATCAATCCAATCATTTGTTTCCATTGGTGGCAGAAGCTAACCTCATAATTTTGAGATGTTTCCATAAGCCCACTACAAGCTTGTGCTTCTCGTTGTTGATTTTCCAACAACTCCGTTCGATTCTTCTTTGCAAGGATGCTTTCCAAACTCATTTGTGGCAGAAGTTGTCATTTTCTTCTCCGTCCCTTTATTCCAATGATCTAGCTTCTATTCTTTCGTTCCGGAGGCATTGTATTGTTGATTTCATCAAGTATCTTCCCATCTTCTCAAGTTCATGTTCAATTCCTTCCATTTACAGTCGGAGTGCTGTCCAAATTATATCAATCTTACCCCTTCTCTATCTAGTTTTAACCGGAGTGGTTTCAATATCTATCTTATCACTAAACCTCTTGGTTCTCATCATATTCCTTGTTCCGCTTGGCCAACGAATTGTTTGCAATCTTGGTCATCTCCGTTATTTTGTTCTTTCAATGTGTTCAATCTCTCAAGGTTCGTGGTTTCACTCGTTTGTCGAAGAAGTGACTTAGTTTTATCTCTTCTTTTCCTCTTCCGTTTCCCCTCCGGTGCCATCCTAGATCTCGGGACGAGATCCTCTCATAGTGGTGGAGTGTTGTAACACCCCGGATCCGTTGCGCCAGGTGTCTGTCAGTTATTCGCCGTCGTTGCCATGTCATTTGCTTGCGTGTTGCATTTTGCCATGTCATCATTTGCATTTTATCATGTCATCATGTGCATTTCATTTTGCATACGTGTTCGTCTCATGCATTCGAGCATTTTCCCCGTTGTCCGTTTTGCAATCCGGCACTCCTATGTTCCCGGCGTCCCCTCGCTCTTTTTCGTGTGCGGGTATTAAACTTTCTCGAATGGCCGAGGTTTGCCAAGCGGCCTTGGTATAGCACCGTGACCGCCTGTCAAGTTTCGTGCCATTTGGAGGTCGTTTGGTACTCCAACGGTTAACCGGGTAACCGTAAAACCCTCTTTTGTTGCAGCCCTACACCCCTTCCAAAGTGGCCCAAAACCCACCAAACTCCCCTCCATGCTATCGGTCGTTCGATCACGATCGCGTGGCCGAAAACCGCTCCTCATTTGGACTCTCCTAGCTCCCTCTACCTATAAATATGTGATCCCTCCGAATTTTCGCAGCCTAACCCTAGCCCGCTCCCCATCAAGGCCACGGACACGTCCAACCTGTCCGGACGCGCGTCCGCCGCCAGCAGCCACCTCACCCGCCAATGAGGTGCCGCCACGTCACCCGCCGCCGCTCTCCGCCAACCGGCTCCTGCCACGTGTCGCCGCCGCCTCCACCCACTGTCGGCCCGCCAGCCAGCAGGCGACCCCCTGGCCGTCGCCGAACCGCCTGCGCCGCGTGGCCTTCCTCCTGCGCCGCGCCCCCTCCCTGGCGAAGCCGCCGCCCTCCGCTCTCGCCCGCACATGCGCCACCGCCAAGCGCGCCAGCGCTTGCCCGCTTCGCGCCCTCCACAAGGCTGCCACCCCCGCCCGCCCCCCCCGCAAGCGCCTCGCGGCTCCACGCCCACGCCCGCCGCCGCTGCTACTGCGTCGCCGCCGCCACAGACTTGCGCGGCGTCGCCCGGTGTACGCCATTGCCGTCATTGCCGCCCGGCCCCCGCGCCTCTCTCTCTCGGCTCGCTGGCGAGATCCGGCCATGGAGGGCGGATCCGTTCCCCATGATCCGTGAGCCTCGACTCGGCGGCCTTCCCCGCCATCTCCGCAGCTCCTCGGCGAGATCCGCCGTGCCTCGGTTTCGTGCCGCTTCAGATCGTTAGTTCCGAATCTTATCACTCGAGCTCTTTTGTCATTTTGCCATGATTTATGTGTGCATCCTATGAGTATGAGCTCTACATGAATGTTGGACTAGGACATGCCATCTTTCCAGAGGTGTTGACCATGTATTTTTGTGAGTTGTGTGCTGAGTGCATCAAGCTTGTAAAGTAGGGTAGTTGCTTGTTCTTTTTTTGCTAGACAGATTCTGTTATAATTTGATGCCATGTTAACATGCTTCCACTAATCATTCTATGCATAATCTGGAGATGCTCTATAAACATGTTTTGATATAAATGTCTTGCTCTATCCATTCATGCCCTTGTTTGCATTTATAGCCTGCTGGAACATGTTCATTTCTTGCTCCAAAGTTGCTTGGAAATGTTTCTGGCAGATTGCTTGCGTGAGATTCAATTTTCACGAGGTTGTTGTAGTTGATCCGTGTATGCTATGAGGTTGTTCTTGCCATGTATAACTCCTATGCCATGTCTTATTGATGGGTGTATGCTTAGTTTATCATGAGATGCTCTGTAGTGAGTGCATCGAGCTCACGAACATGCCATGTTGAATCTGTTTTTGCCATGTCCCGATATTTCACTAAGTCTGAAATCTGTAATAAAACTTGCTATGTTTACATGGGTGCCATCATTTCTTAGAGTCCTTTTGGCTTATGGTCATAAGGGACTATCGATATATGCTTTGAGTAGAATCATGTCATGCCTTGCTTTGCTATTATAAGTTCCTGTAGCATGTTGTTTGCTTGCTCTAAACATGCCTTCCTGATGTTAATTCCTGCCATGTTAGTATTTTCACTAAGTCTGTGAACCTGATATTTTGAGCACTTTCTCCATGCTTGTTTGAACATGTTATGATGTGATTTAGCCGTACTTCAGTGTTCCTATTTTGTTAAGCATCTCCTGTAGTTCGTTGCCATATGCTTTGTTTTTATGTTGGGGTGCTGTAGCATAGTTTCGTGTTGCGTGTTAAGTAGCATCGGGCTGTTAAACGCAGTTTTGCGTCATTCTTGTTTTGCTTGTCATTTGCAAACCGTGCATCCGATTCCGGTGATCTTTATATCGATTTCAACCGAAATCACTCCATCTTTCCAGCGGCATACTTGGTTTTCCAAGTTGATGTCCGGTTCATCATTTTCCTTCCGGGGCATACATATGCATTGCATATCACATCTCGCATCGCATGTCATGTATTGCATCATATTGCTTGTGCATTGTTCCTTGTTTGATTGTGGTTCCGTTGCTTGTGTTCTTGCTTTGGGTAGAGCCGGGAGACGAGTACGTGAACGAGGAACCTGTTGAGAACGCCTACGAGGATCAAGTCTTCGACAACTCTGAGAACCTTGCAGGCAAGATGACCATACCCTCGATATCACTACTATCTTTGCTATGCTAGTTTGCTCGCTCTTTTGCTATGCCAATGCTACGATGCCTACCATTTGCTTGTCAGCCTCCCAAATTGCCATGTCAAACCCCTAACCTTTGACACCTTTTCCTACGCAAACCGTTGTTTGGCTATGTTACCGCTTTGCTCAAATTTCTCTTATAGCGTTGCTAGTTGCGAGTGAAGTTGAAGATTTCTCCATGGTGGGCCGGGGTTTATGTTGGGATATCACAATACCTCTTATATTATTAATGCATCTATATACTTGGTAAAGGGTGGAAGGCTCGGCCTTATGCAGTGTTTTGTTCCACTCTTGCCGCCCTAGTTTCTGTCATACGGTGTTATGTTCCCGGATTTTGCGTCCCTTACGCGGTCGGGTGATTTATGGGACCCCCGACGGTTCGCTTTGAATAAAACTTGTCCAGAAGGCCCAACATTGCCTTTTACCATTTGCCTCACCACCACCTACTTTTTTCCCTTGGGAGTCGCTCTCTCGAGGGTCATCTTTATTTTAGCCCCCGGCCAATGCTTGTCTAAGTGTTGGTCCAAACTAGAGCCACTTGCAGCGCCACCTCGGGAAACTTGAGGGCTGGTTCTAGTTATGCGTAGTGCTCATCCGGTCGTGGCTCGAGACGAGATACTGGCGGCTACTATCAGGATGTTTCACGCCGCCAAGCGGCTTTGCTGGCCTTGTTTTTGTTGGGAACGTTGCGAAAATTAAAATTTTTCCTCGGCTTCACCAAGATCCATCTATGAGTTCATCTAAGCAACGAGTAACGGAGAGAGTTTGCATCTACATACCACTTGTAGATCGCGTGCGAAAGCTTGCAAGGTGATGATGGAGTCGTGCTCGAGCGTGATTCAGATCACCGATGCCAAGTGCTGAACGGACAGCACCTCGCGTTCAACACACGTGCGGAGACGACGACGTCTCCTCCTTCTTGATCCAGCAAGGGGAAGGAGAGGTTGAGGAAGACAGCTCCACCGGCAAGACGACGGCGTGGTGATGGTGGAGAAGCAAGATCTCGGCGAGGCTTCACGAGCTCTTACGGAGGAGGAGATGTGTTGGGGAGGGGAGGGGCTGCGCCTTGGGAGTTGGTACAGCAGCCCCTCCTCCCCCTTTATATAGGCCCCACAGTGGCTGCCCCGAGATCCAATCTCCGGGGGCGGCGCCAAGGGGTGGAGTACCCCCAAGCCGGTGGGCGCCCCACCCCTAGGGTTTCAACCCTAGGCGCAGGGGGTGGGCCTAGGGGGGCGCACCAGCCCCTTGTGGGCTGGTTCCCTTCCCCCTTTGGCCCATGGGGCCCTCCGGGATAGGTGGCCCCACCCGGTGGACCCCCGGGACCCTTCCGGTGGTCCCGGTACTTTGCCGGTAACCCCCGAAACTTTCCCGATGGCCGAAACACCACTTCCTATATATTATTCTTTACCTCCGGACCCTTCCGGAACTCCTCGTGACGTCCGGGATCTCATCCGGACTCGAACAACATTCGTGGTCACATACTTGACTTCCTACTAACCCTAAGCGCCACCGAACCTTAAGTGTGTAGACCCTACGGGTTCGGAGACACGCAGACATGACCGAGACGACTCTCGGGAAATAACCAACAGCGGGTCTGGATATCCATGTTGGCTCCCACATGCTCCTCGATGATTTCATCGGTTGAACCACGATGTCGAGGATTCGATCAAACCACATACAATTCCCTTTGTCAATCGATGCGTTACTTGCCCGAGACTCGATCGTCGGTATCCCAATACCTTGTTCAGTCTCGTTCCTCGGCAAGTCACTTTACTCGCATCGTAATGCATGATCCGTGGCCAACATCTTGGTCACATTGAGCTCATTATGATGATGCATTACCGAGTGGGCCCAGAGATACCTCTCCGTCATACGGAGTGACAAATCCCATCCTCGATCCGTGTCAACCCAATGATACTTTCGGAGATACCGTAATGCACCTTTATAGTCACCCGATTACGTTGTGACGTTTGATACACCCAAGGCACTCCTACGGTAACCGGGAGTTACACGATCTCATGGTCGAAGGAATAGATACTTGACATTGGCAAAGCTTCTAGCAAATGAACTATCCGATCTTTTATGCTATGCTTATGATTGGGTCTTGTCCATCACATCATTCTCCTAATGATGTGATCTCGTTATCAACGACATCCAATGTCCATAGTCGAAACCATGACTATCTATTGATCACAACGAGCTAGTCAACTAGAGGCTCACTAGGGACTCATTGGGTCTAAGTGTTCACACGTGTATTACGATTTCGGATAATACATTTATAGCATGAACAAAAGACAATTATCATGAACATTGAAATATAATAATCCTTTTATTATTGCCTCTAGGGCATATTTCCAACAGTCTCCCACTTGCACTAGAGTCACCAATCTAGTTACATTTTGATGAATCGAACACCCATAGAGTTACGGTGTTGATCATGTTTTGCACGCGAGAGAGGTTTAGTCAGCGGATCTGCGACATTCAGATCCGTGTGCACTTTGCAAATCTCTATGTCTCCATCTTGAACATTTTCACGGATGGAGTTGAAGCGACGCTTGATGTGCTCGGTCTTCTTGTGAAACCTGGGCTCCTTGGCTAGAGCAATAGCTCCAGTGTTGTCACGAAGAGTTTGATCGGCCCCGACGCGTTGGGTATGACTCCTAGGTCGGTGATGAACTCCTTCACCCAAATCGCTTCATGCGCTGCCTCCGAGGCTGCCATGTACTCCGCTTCACACGTAGATCCCGCCACGATGCTCGCTTGCGGCTGCACCAGCTTCTTGCTCCACCATTCAACATATACACGTATCCGGTTTGTGACTTAGAGTCATCCAGATCTGAGTTGAAACTAGCGTCGACGTAACCCTTCTGACGAGCTCTTCGTCTCCTCCATAAACGAGAAACATGTCCTTTGTCCTTTTCGGTACTTCAGATATTCTTGACCGCTGTCCAGTGTTCCTTGCGGGTTACTTTGGTATCTTGCAACCAAACTTACGGCAAGGTTTACATCGGTCAGTACACAGATGGCATACATAATAGATCCTATGGCTGAAGCATAGGGATGACACTCATCTCTTCTTTATCTTGTGCCGTGGTCGGTGGTCGAGCCGAGCTCAATCTCACACCTTGTAACATAGGCAAGAACCCTTCTTGGACTGATCCATTTGAACCTCTTCAAAATCTTATCAAGGTATGTGCTTTGTGAAAGACCTATGAGGCGTCTCGATCTATCTCTATAGATCTTGATCCCTAATATATAAGCAGCTTCTCCAAGGTCCTTCATTGAAAAACACTTGTTCAAGTAGGCCTTAATGCTGTCCAGAGTTTCGTATCA
The DNA here is from genome assembly GCA_021437245.1 of Aegilops speltoides. Classification (NCBI taxonomy): domain Eukaryota; kingdom Viridiplantae; phylum Streptophyta; class Magnoliopsida; order Poales; family Poaceae; genus Aegilops; species Aegilops speltoides. The sequence goes on along the minus strand of CM038145.1, from coordinate 474,314,916 downwards.
TTTCCCATCAAGAGTATGTCATCTACATATAGTAGGAGAAATGCTACTGAGCTCCCACTCACTTTCTTGTAAACGCAGGCTTCTCCATAAGTGCAAGATAAACCAAACGCTTTGATCATCTCATCAAAGCGAATGTTCCAACTCCGAGATGCTTGCACCAGTCCATAAATGGATCATTGGAGCTTGCATACTTTGTTAGCGTTAGAGGATCGACAAAACCTTCCGGCTGCATCATATACAGCTCTTCCTTAAGATGTCCATTAAGGAATGCCGTTTTGGCGTCCATCGCCATATCTCATAATCATAGTATGCGGCATTGCTAACATGATTCGGACGGACTTAAGCTTCGCTACGGAGAGAATGTCTCGTCGTAGTCAATCCCTTGAACTTGTCGATAACCCTTAGCGACAAGTCGAGCTTTATAGATGGTAACATTACCATCCGCGTCCGTCTTCTTCTTAAAAATCCATTTATTTTCTATTGCTCGCCGATCATCGGGCAAGTCTGTCAAAGTCCATACTTTGTTTTCATACATGGATTCTATCTCGGTTTCATGGCCTCAAGCCATTTGTTGGAATCCGGGCCCGCCATTGCTTCTTCATAGTTCAAGGTTCATTGTTGTCTAGCAACATGATTTCCATGACAGGTTGCCGTACCACTGCAGTGCGAACGTGTCCTTGTGGACCTTCGGTTCAAGAGTAACTTGATCCAAGTACCTTGATCATCATCAACGTTTTCCTCTTGGTTGGTGTGGGCATCACAGAACGGTTTCTGCTGCACCACTTTCCCGCTCGAGAGGTAGTACTTCATCGAAGTTCTACTTTCCTCCCACTTACTTCTTTCGAGAGAAACTCTTTCTCTAGAAAGCATCCGTTCTTAGCAACAAAGATCTTGCCTTGGATCTTAAGTAGAAGGTATACCCGACGGTTTCCTTAGGGTATCCTATGAATACGCATTTTTCCGACTTGGGTTCGAGCTTTTCAGTTGAAGTTTCTTGACATAAGCATCGCATCCCCAAACTTTTAGAAACGACAGCTTAGGTTTCTTCCCAAACCATAATTCATACGGTGTCGTCTCAACGGATTTAGACGGTGCCCTATTTAAAGTGAATGTAGCTGTCTCTAGAGCGTATCCCCAAAATGATAGCGGTAAATCGGTAAGAGATATCATAGACCGCACCATATCCAATAGAGTGCGATTACGACGTTCGGACACACCGTTTCGCTGAGGTGTTCCAGGCGGCGTGAGTTGTGAAATGATTCCACATTTCCTTAAGTGTGTGCCAAATTCGTGACTTAAATATTCTCCTCCACGATCTGATCGTAGGAACTTTATCTTTCGGTCACGTTGATTCTCCACCTCACTCTGAAATTCCTTGAACTTTTCAAAGGTCTCAGACTTGTGTTTCATTAAGTAGACATACCCATATCTACTTAAGTCATCAGTGAGAGTGAGAACATAACGATATCCTCCACGAGCCTCAACGCTCATTGGACCGCACACATCGGTATGTATGATTTCCAACAAGTTGGTTGCTCGCCCATTGTTCCGGAGAACGGAGTCTTGGTCATTTTGCCTAAGAGGCATGGTTCGCATGTGTCAAACGATTCATAATCAAGAGACTCTAAAAGTCCATCAGCATGGAGCTTCTTCATGCGCTTGACACCAATGTGACCAAGGCGGCGATGCCACAAGTATGTGGGACTATCGTTATCAACTTTACATCTTTTGGCATCCACACTATGAACATGTGTAATATTACGCTCGAGATTCATTAAGAATAAACCATTGACCATCGGAGCATGACCATAAAACATATCTCTCATATAAATCGAACAACCATTATTCTCGGACTTAAATGAGTAGCCATCTCGTATCAAACGAGATCCGGATACAATGTTCATGCTCAAACTTGGCACTAAATAACAATTATTAAGGTTCAAAACTAATCCGTAGGTAAATGTAGAGGCAGCGTGCGACGGCGATCACATCGACTGGAACCATTCCCGACGCGCGATCGTCACCTCGCCCTTCGCCAGTCTCCGTTTATTCCGCAGCTCTGCTGTGAGTTACAAATATGAGCAACGGCACCGTATCAAATACCGGGAGTTACTACGAGTAATCGGTAAGGTACACATCAATTACATGTATATCAAATATACCTTTGGTGTTGCGGCCTTCTTATCCGCTAAGTATTTGGGGCAGTTCCGCTTCGAGGACCCTTCCCTTGCAATAAAAGCACTCGACCTCGTGCTTGGGTCCATTCTTTGACTTCTTCCCGGCAGCAGGCTTACGGGCGCAACATCTTTGCCGTCCTTCTTGAAGTTCTTCTTACCCTTGCCCTTCTTGAACTTAGTGGTCTTATTGACCATCAACACTTGATGTTCTTTCTTGATTTCAGCCTCTGCTGACTTCAAAGATCGAGAACACTTCAGAATGGTCTTTACCATCCCTGCATGTTGTAGTTCATCACAAAGCTCTTGTAGCTTGGTGGGAGCGATCGGAGGATTCTGTCAATGACCGCCTCATCAGGGAGGTTAATGTTCAATGGGTCATACGGTTGTGCAACCTGACATCTTCGGATGTGCTCACCGATGAAACTGTTTTCCTCCATCTTACAAGCAGAGAACTTGTCGAGACATCATATCTCTCGACCGGGCATGAGCTTGGAAAACTAGTTTCAGCTCTTCGAACATCTCATATGCTCCGTGATGCTCAAAACGCTTTTGGAGCCCCGGTTCTAAGCTGTAGAGCATGCCGCACTGAACGAGGGAGTAATCATCAGAACGAGTCCGCCAGACGTTCAAATCGCCTTGGTTCTGGGAGAACAGTGGGTCACCTAACGGTGCTTCTAGGACATATTGTTTCTTGGCAGCTATGAGGATGATCCTCGTGTTCCGGACCCGATCCGTATAGTTGCTGCCATCATCTTTCAGCTTGGTTTTCTCTAGGAACGCGTTGAAGTTCATGTTGACATTAGCGTTGGCCATTGATCTACAAGACATATTTGCAAAGGTTTTAGACTAAGTTCATGATAATAAAGTTCTTAATCAAAATTATGAACTCCCACTTAGATTAGACATCCTCTAGTCATCTAAGTGTTACACGATCCGAGTCGACTAGCCCGTGTCCGATCATCACGTGAGACGGACTAGTCATCGTCGGTGAACATCTTCATGTTGATCGTATCTTCCATACGACTCGTGTTCGACCTTTCGGTCTCCGTGTTCGAGGCCATGTCTGCACATGCTAGGCTCGTCAAGTTAACCCTAAGTGTTTTCGCCAGTAAATCTGTCTTACACCGTTGTATGTGAACGTAAGGATCCATCACACCGATCATCACGTGGTGCTTAGAAACGACGAACTGTAGCAACGGTGCACGTTAGGGAGAACACTTCTTGAAATTTTATAAGGATCATCTTATTTACTACCGTCGTCCTAAGTAAACAAGATGCATAAACATAATAAACATCACATGCAATTATATAATTGTGACATGATATGGCCAATATCATCAAGCTCCATTGATCTCCATCTTCGGGGCTCCATGATCATCTTGTCACCGGCTTGACACCATGATCTCCATCATCATGATCTCCATCATCGTGTCTTCATGAAGTTGTCACGCCAATGACTACTTCTAATTCTATGACTAACACGTTTAGTAACGAAGTAAAGTAGTTTACATGGCGTTCTTCAATGACACGCAGGTCATACAAAAAATAAAGACAACTCCTATGGCTCCGCCGTTGTCATACTCATCGACATGCAAGTCGTGAATCCTATTACAAGAACATGATCTCATACATCACAATTCAACATTCATCACAACTTCGGCCATATCACATCACATGATCAATCGCTGCAAAAACAAGTTAGACGTCCTCTAGTTGTTGTTGCATCTTTTACGTAGCTGCGATTGGGTTCTAGCAAGAACGCTTTTCTTACCTCTGAATCACCACAACGTGATTTTGTCAACTTCTATTTACCCTTCATAAGGGCCCTGTTCATCGATTCCGCTCCAACTAAAGTGGGAGAGCAGACACCCGCCACCCACCTTATGCAACTAGTGCATGTCGATCGGTGGAACCGGTCTCACGTAAGCGCGTGTAAGGTTGGTCCGGCCGCTTCATCCCACAATACCGTTGAGCAAGAAAAGACTAGTAGAGGCAAGTAAGATGACAAGATCAACGCCCACAACAAATTGTGTTCTACTCGTGCATTAGAGAACTACGCATAGACCTAGCTCATGATGCCATTTGTTGGGGAACGCTGCGAAAATTTAAAATTTTCCTACGGCTTCACCAAGATCCATCTATGAGTTCATCTAAGCAACGAGTAACGGAGAGAGTTTGCATCTACATACCACTTGTAGATCGCTGCGGAAGCTTGCAAGGTGATGATGGAGTCGTACTCGAGCGTGATTCAGATCACCGATGCCAAGTGCTGAACGGACAGCACCTCCGCGCTCAACACACGTGCGGGACGAGCGACGTCTCCTCCTTCTTGATCCAGCAAGGGGAAGGAGAGGTTGAGGAAGACAGCTCCACCGGCAAGCAGACGGGCGTGGTGATGGTGGAGAAGCAAGATCTCAGGCGAGGCTTCCCGAGCTCTTACGGAGGAGGAGATGTGTTGGGAGGGAGGGCTGCGCCTTGGGAGTTGGTACAGCAGCCCCCTCCCTCCCCCTTTATATAGGCCCCTGGTGGCGGCCCTGAGATCCAATCTCCGGGGCGGCGGCCAAGGGGGTGGAGTACCCCTGCCGGTGGGCGCCCCACCCTAGGGTTTCAACCCTAGGCGCGGGGTGGGCCTAGGGGCGCACCAGCCCCTTGTGGGCTGGTTCCTTCCCCTTTGGCCCATGGGGCCCTCCGGATAGGTGGCCCCACCGGTGGACCCAGGACCCTTCCGTGGTCCCAGATTTTGCCGAGAACCCCAAACTTTCCCGATGGCGAAACACCACTTCCTATATATTATTCTTTACCTCCGGACCTTCCGAACTCCTCGTGACGTCCGGGATCTCATCCGGACTCGAACAACATTCGTGGTCACATACTTGACTTCCTACTAACCCTAGCGTCACCGAACCTTAAGTGTGTAGACCCTACGGGTTCGGAGACATGCGAGACATGACCGAGACGACTCTCGGGCAATAACCAACAGCGGGTCCGATATCCATGTTGGCTCCCACATGCTCCTCGATGATTTCATCGGTTGAACCACGATGTCGAGGATTCGATCAAACCTCAGATACAATTCCTTTGTCAATCGATGCGTTACTTGCGAGACTCGATCGTCGGTATCCCAATACCTTGTTCGGTCTCGTTCGGCAAGTCACTTTACTCGCATCAGTAATGCATGATCCCGTGGCCAACATCTTGGTCACATTGAGCTCATTATGATGATGCATTACCGAGTGGGCCAGAGATACCTCTCCGTCATACGGAGTGACAAATCCCAGCCTCGATCCGTGTCAACCCAACAGATACTTTCGAGATACCGTAATGCACCTTTATAGTCACCCGATTCGTTGTGACGTTTGATACACCCAAGGCACTCCTACGGTAACCGGAGTTACACGATCTCATGGTCGAAGGAATAGATACTTGACATTGGCAAAGCTTTTAGCAAACGAACTATCCGATCTTTTATGCTATGCTTATGATTGGGTCTTGTCCATCACATCATTCTCCTAATGATGTGATCTCGTTATCAACGACATCCAATGTCCATAGTCAGGAAACCATGACTATCTATTGATCACAACGAGCTAGTCAACTAGAGGCTCACTAGGGACTCATTGGGTCTAAGTGTTCACACGTGTATTACGATTTCCGGATAATACATTTATAGCATGAACAAAAGACAATTATCATGAACATTGAAATATAATAATCCTTTTATTATTGCCTCTAGGGCATATTTCCAACAGTTTTACCATTGTCGAAATGTCTTGATGTACCGGGATACCGAGTCTGATCGGAGTGTCTCGGGTGAAGGTCTATTCCTTCGATGATCGCGAGAGCCTGTCATGGGCTAAGTTGGGACACCCCTGCAGGGTATAAACTTTCGAGAGCCGTGCCCGATTATGTGGCGATGGGAATTTGTTAATGTCCGGTTGTAGAAAACCTGAAGTTGACCTTAATTAAAATACATCAACCGTGTGTGTTACCGTGATGGTCTCTTTCCGGCGGAGTCCGGGAAGTGAACACGGTGTTGGAGTTATGCTTGACGCAGGTTGCTATAGGATCACTTCTTGATCATACTTTTATCGACCGTGCTTTGCCTTCTCTTCTTGCTCTCATTTGCGTATGTTAGCCACCATATATGCTAGTCGCTTGCTGCAGCTCCACCTCATGCCTTTACCTTACCCATAAGCTTAAATAGCCTTGATCTCGCGGATGTGAGATTGCTGAGTCCTCGTGACTCACCAGATACTTCCAAAACCAGTTTGCAGGTGTCTATGTTGCCGAGCAGTTGACGCATCTAAGCTCAAGGAGGAGCTCGATGAAGATCTTGCCCTTTGTGTTGTTTCGTTCTAGTTGATCAGTAGTGGAGCCCAGTTGGGGTCGATCGTGGACCGTTTGTCGCATTTGGGGTTCTTCTTTTATTTTGGTTCCGTAGTCGGACCTTGTTTGTATCTGGATGATGTAATGCTTTATTCATGTAATTGAGTGAAGTGGCGATTGTAAGCCAACTATGTATCTCTTTCCCTTATGTATTACCTGGGTTGTGTGAAGATTACCTCACTTGCGACATTGCTTTCAATGCGGTTATGCCTCTAAGTCGTGCTTCGACACGTGGGAGATATAGCCGCATCGAGGGCGTTACAGGCGGCTCCGACAAGGCCAAGACCGACGACTCCGGCAAAGCTGTAGTAGCCGCCGACAAGCAAGATGGCTCCGGCAAGCGTTATTGCAAGATCCACCGCACCAAGGGCCATGGCCTCCAAACCTGCAAAAAAAGTAGAGCAGATGGCAGAGCTACAGAAAGCCGAATACGAGCGCCGCGATAAGGAGAGAGCCCATGGAGGTGGCGGGGGATCCGGCAAGAAGTTGCTCGCCCGGGGAGGACACCGCGGCAAGGCCAAACAGCGGCAAGGAGATAGGCCTCCCCGCGGCCGCGACAAGGACGAAGATGAGGATGAGGATGATGAGATGGAGGAAGATGAGAACGATGACCAAGAGTTTCGTATATGATAGAAGTGTTCGCATCGGCGGCGCCTCTTTGCACACATCGCACCGCCAACTCAAGCAGTGGGTGCGGGAAGTGAACGCAGCGGAGCCGTCCGACGAGACACGCAGGCCTCTGAAGTGGTCCAGCACACCCATCGTCTTTGACGTTGAGGACCACCCTGATCGCATCACTGCGGTCGGGTGCTTGCCGATGTTGGTCTCACCAACAATCCGCAATCTCAAGGTCACGAAGATGCTGGTTGACAGCGGGGCCGACCTGAACCTGATTTCCTCCGCAGTACTCAAGAAGCTCCAGATCCCCGACAGCGAGCTTGAAGAGACCGGCACTTTTCAAGGAATAAATCCGGGAAGGAGCAAGCCCAAGGGGAAGATCACATTGCCAGTGACGTTCGGCAGCGAACTGAACTTCCGGACTGAGAGGGTCACGTTCGATGTGGCTGATATCCCATTACCCTACAATGGGATACTCGGCCGACCCGCGCTCGCCAAGTTCATGGCGGCCTCTCACTACGCATACAATGTGCGCAAGATGCCTGGTCCGATGAGTGTCATCTCTGTCCAAGGCGACAAGAGGGATGCACTCATCTGCGCCGACAAGATCTACCGGGAAGCAGCAGCCGCAGCAGAGCGCGAGCCACTTGCCGCTGAAGCTCCCCAGGGGAATAAGAAAGCCAAGTCCGGCAAGAACAGCTCTGGTGCCTACTCCGGCAAGCACAGCTCCCCGGAGTGCTGCGCTACCGTCGAGGACGCACCATCGAGCTCCACCGGCAAGTGCAAGAAGGCAAAAACAGCTTCACCAGAGACCAAGAAAGTGGCCGCCAAGGAGGACGGCACTGGTGGTACCTTCACCATCAGTGCCACGCTTGATCCTAAATAGGAAAGCGCGCTTCGTTTTCTGCGCGGCGAATGTCGATGTGTTTGCATGGCAACCATCGATATCCCGGTGTTCCTGTGGAAGTAATCGAGCACCACCTTGCCGTCGCCCTCACGCGCGCCCGTCAAGCGAGAGTCGAAAACAAGCGGTGGAACGTCAAGAATTCATTGCGAAGAGATCAAGAAGTTGGAAGCAGCAGGGCTTGGTCCGAGGAGTACTCCATCCAACGTGGTTAGCCAATCCGAGAGTCGTGCGCGCAAAGCAAACGGGAAGTGGAGGCTTTGTATTGACTTCACCGATGTTAACAAAGCTTGTCCCAAGGATCCATTTCCCTTGCCGCGCATTGACCAGATTGTCGACTCCACGGCAGGATGTGATCTGCTTTCATTCCTTGATGCATACTCGGGATATCATCAGATCTTCATGGCTGAAGAGGATGAAGAGAAGACCGCATTCATTACTCCATGTGGCACGTACTGCTTTGTACGGATGCCTTTCGGACTAAAGAATGCTGGTTCAACATTTGCGAGAGTGGTTAGTCATGCTTTTGAGCCACAACTACACAGAAATGTAGAAGCTTACATGGATGACATAGTGGTCAAGAGCAAGGACAAAGAGACTTTGATCCAAGATTTGGACGAGACCTTCACAAATATGCGCAAGATCAACCTCAAGTTGAATCCCGAGAAGTGCGTGTTCGGAGTTCCTTCCGGCAAGCTTCTCGGATTCTTTGTGTCACAGAGGGGGATTGAAGCCAATCCCGACAAGATCAAGGCCATCGAGCAAATCGAAGCACCGAAGCGAGTCAAGGACGTACGAAGGCTTGCCGGCTGCGTTGCTGCCCTCAGCAGGTTCATTTCCAAGTCTGCTGAATCGCGCCCTGCCGTTTTTCAAAATCTTGAAAAAGGCGGGCCCGATGAAGTGGACTCCGGAAGCAGAGGCTGCGCTGCAGGACTTGAAGAAATATTTGTCCTCCACTCCAACACTTGTCGCACCTAAGCCACAAGAGAAGTTGCTGCTATATCTGGCGGCAACCAATCAAGTGGTTAGTGCTGCGTTGGTGGCGGAGAGAGAGGCAGATGACGACCCAGCGGCCGCGGCGAGCAAGTCCAGCGACAAGCAGGGGGCTTCCCCGACAAGCTCTGGCTCGACAAGCCCTGGTCCGGCAAGTTCTGGTTCCGGCAAGGATGGGTCTCTGCGAGCCACAAGAAGAGAAACGAAGAAGATGGTGCGGCGCCCGCTTTACTTTGTCGGTTCCCTTCTACAGGGGCTAGATCAAGGTACTCGTGTGCGAAGTTGCTTCGCCTCCTCATGGCCTCGAGGAAGCTGCGCCATTACTTTCAAGCACATGAGATCACAAAGGTCACTCGCTTTCCGTGAAGAGGATATTGCGTAATCCGAAGCAACAGGGATTGTCGAGTGGGCGCTGGAATTGTCAAGCTTCGGCCTCAAGTTTGAAAGTACTTCAACCATTCAAAGCCGAGCATTGGCAGAATTTATAGCAGAATGGACGCCAACACCCGATGAAGGAACTCCGGAGAGGAGCATCCCCGTCAAGGAAGCAGACAAAGAATGGATCATGTACTTTGATGGTGCCTTCTCGCTGCAAGGCGCCGGTGCGGGCGTACTACTTGTCGCACCCACCGGAGAGCACCTCAAGTACATGGTCCAAATGCACTTTCCCAAGGAGCAAGCAACAAACAATACTGCAGAGTATGAGGGCTTGCTTGCCGGACTCAGGATCGCGGCAGAACTTGGGATCAGGAAGCTTATTGTCAGGGGTGACTCACAGCTTGTCGTCCGCCAAGTTAACAAAGATTATCAGAGTACGTTGATGGAAGCATACGTTGATGAAGTGAGAAAGCTAGAAGAGCATTTTGACGGCCTGCAAATGGAACATGTTCCAAGAGCTCAGAATGACATTGCAGATGGCCTGTCAAAGTGCGCCGCACTCAAGTTGCCTGTGGAACCAGGGATTTTTGTGCTCAAGCTAACTCAGCCATCTGTGACACCATCAACTGGACAAAGCAAGAAAAGAAAGTTGGTTACTGGCGACTACTTTCCGCAGAGCTTCCGAAGCCGCCGCCAAGAAGGTCCCTGAATCAATACAGAAAGTCTGCCGAGGAGCGATCTGCTCCGACAAGCCCTGTGGCCTGTTTTGTTGAAACAAACGCCCCGACAAGTCAGTGTCCCGACACGCTTGCCGGGAGATCACGCCCGGCAGGATCCCGGATCCTGCCGTGGAGCGGATGTTCCCGCAGCAGCATTTGCGCCTTTAGTCCTTGTCGCCGAGCCTCAGGCTCCGGCATGGGCACATCAGATCGTACATTTCCTCCAAACAGGGGAACTTCCCGAGGAACAGGAAGAAGCGGAGAGAGTAGCCCGGCAATCAAGTATGTACCAGTTTGTCGATGACATACTGTACAGAAGAAGATTCAACGGAGTGAAATTGAAGTGTATTTCCGGGAAGATGGACAGCAATTGTTGGCGGAGATACATGGAGGCATATGTGGTCACCACATTGGCGCCAGCACTTGCCGCAAGGCTTTCCGGCAAGGCTTCTTCCGCCGACAGCCCTCCAGATGCAATCGCACAAGTAACCAAGTGTGAAGCGTGCCAGTTCCACTCCAAACAGATTCACCAACCAGCTCAAGCTCTCCAAACAATCCCTTTATCCTAGCCATTTTCGTCCGGGGCTCGACATCCTCGACCCTTTTCCCCGAGCTGTCGGGGTTTTGAGTACTTGTACGCTGTAATCGACAAGTTCACAAAGTGGCCTGAAGTGGAACCAGTGAGGAAGGTGACAAGACATCAAGCAATCAAGTTCTTCAGTCAATTGTTTGCCGCTTGGAATCCCCAACAGATCATCACCGACAATGGCACACAATTCACGAGCCACACCTTCATGCGGTACGCCCAAGATCTTGGCACCAAGATTTGCTTTGCTTCAGTTGCTCACCCGAGAAGCAACGGTCAAGCGGAGAGGGCGAACGCTGAAGTACTACGCGGGCTCAAGACCAGAACTTTCGATAGGCTGCACAAGTGCGGAAGAAATTGGATCGAGCAACGCGGTGGTTCTTTGGTCGATCAGATTTACACCAAATCGAGCCACCGCCGACACCCTTTGCTCTCGCTCACGGAGCGAGGCGTTCTCCCCACGGAACTCGTATACGGGTCACCACGAGTGCTCGCTTATGATGAGCTTGAGCAAGAGCGGCTGCGACAAGATGACGCGCTGCTCCTCGAGGAGGATCGTCTTCAGGCTGCTGTGCGAGCTGCTCGTTACCAGCAAGCTTTGCGCCGCTATCATAGCCGCAAGGTTAACACCAGAAGCTTCGAGGAAGGCGACCTTGTTCTTCGGCGAGTTCAATCCGCCAAGAATTCAAACAAGTTGATGCCGAAGTGGGAAGGCCCTTACCGGGTAAAACGAGTCACTAGGCCCGGCGCTGTCCGCCTTGAGACCGAAGATGGCATTCCGGTGAGCAACTCCTGGAACATAGAACATCTTCGCAAGTTTTACCCATAAGGCGCGGTTGCCGGATCCATTCCGGCAACCACCTTCTTTTGTACAAGCATTGCCGCTGTCGCATGTAACCCTTTGTACAAAGCGGGCGCAGCCTTGTGCGTAAAATAGTTTGCGTTTCGCACATCTTGTCAAATTTAATGCATTTTCTTCTTTTGCATCTCAGATCGACACTCATGCAGCACACACCCCCGTAAGCAATAGTGAACCTTAAGGTTCCATACCATTATTTTCTTTCTTTCTTCTCATAGATGTAAGATTCCTCCGCCCACAAGTTCACCGGGAGGGAGGGAAGGTAAAAGTATGGACCAGCGTCGCTCAAAGGATCTAGCCTTACCGACGCAGAAGACAAAAAGCTAAGTGGCTAAAGATTGAGCCTAGTCAATTTTAGATTTTCAAGTTATATCCCTTGAACGCTCGTGCCTTTGTACGGAAAACCTCATGCGCGGGAGGAATCGACTCGCGGCTAAGTTGCGCCCTTGCGTTGTTTCCGAGCCCGCCAACAATGCGAGTGGGCTGCGACTAGTCCCGACAAGATTTCTTGCGGGCAAGATCACCACAGGCTGCCGATGTTCCGCACTCAGCAGTGTGCTTATACGCTGCAAGGTCCCTCAACGCGTGGGGTAAAAAGCGTATAAGGGATGCAACAGATAAAGGGAATAATGCGCAAGCGGTATCCGAATTAAATTATATTACAAGAATGACTTATTATAGCACTGACTGAAATTGTTCCCGTAACCAAAATGGCAGCAGCAAGAAAAAGGGAGAAGAGGAGCAGCCTAATCCACGCGCTCGCCATCGACCCTCCTAACCTCGTTCACTTTGTCCATGATGGGTGCGACGATGGCCTTGAGCTCCTCAACATCAACGCCCTCCGGCAGCTTCTTGGTGACGTGGGAGAGGTCGATGCCCGGATTGCGGAAGAGGACCTTCACCAACACCTTCTCCAGGACCCCAGCGCAGACACATGCGACTCGTGCGGCCAACTGCCGGATCCTTTCCCGGAGCTGTCGGAGCGCCGTCACCACATCCTTGAAGAAAAGCGTGAGCTTGGCGCTGGGCTGGAGGTTCCCCTCTGTAGAGTACCCGAAGCCCGTCAAGTTCAGCTCTGCCAACTCCTCGTCAATGAGCACGGCGATGTTGATGAGGCCTTCCGTCCAGAGCTCCACCGTGGTCTTAAGGGTGTTCTGGGCCTCGGCGGCCCTCGTCAACAGCTCCTCGTTGTCCTTGAGGTCTTTCCTCAGGGTATCTTCTCGTTTATTGGCGGCATCCAGCGTTTCCGTCAAGGTGGCCAGTTTCAGCTCTAAATCAGCGCTCGAGTCCTTGGCGGCGTTCAGCTCTTTGATCTTCTTGGAGAGTTGGGCTTGCAGATCGCCGTATGCCACAGATCCTTCTCACGATCGCTACTGAGTGCGGCAAGCTCCTCATTCTTCCTCATCGCGTCCGCCTCCAGCTGCGGCCACTTTTTCCTCCAGCTCCTTCTTGGCAGCCTCGGCAGCAGCAAGGCGGCGTCTTCGCTTCCTTGAGCGCCCGCCAAGTGACTGTTCCCGGACGGCGAGCTCCTCGTCATGGCTGTCCAAGTACGCCTTCCTTTGTATCAGCTCGCCGTCCCGCTTGGACAGCTCCTCGGCGGCAAGCCTCTGTGCTCCTCGGCTTCAGCCTTCTCCAGGATGAACGCCTTCTTTGCCTCATCGAGCTGCGCCCTCTCCTCGGCAATGGACCGGAGGGCCTCTTGGTTGCGGCTCTTGAGCTCTTGCGCATGATTTTCTATGTCAACTCCGCTTGCGACAAGCGCTTCCGGACTCAAGCTTCGCTTGCGGACGCGTAGAGTGACACCAGCTTTGAGTAGCTGCTCCTCCTCGACTCGCCATCGCATCGCTTGGCCTGCCGACCACCGCCAGCCCAAAGCAGAGGCAAGTACCTCCCGTCAAATTCCTCTCCTTCAACTGGTGCCTGAGCTCGATGCCCAGGGAGCTTGATATACACCCTCGCCCGGCTTTCAAGTATGCGCTGGCTGGGGCTCCTCGAGCTTCGGCGCCAGATCAGGCAGGCGGAGGGATCAGCGGTCGGGAGGCACCTTGCGCCCTGATCCTCCGGGTCGTCGGCGCGGTCACGGACCCCTCGCCCCCCCTGTGCTGCCCCCCGGCGGCCTCTTCGCGGTGGGCTCCTCCAAGACCGACCCCTCCTTCAGCGGCAGCGACATCCTCGATATTGCTGCTGACCGTCCTCCTCGCGGGCGACCTCAGCCTCCATCGAGTCCCCAAGGGAGGATCTGAAGGCAGGAAGAAAAGAGATAGTCAAGCTTAATACCTGTAAGAAGAAAAAGGGAGATCAGCGAGGTCCGAGGAAAATCCCGACAAGGAGGCTCACTGCGCTGGGTTCTGTGGACTGGGCTCCACCACCGGGGCTCGCTGTCCCGCCTTGCCGGGACCCCTTTCTTGCCGGAGACGGCTCCCACACCGGAGAGTCGGCCCTCGGCGGCGTAGTCGAGGCTGACGACACCTCCGCATCGGCCTCCGGATGCTCCTGGTGGGCCTGCTCTTCTCCTGAATACAAAAGAGCCAATAATCAAGATATTGGCAGAGGAAGAAGCAACCATGCGCGCCCCATGACGGGAGGTGAATCGAGACACTCACGCTGGGGGCTGTGCTGGGAGCTGCTGCGAGGGGAAGGGACCGGGTCCGTCAAAGTGGTCTCAGACGCATCTTCCGCCGCCTTCACAGGATCGTCCTCGACCACCGGGACCCTGGCCCTCTTCGCCGCCCTCTCCGCCAAAGTCCTGGGACAGAACAGAAGTTTGGAGAAGAAAGACAGGTTAGATACAAAACAAACAGTGGCAGGGATCGAGGAAAAAGCGAGTACAGTACAAAAGAAGCCTTACTCCTCTTCGTCCTCGTCCTCTTCGTCGTCATCAGAGCTCAGTGCGGAGAGGTCAAACTCCGGTGCCCTCCCTGCGCGGCGTGGCGGAAGGGTAGGCTCCCTCTGGCGCTTGCCAAGAGCCGCGGCAGGGTCAGGCGTGGCGGCCCGGGAAGACCCGGCCTCGGTTGCCGGCGCGGTTTGGGATCCTCCCGCGGCAACGAAGTTTGCCGCGGTGGAGCGCGTCCCGCGGCGCTGCGGCTGCTGATCAGGCTGTGCCTCTGCCAGCTCTCCAACTCGATGGAGACGCCTTCTCGGATGAAACTGGGGCTGCGCCGAGGGCTCCGTCGGCGGCAAGTTGCTCGAGAACGGCCGGCCACTCGCACCCCCGGTGGGCTGGCTCGCCCCGGCCGCGGCCTCCCCTTCGCCGTCGCCATCCCCGGCAAGATCTTCCTGGGCGGCAAGGCTTGCCGCCTCATTTTTCGCCTCCGCCAACGAAGAAACTTCGCCAGCCACAAGCGCGCCGCCTCCTCGGCCATGCTGGCAATGTACGCTAGCTCACTGGCAGTGGTGGCACGGGTGAGGAGCTTCTGCTCATCAGATTTAACCACCGCCTCCGACAGGTCATCAAAGAATTGCTGCACGACCTCGGCGGCGGGCTCTATCCAGTTGGCGCTTACCCCGTGCGAGTCACATTCTGGTATCATCACGCAGATGCGATCGCGCTGGGAGTTGTTGCATAAAGGGACGACGCCCTACGGCAACTGGAACCACTCCGGGTGATTGGGGTCGTGCTTGAACGTCTCCCTCGATCGCGTCCCAGCTCGGGGCTCGTGAAGTTGAAGTTGAGGCCCGGGCGCAGCCTCATGAAATCCGCCGGGCCGCTAAACAGCCAGGCGGGCCTCCCCCTTGCCTGCAAAGGGGCAATGCGACGGCGAAGGAAATCCGCGCCAACGGCCCCTGTTGTGAGTCCGGCCTGCCTGAGCCGAAGGATTCGGGTGGTGGCGATCGTCAGCTTGGCGTCATCCGGCGACAGATAGCTCCAGTCATTGCGGCGCACCACCCGAGTCTTGCGCAGCCTGGTGAACGACGGTGGATCGGCATCACAGATCCAACACCACTCCGCCCTCCACTCGCCCCACTTGCTGCGAAGCTCACCCGTCAAGTACGCCTCCTTCATGCCCATCCGGGAGGTCCATGCGATTCCGCCAGCCAGTGGCTCCCCTTTCTCAGCCCGAGGGGAAAAATAATGGCGAAAAAGAGCGACACTTGGGAAGGATACCAACGAAGTTCTCGCAAAGGTGCGCGAAAACCGCCATTGTCAGAACGGCGTTGGGGGTGAAGTCGAGCAGATGGAACCCATAGGTATTCATAATGTCGCAAAAGAAGTCAGAGAAAGGTGGGTAGAGCCCGCAATAGAAGAACACAGGAAAGAAGTAGTACCCTCTGGGGCACTTCTTCGATTTGGAAGCCTTCGCGGAAAGCACCGGCGTGCGCGGATGTGCCCGCGTCTCCGTCGACCAAAAGAGATAAAACCCCGACCGCAGCGCGTCCGGGGTGAGCTCAGGAGGGAAAAGCACCTGCCTCTTGCGCAGCGCCTCGAGCTCTTGTGCCTCGGTCGACTTCGCGGCCTTCGCGGCCTTCGTGACCTTCTCGGCCTTCGGGGCCATGGCGGGGGCAGCGGAGGGAGGCAAAAGCGATGGCGGCGACGGCGGCGAGGGGCAGCGGAGCGCTGTTTCTTCTCGATTCAGGAGACGGAGGAGAGCGTCGGAGCTTTCGGAGGAAGGAACCGCATGTGGCGAAAGTGGGGGAACGGCCCCGTTCCCTCCGCTTATAAACGGAGGATGCGAACGTTACGCATTTTCTGGAATTAAGCGCCACCCACGCCTCCCACGACGCCGCAGCGGACGCTGCGTGCTTGGGGAGCGCGTGGGCACGGAGCCCAATTCATGCGGACCCAGGCGCGCGTGCCTGCAGACTGTTTTGGGCCTGGCCCAACAACGCCGGCACCGTGTATGGCCCAGCCCGGGCTCTGTCGGTGTACTAAAGTAGGGGTACCTTAGTACCCGAACTTGTGCACGGGCAACAGCAGCACCAGCGGCAAGGCTTGGGCGCCGCCAAGGCCCTCCACCATTCCTTATTATCGCCAACAAGAACAAAGTACTAGCCAAGAAAGCGAAGGCCCCGCAAGAGGAGCTTGCCGGAAGGCCAACTAGGGCATCACCGGAAGACTTGCGCGCACCCGGCAAGGCCGACGGCCGCAAGCTTGCCGGCACAACAAGATAAGGGCATGCAAGGCACTTGCCGCGCAAGGCTGCCACCCAAACTCCAGCGCAAGACAGCGTGTCGTGTCATCGCAAGGCCATCCCAAGGGCACGTGGCGAGGCACTACACAGCCATGCGAACAAGGTGGCAAACGGAGTCGACAGAGGCGCCATCATGGCAACCGTGGCTCACCTAACGGTCGCTTCTTTACATCACATGCGACAGACGGGCATTTAATGCCCTTGTCCCCCGCCGTCGAGTTAGGTAGGGGCATCACAGTAATCGCTGTACCAACCTGCGTTTTTACGCTTCTACCCCGCTTCCTCGCTGCCACTTGTGGGTGCCCCTTCAGACTATAAAAGAGAGGCCCATGCGCACGTAGAAGGGGTTCGGTCCATTCGATACCCACAACACCACCGTCACGCCGCTCAGCGAGATCAAATACAACCACCAAAGCAGCAGAGGGTTTTATCTCTCCGAGAGCCCCGGCTGGGTAAAATTGCCCGTCTCCCCGCCCGCCGACCTCGATCTGCTCTGCGCACGACCCCCGCTCCCTTGCCGAACCAGAAGGGGCCCCAGTGCCCCATAGGTGCTCGAGGCCACAGCGATACGCCCCGACATAGTTTGTGCCAAATTTTGGCTAAAGATTTAACTAACAAAATGTTAATGCATGTCAAGAAAAATTATCTGATTGGATTCGTATTTGAACCTAGTTTTGAAAAATATAATGTTTGGTGACATGCGTGAACATTTTCTTAGTTTAATCTATGGTTAAAATTTGGCACGAAATACAATGGGGACCAATAAACACGGACAGAGGTAGTATTGTTCACTTGTGCTCCCTGCCCCTCCAGTCATTGAACAACCCCACGGGTGAATAAACATACAGTAAGTACTATATTTATATAGAACGAACAAGCTTGAACTATTTTCGCGTAGTTAAAAGTTGAGGGCGGGGCTTTTCCCGGGCAGTACGCGCGACAGTTTTCGGGTAGGCGAATTGGCAGAGAGGCGAGGAGGGTGAGCGAGTGGGGCTGTGCGATTTGATGGCGCGTTACTGCTGGAAAGACTTGTGATATGACCACTCACTATAGTCATGAATTATCGGGCGCCCGACCGAGGTGATGCCCCTTCCGCTCAGCGCCTAATCTGGTGCATGACACGTCGACCGGATGTCGGCTCTCCCACATGTCGGAGTAGTAAGAAGGAGCAAAGAATGATGCGGTATATACTAGTACTATACTACTCCCTCCGTTCCTAAATATAAGTATTTGGAGAGATTTCACTATGGACCACATACGGAGAAAAATGAGTGAATCTACACATAAAATGCATCTATATACATCCGTATGTGGTCCACAGTGAAATATCTACGAAGACTTATATTTAGGAATGGAGGGAGTACTACTCAGGTCGGAGGAGTGCGAACCACGGCAGCCCAGTGAACCAGCCGTGTGAACCACGGTAGCCCAGTGAACCAGCAGTAGAAAACAATAATGTGGTGATATGGCCATCAAAAACAATGTGCTACGGTCCACACTGTAGCATGTACTGTAACACACTTCTTTGTTTGGATCCCTGAGTTAGAGCTACTTTGGGTTGAAATAGCCTCAAATTATCGAAACAAGAGGGGTTAGTTTGAGCTAGTTTGCTCTAACCCAGCTAAAAAACAAGCCCGGTGGAGAGGTTCTAATTGGGTTAGTTATCCTGGGCCCACTAAAAGAGAACTAAAAAAATCTCACCTGCCCGCACCAGATCGCTCCCCTAAAAAATCTCACCTGCCCACACCAGATCGCTCCCCCCTCTCGCATGACTCCTCTCTGTTCCCCATAGGGCCGCCCGCCCAAGTGCCGCTCGCCCTCTCTCTCCTCCGGCCGCCCTCTCCTTCCGGCCTCCGCCGCCCTACTCCGGCCGCCCTCTCCCTCCGACCTTCGAAGGTCGCCCTGCTCCCCCTTCACCAGTCATTTTTCTCCCTCTCATCATCTTGTGACGGCGCATCTACCGGGGAGTTCACGAGAGGGGTGAGTTTGTTCGTTCCTTCTCTGTCTCACGGCCATATCATTGATCTTGCTTGCTCTAGCGCTAATTCTGATTTGGAAAAGTAGATCCTAATCAAACTTGCTATAGATTTGTGGTGCACACTGATACGTCTCCAACGTATCTATAATATTTGATTGCTCCATGCTACTTTATCTATTGTTTTGGACTATATTGGGCTTTATTTTCCACTTTTATATTATTTTTGGTACTAACCTATTAACCGGAGGCCCAACCCAGAATTGCTGTTTTTTGCCCATTTCAGTATTTCGAAGAAATAGAATATCAAATGGAGTCCAAACGGAATAAAACCTTTGGGAACGTGATTTTCTCACAGAACGTGATCCAGGAGACTTGGACCCTGCTCCAAGGAACAACCGTGGAGGTCACGAGGGTGGGGGACGCCCCCTGGGTGCGCGCCCTGCCTCGTGGGCCCCCGGTTGCTCCACCGACGTACTCCTTCCTCCTATATATACATATGTACCCCCGTCAGATCAAAGACGGAGCCAAAAAACCTAATTCCACCGCCGCAACCTTCTGTATCCGGGAGATCCCATCTTGGGGCCTGTTCCGGAGCTCCGCCGGAGAGGGCATCTACCATGGAGGGCTTCTACATCAACACCATAGCCTCTCCGATGAAGCGTGAGTAGTTTACTTCAGACCTTCGGGTCCATAGCTAGTAGCTAGATGGCTTATTCTCTCTTTTTGGATCTCAATACAATGTTCTCCCCCTCTCTTGTGGAGATCTATTCAATGTAATCTTCTTTTTGCGGTGTGTTTGTTGAGACCGATGAATTGTGGGTTTATGATCCAGCTTATCTATGAATAATATTTGATTCTTCTTTGAATTCTTTTATGTATGATTGAGTTATCTTTGCAAGTCTCTTCAAATTATCCGTTAGGTTTGGCCAACTAGATTGGTAGTTCTTGCAATGGGAGAAGTGTTTAGCTCTGGGTTCAATCTTGCGGTGTCCTTATCCAGTGATAGAAAGGGTTGCAAGGCACGTATTGTATTGTTGCCATCGAGGATAACAAGATGTTTTTTCATCATATTGCATGAATTTATCCCTCTACATCATGTCATCTTGCTTAAGGCGTTACTCTGTTTTTAACTTAATACTCTAGATGCATGCTGGATAGCGGTCGATGAGTGGAGTAATAGCAGTAGATGCAGAATCATTTTGATCTACTTGTCTTGGACGTGATGCCTATATACATGATCATACCTAGATAACCTCATAATTATTCGCTTTTCTATCAATTGTTCAACAATAATTTGTTCACCCACCGTAGAATACTTATGCTCTTGAGAGAAGCCACTAGTGAAACCTATGGCCCCCGGGTCTATTCTCATCATATCAATCTCCATTACTTTATTACTTTACTTGCTTTGTTTTTACTTTGCCTTTTACTTTTCACTTTGCATCTCTATATCAAAAATACCAAAAATATTATTTATCATCTCTATCAGATCTCACCCTCGTAAGTGACCGTGAAGGGATTGACAACCCCTAATTGCGTTGGTTGCGAATAGCTATCATTTTGTGTAGGTACGAGGGACTCGTGCGTGATCTCCTACTGGATTGATACCTTGGTTCTAAAAAACTGAGAGAAATACTTACGCTACTTTACTGCATCATCCTTTCCTCTTCGGGGAAATCCAACGCAGTGCTCAAGAGGTAGCAAGAAGAATTTCTGGTGCCGCTGCCGGGGAGTTTGCGTAAAAGTCAACCATACCAGGTACCCATCACAATCCCTATCTCTCGCATTACATTATTTGCCTCTCGTTTTCCTCTCCCCCACTTCACCCTTGCCGTTTTAGTCGCCCTCTCTTTCCCAATCTCCTCCTCTCTTTCCCTTTCGCCTTTTTCTCGTTTGCCTTTGCTTGTGAGTTGGATCACTTGTTGCCATGGCCTAATCAAAAAGAACTAAGGGATTTCTCCCGAGTTCTAGTTGTAGGATCGGAAGTATGTCTAGAGGGGGGGTGATTAGACTACTTGACAACTTAAAAGTTTCGCCTTTTGATTGGAGTAGATTCTTAGCAAGTTCACAATGATAACCAAGTCAAGTATCACCCTACACATGCAATTCTAGAGTTGTGGCAGCGGAAAGTAAATTGCACGATAGTAAATGAGAGGTGGAGAAGAGCAAACGCAATTTGGAACACGGAGATTTTTCTCGTGGTTCCGATAGGTGGTGCTATCGTCAATCCACGTTGATGGAGACTTCAACCCACGGAGGGTAACGGCTGCGAGTCCACGGAGGGCTCCACCCACGAAGGGTCCACGAAGAAGCAACCTTGTCTATGCCATCATGGCTTACGCCCACGGAGGACTAGCCTTACTCGGGTAGATCTTCACGAAGTAGGCGATCTCCTTGCCCTTACAAACTCCTTGGTTCAACTCCACATCATGACGGAGGCTCCCAAGTGACACCTAACCAATCTAGGAGGCACCACCCTCCAAAAGGTAATAGATGGGGTTGGTGATGATGAACTCCTTGCTCTTGTGCTTCAAATGATAATCTCCCCAACACTCAAATCTCCTCACTGATTTGGCTGTGGTGGAGGAAGGGATTGAGTGGAAAGCAACTTGGGAAGGCTAGAAATCAAGTTCCATATGGTTGGAGTGAAGCAACTTGATCTCAACACAAGGGTAGGTAGTTTTCTTCTCAGAAATGTAAGGTAAGAGTGGTAGTTCTTTCTGATGGCTCTCTCCACGAATGAAGAGGAGGTGGAGGGGTATTTATAGCCTCCACACAAAATCCAACCGTTACACACATTTGACCAATCTCGGTCAGACCGAAGTTGACAACTCGGTGGGACCGAAAGTTCAAATCTTGTGAACGTTGGGATTTTCGGTGGGACCGAAAATACATTCTCGGTTAGTCCGATTCTTCCAAAGTCTAGGGTTTGCCAATCTCGGTGGGACCGACTTTCTCATCTCGGTGACACCGATTTGAGTCTGAAGGTTCTGAAGCTTGGCAACACCAATTTCGGTATGACCGAGTTTGGAATCGGAAAATCCGAAATTTTAGGGTTTGGGTATATGGTGAGGTGGTTCATCTCGGTGTGGTGGGTTTGGAATCGGTGGGACCGAGATTACTTATGGGTTTATGTTGGAGTGAAAGATTGTTGATAGTTTGAGAGATAAATCACTAAGCACTTAGAGCAACCAGATCATCATCATAACCTCATCCCTTTTAATAGTATTGGCTTTCCTATGGACTCAATGTGATCTTGGATCACTAAACCAAAAATGGAGTCTTGAGCTTTTGCCAATGTTTTCCTTAGCATTTTGAGGGTCCACATCATCACCATTGCCATACCCATATCAATGAACTTTCTCAAATATTCTCAAGAAATGATTAGTTCAATGATATATATGTTGTTATTAATTACCAAAACCACCCAGGGATTAGTTGCACTTTCAATCTCCCCCTTTTTGGTAATTGATGACAACATATAGATCAAAGCTTCGACAAATGATATAATCAATGAATAATATCGTCGCTTTGAGAAGTATGTGATAAGCAAGAGCTCCCCCTAAATTTGTGCATTATTTAAGATTTGCGTTTGAATGCAAATGCACAATCGATTAGGATCATGGGTCACTCTTCCATGTCACATACATCTTGGTGGAGCGCACAAAATGATAAGAATGAATAACATGCACCCAATCACCAAGACATGAGTAAGTGATCATACAAGATATGAATAGAAAATGATAAGCAATAAGCACACATTAAGCACAGTATGATCAAGCACTCATCAAGATAGAGCAAACGTAGTATCAATCACACGAAATGTCTCAAAGAACTCAAAAGTATCTCAAGGAAAACCCGCAAACGAAAGAGCAAAAATGAGCACTCTCTCTCTCGAAGCCCTATGATCTATACAATTTCTCCCCCTTTGGCAACAAGTTACCAAAAAGTTCGAAAGGTATAGAGCTAATCGTCACTCGGGACTCTGCTGGCGGCTCTCTGCTGCGTCGATGGAGTGGAGATAGCTGCATCTGCAAAGCTTCTTTGAAGTCTGTGGAGCTGGAGGAGTGGATACTGGGCCTGGTCTTTGAACCGACGGAGCTGTAGGAGGTGCTTGATGTAGTAGCCACAGGGTCTGCCTTTGGAATAGCAGCTGATTTGGGCTTTGTGGGCATTGCAGCAGGCTGCTCATAGTCATCTGGACTAGATCATCTTCCATCTCCCTCATGAGCTCTGCTTTTCCCTCTTAGCTTCCTCAATGTCCGCCTCAAGCTTGTTGACGGTGACTGCACTTCACCGACTTGACGTCCGTGAGCATGAAACTTATCTTCAACTATCCTCTCAAGGCTCTCCTGAGACTGCACTATGCTGGCCAGGCGTAGCTCAATTCTCTGAGTGGCTTCAAGAAGTTGTTCTGCAACGCTCTTGGGCTTTGCTGCTGCTTCCTTCTCAGCTTTAGCTTGTTTGGCAGCTTCAGACTTAGCATGTCCTTCGACAGATGTGGGAGCATCCTCAGTCATCACAACTTCGTTATCTTCGTGTTCAGGCTGCAATGGCAAGTGGGGTCTATCCAACAGGTAGGTGTCCGTGCCAAACTTGGCATTAATGAGCATCTGAATATGCGGAGCAAACCCACACGACCTCTTCTGGTCTGCTGCTGTCCTCTTGATAGTCTCTACTATCAGGTCCATCACCTTAAAAGGTGCCTTCTGGTCTATAATGTGCAGCATGTTGATAGAATACCCTCTTATCATGCGGTGGTCTCCTGACTTAGGCATCAAAGTATGCCTCGTAATGGTGTTGGTGGTTGGGAGACCTGCCTGAAGATAATAGACTGAACCAAGCTTCCATATCTCAACATCCTTCTCAGGTACCTCATTATACATGTTCTTCATAGACTCGTGATTCTTCTTTGGGATGCCATAGACATCAACATCATCTTCCTTTGATACTGGTGCATTTAGCAACGCTCTCCATTCTTCAACAGTTGAATGGAATCTCTGCCCTTCTGTCATCCATACAATTCTGCCATCTGGATAGAAATGTGCGGTGGCATAGAACTGCATGATCATCTCATCATTCCAAGCAGTCAGCTTCTGACCAACAAACTCTGCAATCCCACAAGCAGTGAAGCTTTCATGCACATGTGGGAAATAGTCTCTGTGCTCTTCACTGTCGATGTATTCCCAGTCTACATATCTGGTGTCAGCAACAATTGGCTTCTTATCCATGAGCACTGTCTCATAAAAGTCTTGTTGCTCTCTAGTGTGGAATCTTGGGTCAATCTGCTGTCTTTCTCCGGTGGCATATGGATCAACTTGCCTCCATAGCTCGAGTCCTTTGTCCTTCCTTTCCTTCATATTTTCAGCTCGAGGATGAGCTTCATTATGAACAGGCAATTTCGTCGAGCTTGAAGAAAACATGAGCCTCATCATCTGATTCTGCAGGTGGTACATTGTCCTTCTTCTTCTCTGAAGCAGGTATGTTCCTCACAGTCTTCTTTGGCTTGGCAGCAGGTTTGGCTTGGGCTGCCTTTGCTGGAGCTGATGGCTTAGCTTTTGTGGGTGCTCCTGCCCTGATGGCATCTCCCATCAACTTCTGCTTCTGAGGAGGCTGGGGTGCTTCCTCATAAGAATCATCATCTTCAGCTTCTTCATGAACTAGCCTCTTCCTCTTGGAAGTTTTCTTGATCTTGGTGGAGGTTTCTTCTTCCATGCTGAGCCTCTTTGCAGCAGTGGATTTCTTCACCTTGCTTGTGCCTTTCTTTGACTGTTGCCCTTGATATCCCTTGGCAACCACTTGCCTTTTTGGCTTAGAAGTTATCTCCTCATCTGCAATAAAGTCAGAGTCCTCCTCATCAGAATTCCTCTTCTTCCTGCCCAGTGGCAGCTGCAGTATCCACTTGGAGTGCTTCTCTCTCCATCATCTGAAAAACTGCTTGCTTCAGGACTTGTCACTGCCTCAGGAATCTCAGCTGGCAACTCAGACCTGTTCTGACTGTCACTTCCATCAGACATGACTGACAACCTGTGAATAGAATAGGTATAGGCAGAATAGAAGAGTTATCACAAACAGCAGAGGATTTTGCAAAAAAAATGAGTTCAAACTTTAGTCTTAGGTTTTCACAGAATACATTTTGGTCTGACCGAGTCTATAAATTCGGTGAATCCGAAGTGTCTAAACAGACCACATACACCACTTTCGGTTGGACCGAAATGGGTTTCGGTCTAGCCGAGAGCACTAGGGTTTCACTAAATCCTCACTTCGGTCTTACCGATTTGCACAACTCGGTTTACCTGAAAAGTGCAGTGCAATGACCAGAGGCCAAATCGGTCAGTCCGAGAATGTTGAATCGGTCACACCGAGATGTGTTCGGCGGAAACCTAACCCTAAAATTTTCACTCGAATTTTGTTCTATGATCTAAACGGCTGGATAGGAGAATTTCAATCTTGGCAAGAAACTTGACAACGCCTATCGTGCATTGAATCAGCGGTTAGAGCACGAGAGGGATGAAACTCACCAAATCTGGTGGAGCTTCACTACGGCGGCAACGGCGCGATGAGAGAGACCGTTGACGGCGATGGAGACCCGCGGCGAGGGCGCACAGGTGATGGCGGAGACGATCCGAGACCAAGGCGACGGCAGCGAAGGGTTTGAGGGCGAAGCGTTTTGAAGAAGTAATCAACGCGCTCTGTCCTCGGGTATATATACCCTTCGGTGTCGGTGGGACCGAGTTGAAAACTTCGGTGGGACCGAGATGGTTAATCTGCGTGCGATTACACTTCGTCACGCCGAAATTGTAATTCGGTTTCACCGAGGTGAAAACCTAGATCAATCCAAGTGATTTGATCATCCGATTTGAGTATATCGGTTTGACCGAAAGTACTTAGAAGGTTTTGGAAGTTAGGCTTTTGACGGATCGGTGGCTCCGAGTGCTCCTCACTCGGTCTGTCCGAAAAAGTCTTGTTCAAAGTTTGTGATATAAGCATGAATAGAGTTTGAGACAAGAAAGCATAGATAGCTAGGGGAGGAACTTAGGCATTCTTGTCCATCCATTTGGTCAGAGAGAAAGAAAACCAAGAGACCAAAGCAACAAATGGATGTCCTCGAATGGATAAAATCATGCATCCAGCATGCTCACACAATAAGATAGCAAATGAAATATGTGTCAAACATGCACAAACAAAACACTAACAGCTAGCACACAATTTGGCGATGACTAGGTCATCTATATATGAGTATATTGACTTAGGAGTCAAATGAGAACATTTGATCATAGGTCATACTCATCGTTTAAGCACAAGTGGGGTTACCACTTTTCCATAAAGCATTGATGTGTTCACATCATTAGAAGATGCTTTAGCTCAAATCTTTAGAGCAAAGCTCCCCCTTGATGTGAGAACCCCTTTTAAAGGGTCAAACTAACCTTGGGTTGTCGTTGAAGACTTCATGTAGATGTTGAAGATGTGGATGCTCAATGTTGATGAAGATCACCAAGAGTTGGGAGCAATCCTTAGGATTCGGGCACTTTCAATACCTACATGGGTTAGTCCCACAAGGAACAAACAAGGATATCCATGGACATAGAATGAAGTACACAATAGATGATGTCCATGAAAGCAATGATTACCTTGTCCCTTGACTTACCAACATGAGGGTTTGTGACTCCATGAACTAGTGCAAGATGTGGAAGTTGATTGCACAAGTCCTTGCCATAAATGAATGTGAGTGAAGTATATTGGCGGAGTCACCCTCAAGAACTCTCTAGTTCTTCTTCTTCGGGATCCACATCATCTTGATGGGAATCCTTGGTGTAGTAGTTGAGCTTGTCGAAGTAGAACTTGAAGTTGCCTTGGGAACCCACTTGACCATGGCCTTGGGTGCTTCAATGAATGCATCAATCTCCTCTTGAAGCTTGTCCTTGCCTTTTAGCTTGTGGTCTTGTGGTGGAAGGTCATCTTGAGCTTGTTCCTCATTGGAAGAAGTAGGATCATACTTCTTCTCTTGAGAAACGAACTTTGGAGTGGGATATTGACCTTCTTCCCATTCAACACCCTCGGCGTTGAACTTTCGCTCAAAACCAATTCCTTGATTCTTCCGGTGTCTTCCTTGCTTGCGAACAATTTCCTCAAAGCTCTTGCTTCCGCAAGACTCTTGTAGACACCTTTCTCTATAATCCCTTTCAATAGACTATTTTCTTGCTCAAGTGAAACTTGGCTTGAAACATTGTTAGTGGAATCAAGAGAATTACTAGAAGTAACAACATTTGATTTAGCATGATTATTGTTACTACTAGATGAAGAATTTTTCTTATGCTTGTCATGCTTAGTTTTGATAGGTGGCAAGAAATTAGACAAGAGAAGTCGTTTGGCAAGATATGAAGAACTCTTCTTTCAAGATCGTCATTGATAGCTTTTAGAAACTCATGTTCTTGCTCTAGATTGAGCTTCTCGAGCGTAGCTTCTCATGAGATCTTAGGAGCTCTCTATGATCTTCTTGAGTTGTTTCATGAGCTAACTTAAGAGTGTTTAGTTCTTTAGTTAGACGCTCAATCTCCTTCATAGCATTGTCATTCGACTCTTCTCGACTATAAAGACTACTAGCATGTTCATCATTACTAAGCTCACTAGATTTATCATGTAAAAGCTCATCTTCACCAAGCAAGTCATCCTCATCACTATCAAAGTCAATAAACTCAGGGTGTGATACCTTGGGGCCTTTTGCCATGAAGCATCTTCCAATTCCCTCATTTGGTGAATCAAATATGTCATAGGAGTTGGAGTTGGAGGACACGAGAGCAAGACCGCAACACCTTCATCTTGATCAGATTCGGAGTTGGAGTGATAGCTTCTTTCGAGTGATTGTCGAGTCGGAGCCGAAACCCATTCACCAACATGAGCTTGATGTTTTCTTCTTGTGTAGCTCCTTGATGACTTGTCTTTCCTTTCCGAATCCTTGCTTCTCCGAGAGGATCTTCGCTCATAACGATCATCTCTACTCCTTCTCTCTTTTCGAGGTGACTCTTCTCTTGAGCTTCTTCTTCTTGGAGATTCTTCTCTTCTCTTGTGGGGAGTTGAACACTCATTTGAGTAGTGTCCGGTCTTCCACAATTGTAGCAGCTTCGATCACGACTAGAAGATCTCTTTTCATCATATGATCTAGACTTTGAGCTTCTTTCCTTGCTTCTACTCTTGTAGAATTTGTTGAAGTTCTTCACCATTAGGCTTATCTCTTCATTGGAAACTAGCTTGTCACTTGAGGTTGTGGGAGCTTCAACTGCAGCTTTGTAAGCACCACTTGACTTGTTGTGAAGCTCTTCCTTGTCTTTAAGTGTCATCTCATGAGCAACAATCCTTCCAATGACTTCGTAGGCTTGAGATCTTTGTAGTTTGGCATCATTTGGATCAAAGTGCACACGGTGTCATACTTTCCATCCAAAGCTCGAGAATCTTCTTGATGATGAATCGGTCGGTCATTTCTTCACTTCCTAAGCCTGCCATCTCATTTGTGATGAGAGCAAGCCTAGAGTACATTTCAGCGAATTCTTCACCTTCCTTCATCTTGAACTTGTCAAGTCGACCTTGAAGAACATCTAGCTTTGATTCCTTCACGGACTCGGTACCTTCGTGCATTTCACCAAAGTATCCCAAATCTCTTTTGCATTCTCAAGACGGCTGATCTTGTTGAACTCCTCGGGACACAAAGCATTGAAGAGAATGTCACAAGCTTGAGCATTGTTCAGAACATCCGCAACTCATCCGCAGAGCTTCGTGATCCGGTACTTTTCCTTCCTCAAGAACTCACCTTGCAAGCCAACACAAATAATGCCCCATGCGGCGGGGTTATGTCCAAGAATATGCATTTTCATTTTATGCTTCCAACTAGCAAAGTTTGAACCATCAAAGTAAGGACCTCTACGGAAATTACCCTCACTAGACGCCATACTCTCCTAGGTTGTGAAACCAAGCTTATGGAGTCCAATGCAATGGAAACCAATCCAATGGAGACCAAAGCTCTGATACCACTTGTAGGATCGGAAGTATGTCTAGAGGGGGGGTGATTAGACTACTTGACAACTTAAAAGTTTAGCCTTTTGATTGGAGTAGATTCTTAGCAAGTTCACAATGATAACCAAGTCAAGTATCACCCTACACATGCAATTCTAGAGTTGTGGCAGCGGAAAGTAAATTGCACGATAGTAAATGAGAGGTGGAGAAGAGCAAACGCAATTTGGAGACACGGAGATTTTTTCTCGTGGTTCCGATAGGTGGTGCTATCGTCAATCCACGTTGATGGAGACTTCAACCCACGGAGGGTAACGGCTGCTGAGTCCACGGAGGGCTCCACCCACGAAGGGTCCACGAAGAAGCAACCTTGTCTATGCCATCATGGCTTACGCCCACGGAGGACTAGCCTTACTCGGGGTAGATCTTCACGAAGTAGGCGATCTCCTTGCCCTTACAAACTCCTTGGTTCAACTCCACATCATGACGGAGGCTCCCAAGTGACACCTAACCAATCTAGGAGGCACCACCCTCCAAAAGGTAATAGATGGGGTTGGTGATGATGAACTCCTTGCTCTTGTGCTTCAAATGATAATCTCCCCAACACTCAACTCTCCTCACTGATTTGGCTGTGGTGGAGGAAGGGATTGAGTGGAAAGCAACTTGGGAAGGCTAGAAATCAAGTTCCATATGGTTGGAGTGAAGCAACTTGATCTCAACACAAGGGTAGGTAGTTTTCTTCTCGAAATGTAAGGTAGGAGTGGTAGTTCTTTCGATGGCTCTCTCCACGAATGAAGAGGAGGTGGAGGGTATTTATAGCCTCCACACAAAATCCAACCGTTACACACATTTGACCAATCTCGGTCGGACCGAAGTTGACAACTCGGTGGGACCGAAAGTTCAAATCTTGTGAGCGTTGGGATTTTCGTGGGACCGAAAATACAATCTCGGTTAGTCCGATTCTTCCAAAGTCTAGGGTTTGCCAATCTCGGTGGGACCGACTTTCTCATCTCGGTGACACCGATTTGAGTACAGAAGGTTACAGAAGCTTGGCAACACCAATTTCGGTATGACCGAGTTTGGAATCGGAAAATCCGAAATTTTAGGGTTTGGGTATATGGCTGAGGTGGTTCATCTCGGTGTGACTGGTTTGGAATCGGTGGGACCGAGATTACTTATGGGTTTATGTTGGAGTGAAAGATTGTCGATAGTTTGAGAGATAAATCACTAAGCACTTAGAGCAACCAGATCATCATCATAACCTCATCCCTTTTAATAGTATTGGCTTTCCTATGGACTCAATGTGATCTTGGATCACTAAACCAAAAATGGAGTCTTGAGCTTTTGCCAATGTTTTTCCTTAGCATTTTGAGGGGTCCACATCATCAGTCATTGCCATACCCATATCACTGAACTTTCTGAAATATTCTCAAGAAATGATTAGTTCAATGATATATATGTTGTTATTAATTACCAAAACCACCCAGGGATTAGTTGCACTTTCACTAGTGCCTTGGATAACCCCTCTATCCTTTCTAAGCTCATAAAAAATGATGCTACGGAAAGACCCACCGGGATCACCAATGAGAATTTAGATGATTTTGATGATGATGACTCCAGAATCTTTTGTTATTTACTTGATATATCTTTAAAAGATGCTTGGGATAGGTTATTAAGGATTCGTGCTAGTTATGTGCCACAATATCAAATTGAGGTTTACTTAAAAAGTTTCTATGCTGGCTTGCCCGCTTCTTTCAAACAAGTTCTAGATTCTATTTTTGAAGAAGGTTTTCTTGAAAGGGATGCTATAGATACCTATGAAAAAATGAAAACCATATTTGGGCACCCTTTAAATGATTAATTTGAATCAACTACTCTCTTGTGCTTTTATCAAAATGAAATTATCAAAGAAATGAAGTCTAGCTTAGATGCAAATTTCCGTAACATGCTTAATCTTAATTCATCCATTAATGGCAATGTTCTTAACCTGAATAGAAGGCTGAATGCTATAGAAAGGAGATCCTCTCTTGCTACTCATGAATCAAGTGCCAAAGATGGCACTCGTTAGATATATCCTTGCTTTTATGCCTAGCTAAGGGCGTTAAACGATAGCACTTGTTGGGAGGCAACCCAATTTTATTTTGTGTTTTTTGTTTTTGCTTCTTTTTAGGAATAAATAATCCATCTACTTTCTGTTTAGATGTGGTTTTATGTTTTAATTAGTGTTTGTGCCAAGTAGAACCTATAGGATAAGCTATGATGATAGTTAATTTGATTCGGCTGAAAAACGGAAACTTTGCGCTCATGAGAAAAAGATCAATAAATCACAGAAACGTGATTCTGCATTGATTCTTTTTGATGCTGATCAATAAGCAAATTTTCCAGTACTTCCTATTTTTGTAGAATTTTTAGAATTCCATAAGTTTGCAGTAGTTACAGATTGCTACAGACTGTTCTGTTTTTGACAGATTCTGTTTTTCGCGTGTTGTTTGCTTATTTCAATGCATCTATGGCTAATAAATTATTTTATATACCATAAGGAAGTTGTAATACATTAGGTTTAACACCAATATAAATAAATAATGAGTTCATCACAGTACCTTAAAGTAGTCTTTTGTTTTCTTTCACTAACGGAGGTCACGAGATTTCTATTGAGTTTTGTGTTGTGAAGTTTTCAAGTTTTGGGTGAATTCTTTTGATGGATCATGGAACAAAGAGTGGCAAGAGCCTAAGATTGGGGATGCCCATGGAACCCCAAGATAATCCAAGGACATCAAAAATTCAAAGCTTGGGATGCCTCGGAAGGCATCCCGTCTTTTGTCTACTTCCATCGGTAATTTACTTGGAGCTATATTTTTATTCACCACATGTCATGTGTTTTGCTTGGAGCGTCTTGTATTATTTGCGTCTTTGCTTGTTAGTTTACCACAATCATCCTTGCTGTACACACCTTTTGAGAGAGCCATACATGATTTGGAATTTGCTAGAATACTCTATGTGCTTCACTTATATCTTTTGAGCTTGATAGTTTTTGCTCATAGTGCTTCACTTATATCTTTTGAGCGTGATAATTTTTGCTCTAGTGCTTCACTTAGATCTTTTAGAGCACGGTGGTGGATTTGTTTTAAAGAAACTATTGATCTCTCATGCTTCACTTAGATTATTTTGAGAGTTGTTAATAGCATGGTAATTTGCTTAAAGATAATATACTTGGTATTCAAGATTTGTGAAACTTTCTTTTGAGTGCGTTGAATACTAAGATAAGTTTGATGCTTGATAATTGTTTTGAGATATGGAGGTGATAATATCAAAGCAATGCTAGTTGGGGTGATTATGAATTTAAAGAATGCTTGTGTTGAAGTTTGTGATTCCCGTAGCATGCACGTATGGTGAACCGCTTTGTGATGAAGTCGGAGCACAATTTTATTTATTGATTGTCTTCCTTATGAGTGGCAGTCGGGGATGAGCGATGGTCTTTTCCTACCAATCTATCCCCCTAGGAGTATGCGTTTAGTGCTTTGGTTTTTGGTGACTTCTAAATTTTTGAAACAAGTGCATGAGTTCTTTTGATTAATGTTGAGTCCATGGATTATACGCACTCTCACCCTTCCACCTTTGCTAGCCTCTCTAATACCGCGCACTTTTCGCCGGTATCATACACCCACCATATACCTTCCTCAAAACAGCCACCATACCTACCTATCATGGCATTTCCATAGCCATTCCGAGATATATTGCCATGCAACTTTCCACCGTTCCGTTTATTATGACACGCTCCATCATTGTCATATTGCTTTTTTGCATGAACATGTAGTTGACATTGTATTTGTGGCAAGGCCACCTTCATAATTCTTTCATATATGTCACTCTTGATTCATTGCATAGCCCGGTACACCGCCGGAGGCATTCATATAGAGTCATATTTTGTTCTAAGTATCGAGTTGTAATTGTTGATTTGTAAGAAAAATAAAAGTGTGATGATCCTCATTATTAGAGCATTGTTCCAGTGAGGAAAGGATGATGGATACTATGATTCCCCCATAAGTCAGGATGAGACTCCGGACTTTATGAAAAATAAAAGAGGCCAAATAAGCCCAAATAAAAAAAACAGGCCAAAGAATCCCACCAAAAAAAGTGAGAGAAAAAGAGAGAAGGGACAATGCTACTATCCTTTTTCCACGCTTGTGCTTCAAAGTAGCAGCATGATCTTCATGATAGAGAGTCTCATATGTTGTCACTTTCATATACTAGTGGGAATTTTTCATTATAGAACTTGGCTTGTATATTCCAATGATGGGCTTCCTCAAAATGCCCTAGGTCTTCGTGAGCAAGCAAGTTGGATGCACACCCACATAGTTTCTTTTGTTGAGCTTTCATATACTTATAGCTCTAGTGCATCTGTTGCATGGCAATCCCTACTCACTCACATTGATATCTATTAATGGGCATCTCCATAGCCCATTGATACGCCTAGTTGATGTGAGAATATCTTCTCTTTTTTGTCTTCTCCACAACCACCATTCTATTCCACCTATAGTGCTATGTCCATGGCTCACGCTCATGTATTGCGTGAAAGTTGAAAAAGTTTGAGATTACTAAAGTATGAAACAATTGCTTGGCTCAACATCGGGGTTGTGCATGATTGAATATTTTGTATGATGAAGATAGAGCTTAACCAGACTATATGATTTTGTAGGGATAACTTTCTTTAACCATGCTATTTTGAGAAGACATGATTACTTTAATTTGTATGCTTGAAGTATTATTACCTTTATGTTAATATGAACTTTTGTCTTGAATCTTTCGGATCTGAATATTCATGCCACAATTAAGAAGATTCACATTGAAATTATTCCAAAGTATCACTCCGCGTCAAAAATTATTTTTTATCATTTACCTACTCGAGGACGAGCAGGAATTATTGCTCCATGCTACTTTATCTACTGTTTTGGACTATATTGGGCTTTATTTTACACTTTTATATTATTTTTGGGACTAACCTATTAACCGGAGGCCCAACTCAGAATTGCTATTTTTTTGCCTATTTCAATATTTCGAAGAAACAGAATATCAAATGGAATAAAACCTTCGGGAACGTGATTTTCTCACCGAACGTGATCCAGGAGACTTGGACC
Source organism: Aegilops speltoides (assembly GCA_021437245.1). Taxonomy (NCBI): domain Eukaryota; kingdom Viridiplantae; phylum Streptophyta; class Magnoliopsida; order Poales; family Poaceae; genus Aegilops; species Aegilops speltoides. The sequence goes on along the minus strand of CM038145.1, from coordinate 474,281,049 downwards.
TTGCTCCAAGGAACAACCGTGGAGGTCATGAGGGTGGGGGGCGCGCCCCCTGCCTCGTGGGCCCCCTGTTGCTCCACCGATGTACTCCTTCCTCCTATATATACCTACGTACCCCCGTTAGATCAAAGACGGAGCCAAAAAACCTAATTCCACCGCCGCAACCTTCTGTATCCGCGAGATCCCATCTTGGGGCCTGTTTTGGAGCTCCGCCGGAGAGGGCATCTACCACGGTGGGCTTCTACATCAACACGATAGCCTCTCCGATGAAGTGTGAGTAGTTTACTTCAGACCTTCGGGTCCATAGCTAGTAGCTAGATGGCTTCTTCTCTCTTTTTGGATCTCAATACAACATCTTGCAGAGGTCAGCAGCGTGTCAAAACCGGCGGATCACGGGTAGGGGGTCCCAAACTGTGCGTCTAGGCGGATGGTAACAGGAGACGAGGGACACAATGTTTTACCCAGGTTCGGGCCCTCTCGATGGAGGTAAAACCCTACGTCCTGCTTGATTAATATTGATGATATGGGTAGTACAAGAGTAGATCTACCACGAGATCAAGGAGGCTAAACCCTAGAAGCTAGCCTATGGTATGATTGTTGTAATGTATGTTGTCCTACGGACTAAAGCCCTCCGGTTTATATAGACACCGGAGAGGGCTAGGGTTACCCAGAGTCGGTTACAATGGTAGGAGATCTACATATCCGTATCGCCAAGCTTGCCTTCCACACCAAGGAAAGTACCATCCGGACACGAGCCGGAGTCTTCAATCTTGTATCTTCGTAGTCTTGGAGTCCGGCGGATAATGATAGTCCGGCTGTCCGGACACCCCCTAGTCCAGACTCCCTCAATAGCCCTCGAACCAGTCTTCAATGACGATAAGTCCGGCGCGATAATGTTTGGCATTGCAAGGCGGGTTCCTCCCTTGAATAATCCAGAGAAGATCATGAACCCGGGATGTTGTCCGCTCGCAAAATAAATTCCACATTCCACCGTAGAGAGAATAAAATGTACACTTAGCTCAATCTGCTGACGTATTATGCGGCGTGACATCACCCCGCAACCAAGCCTTTGTTTTGAATCGTTTTTTACTATACCACCTCAGCACGTTTAGCGAAGCGGTTTCCTTGGCACGTCTTGTCAAAGTAGAGATCGTGTTCCCCTTATTCCGGAATTCTCATCAATACGTGCGTGGGTAACCCAACCGTTCCCGTCGCCACGCCTCCTCTATCGAAGGGGAATCCCAGACGGTCACAGAGACGGCCCTTGGTATTTCTTCCCCTTTATAAGAGGACCAAGGCTTGCCATTGTTCTTCAATCTCGCATCGAATCTCTTCCCCGCTCCCAGTTCCAACACCCAGAGCCTCAGATTCGAGCGCTTCGGATCCTCAATCATGTCCGGCTCCGACCTCCAGGGCCGGTGGATGCCCTCCTCCGTTACGGAGGAGGACATATTGAAGTTGCGTGAGGCCAAGTACCTGGCCTACGAGGTTTCGCACAGGTTGCCTGCCCAAGGGCAGGCGGTGCCAGCCCCTGAGCCCGGTGAATACGCTGCCAGATCCCACCTCCGCCGGGTTTAGGCTTCCCGACGGATCCCTTCGTGAGAGGGCTCCTGTTCTACTATGGGCTGGACTTTCACGACTTGGCTCCGGAGTCCATCCTCCATATCTCCGCATTCATTATCGTCTGCGAAGCCTTCCTCCGCGTCATTCCCCACTTCGGCCTATGGCTGAAGACCTTCAAGGTGGAGCCGAAGATGATCGGGGGGCGTCAAGGAGTGCAAGCAGGCGACCATAAGCAAAAAGTCGATGCCCCATGGCCCGAGGGTTCCTTCCAAGAGGAACTTGGACTGTGGCAGCAGGAGTGGTTCTATATCACGCTCCAAGGGCAGCAGCAAAAGCCGCCGCCTTATTCCGCCGGACCTCCACGCCAACCGATGTCGTGGGTCAACCAAGGATCAATTGGGGCCGTCCAAGACGTGCCTTCACTGCAGGGCGGATTCGAGATCTCCAAGCGAGGAGATCGACCTGATCAAGGTGATGCAGAGTTATGCTAATCGTGCATCTTCGCCTCAGAACGCCTGTCCTCTCCGTCTATGGGAGTTCAACCGGAGGGACCTCGGATTCTCCAACACTTCATGGGTGCGACACCCGTGGAGATGTACAAGTTGTTCTTCGACCGCAGTGGCGGTCCGGATTTAGCCGAGGATGCAGGCCTAAGCCGCGATCGCCGGATACTCGGGTAAGTAGCTCAGAGTCCGGACATTCTGTTATGTGCCTTTCTAGAGTTCGCCTCCTGACCCTTTGTTCTTTACAGGAATGGGTGGCGCGATCAAGGCTGATAAGGTGTCTGGCCCCCCTCCCAGAGACCGCACTGGAGCCCGTGCTAGTCAGAATGTTGGAGGTTGCGCCCACAGAAGGGGGCGACGGGGAAAATAGAGGAGCTAATATTTTGCCCAAAGGGGCGACTTAAGAGGGGGGAACCAAGAACCCTTCCCTTCAGGGGGAGAAGAGGACCGCCTCCGAAGATCCGGAGGCCAAAGCCCCTAAGCATGGGAAGAGATCTTCCCCGGGGGGTCCGGCGCCCGGAAAGAATCCGGACGCACAATCGTCACCAAAGGATCGGCCCTCCAGCGAGCCGTGAGTATGAAAGAGGGAGTTAATTAGTAAGGAAATACCTTCATTTGTGCTTCTGTAGGTAACCGAAATATTTATATTGCAGTTCGGATCTGCAGCCTTCTCAGATGAGTTCATCTTCGGGGGACCTTCTTCCGGAGATGATGGAGAGCGATACGCCTCCGTCCGCAACGCCGCCAGATGAGGCGGGCGAACCCGAAGTGTCATCACGGAGGGTGTCCCAGAGTCCGGAGGGGCCAGAGAGCTCGGCACCTGCTAGTGTCCGGACGGGAGAACTGAAGAATCTGCTTGAGAGGGCGTCCATTTCAAAAGATCACCGCGCGTTAATGCGTATGGTGATTGGAAGGATTTCGTCCGCCGAGAGCGAATTGCGTAATGCCGCCATGAGTTTGCTGGCGGGATTTGAGGTATGCGAGAATGACGCACCCCTTTGTCTTTTAACAGTTTTGCATATAAAAAATGCGCCCTGTATATATAGTAGCCCCTGAGACTCAGTAGGTTGTCGGAAACGACAGCGTACCAAGGATCGAAATCTAAGGTAATTAATTCCGTCATTCCTATGCAGGTGGCGGATAGTCCGGGGGCTAGCCGGACTAGTGAGTTTGCCGAATTAACTCGGCAACTTGACTTGGCAGATGAGGACATCGCACTTGTCAACAGGCGACTTGACGAGTCGCAAGGTAAAAGAGTTCTCCGCAGTCGCTTTATTAAGGGGGTCGAAGCCCGCCTCTGATAAATTATATGCTGTTCATACAGACGGTGCTGCTGCTGTGGAGAGCCTTCGGGCCAAACTTGCTCTAGCTAAGGAGCAAGCCCGAAGGAGTGACGTGGCTGCCTCGAGGGCGGCCGAGGAGTTGAAAGCCGAAAAGGTTGCGCACTGCCTAAGCAGGGCGGAGGTGGCCGAATTGGCCATGAAAGTACAGGATGCTACCGACCGCAATGAGGCTCTTGAAAAGGAGCGCTTATCGGAGCGGGAAGACCTGAAGAAGGCCACCGCCGAAGCCAAGGATGCCCGCTCCCAAATGCGGGCTATGAAGGAGGAACTGCGCCAGGCCGGAGATATCGTGGCTGGCAAGCCTTTTCTGATGCGTCGCCGGTTTATGGATGGAAAGTATGCTCAATTTGAGCGGCTGTGGAGTCCGGAGGATCCGTATATGGACTTAGCTGCAAGTGCGGCTGATGTCGTTAAGCACTTCCGGAGCCAGGAGGATCACGAGACGGAAGAGCTATATTGGTCTCAATTCCACAGTCCGGATCGCTCCCTTCCGTTGATGGACCGGCTGGCCGAATGGGCCGAGCTAAATAGATTGTCCGGACTTGCCATGATTGACATCGTGGCTCATGTCTGGCCAGAGAGGTCCAAAGCGACGAGCTATTTCGGCTTACTGCAGCAATTCCTTGGAGCGGTGCCACATATAAAGGAGATGAAGCAGTCGGCCTGCGCCGAGGGCGCGGATGGCTCTTGCCGTGTGAAGGTGCATTGTCCGGAGATGGATGCCACCGCTGTTGCCGCCCAGGTCCGGATGAAAGCGGCTCCGCCGAGCACTACTGGAGAAGTCATGCGTGGCGCCGTGTAATAGAGTCGCGAGTTTCGAAAAATATCACGTTCAAATGAACGTATTAGCTTGTAAAATGATGATTATGTTATAACTGCTTTTTATACTTGTGCGTCCAAGTAGTAAAACTTCTCCTGTGCGGCCGTTTACATATACAGTTGTATAACCTGAAAGATTGTAGTCTTCGGCTTCAGCCCCCACGCACAGAGTGCGGGGGTGTTCGCAAAAATAGCGCATTTTCACACTTAATCCGACGTCTCGGTCCTGTTTAAGGAGGTGGTAGCGTAGCGAACTAGGCAATCCGGACTATAATGCTTTATCACTTTCACTTAGCGATGGAGCTCGAGGGTGGGGCTACGATATAGCCTCGGTGGCACCGCACATCTCCGTATTCGGGTGCGTATGTGCTGACCGAAACGGTCCTTCGTCAAAGCGAAATTCTAAACATTCCGATAGTCGATCGAGTGGTTGACCAGTCTCTCAGATCATGATGATCGGTTTTGGCTTTCTCTACTAAGGTGCTCGCCAAATTAACCGGGGCACAATCGCAGAGTTCTCCGGTGCCGCGTTAGCCGGTGATACTGAACGTAAAGCAGCAAAACACGTGAGCGGGCAAACCCAACATTTGACCAAAGACATGATTCGGAGCTGATGCATATAATGCCTAACTCGAGATGCCGAACACTCCCTAAGGTGTTCGGTCTTTATAATAATGGGCAGAGATACCCTAAGCCCCTAGTGTCTAGGTACGGGCATGGTATTCTGACGCGGCCGATGCCAAAACGTCAGGCTCTGCTTTGGCTATAGGAATAAACCAAGGGAGAACAACAACAAAAGACAGTAAAAAAGGTCTACGCAGGGTCTTAATCTGAAAAGAATCCTCACAACGGGTCCCTACTGCACGTCTGCGCCTGTGTCTCTGTTGCGCCGTTGTCCTGGACGGGTATGCACGTTGTTCATCTATAAAAAGATAGGAATGTTTAGTTTGAAAATAAATCGTGCGAAAAATATGTGTAAAACAAGAAATATAAATAATTAGAGCGGGGTGTGTATGAACCCGCGGTTGTTTTGTGCGTGCAGCCCCCTGTGATGGGGTATGCGGCTAGGGAGCCCCTAGCCTGCTGAGGCCGGATTCGTCTATCCGAGTCCGGGGTGTTTAAGTGACCCTCGCACTGAAATGACGCCATGTGGACCAGGCATCTTGAGTGTAAGAGATGCGTAATGTGGTATAGCGTGAAAGCGGACAAAAGCCTTTCGTCCCAAGAGTGCTTGATATTCACTTTCAAATGGGACGATGTGAAAAATTAATTTTTCTCGTCGAAAATTGTTCGGCGATCCGAACACGACTTCTAGTAATATGGAGCCTGTGCACTTGGCGTAAGGCCTGGCGTCACTCCTTTGAAGGAAGTGCGGCTATGTCTGATTTTAGCAGGGTTTACCCCCATCCTACGGATTGTTTTTGAATACAGCAAGTTTAAGTCGCTGCCTCCGTCCATTAGGACATGAGTAAATTGTAATCCGTCTATTATGGGATTCAATATTAGGGGAGTCCGTCCCGCATTTCAAACGCTTCTGGAGTAGTCCAGGTGGTCGAAAGTGATTGGTTTTGATATCCAATCTCTACGGTCTGCTAGGTTGGACCGCGCGAAGCTCTTTTTAGAAAGTGCCGCACTATTTTTCCGTATTATCACATGAAGTGAGTTTACTGCTTTGACGTCTTGTGGGAAAGTCTTTTGTTTTCCGGTGCTCTGCTGGTGGGGTTTATCTTCTTCGCTTGACGCGTCGAGCCCCTTGTGTTTGGCATTTAGTCGGCCGGACTGTTTAAAAACCCAACAATCCCTGTGGGTGTGATTTGCAGGCCTTCCGGGGGTGCTGTGGATTTGACATATCCGACCCAAAATCTTGTGTAAGTTGGACAATTCGTCACTGTCATCCCTTAGAGGTTGTGTTTTATTATTGGGCATGAGCTTTTGAATCCGGCGTTGATCGCCGTGCTCTTTGGGCTTTTCTCTTTATTCCGCGCTGCTTTTTTCTCGCCGTGATTTTCCGCTTCCATCTCTTATCTCGGATGTACTTGGATCGCTAGTGCTGCATCTTGCTAACCAGCTATCCTCTCCCGCACAGAAGCGGGTCATGAGGCTTGTTAGTGCGGACATTGTCCTCGGTTTCTCTTGACCGAGGTGCCTGGCGAGCCATTCGTCTCGGACATTGTGCTTGAAAGCTACTAAGGCTTCGGCGTCCGGACAGTCGACTATCTTGTTCTTTTTGGTAAGGAACCTGTCCGAATTTCCGCTGACTCTCCGGCTGTTGAGTTATGTGACCTAGATCATCTCAGATCCGGAGGACGGACATAAGTCCCTTGAAAATTTGCTCTAAACGCGTCCTCGAGCTCTTCCCAACTTCCAACAAGTGTTTTCTAGGAGGCTTTTAAGCCAATGACGGGCTGGCCCTTTGAGCTTGAGGGTAGGTATTTTATGGCGTGGAGATCATCTCCTCCGCCATGTGTATATGTAGTATATAATCTTCTATCCGCACTCGAGTCTGTTGTTCCATCGTAGGCCTCTATGTTTCGGGCTTAAATCCTTTGGGAATTCATGGTCCAAAGACCTTATCGGTGAAACATAGTGGGTGTCGGCGCCCTGTATTTATGTGTGCCGCTATCATCGGATACTTGTCGTGTTGCCTTGCTTCTTGGGGCCTTCTCCTTTGGCCCGTAGATGGACCTGGCTGGGCCATCTATCCTTCCGAGTTCGTTGGTGGATTTATGTGTGGCGCCACTTGCATAATTTGGCTTTGTCATCCGCCGCCTATCCAACCAGCAGCCCCTTTATTTTTGGACGGTGGAGGCTCTATGGCCTCTTCGTCAATTCCGTAGCGACTTGCGCTCGGGTAGCTCTTTGATTGGTGGCCATTGCCGTATTTATCTGCGGTTTTGAGCACTTTGCTCCATCTCATTCTCGAGTGTGTCCTCCGCTGTTTTGAGCCTCCATTTTTCCTTCTTCAGCTTCTTGCAAGATCGACGAGTCTTTTCCGGAGGTTCTACTCTCCGCGACGTGTCGAACATACTGGTCGTCCGGACCGTTGTTCTCGCCGGGCTTGGATTGATTATCTGACTCGTCATGTTCGGACGGTTGCTTATTTGCATGTTTGTCTTCCGATTGTGAGCCCTGTCCTATCGCGGGCTCCTTGGGAGTGTTGTTGTCGTCGAGGCGGGACTTAGGGCGGCGTCTACGCCGTCGTTTTGGTCGTTTATCGGCGGGGTCATCTTCTGCCGCGGCCCGTTGGTCCTCGTTATCGCTCCCCTTTGGGGCGTCCACCATATATATGTCATGCGACGAGGTGGTCCTGTCGTGCTGTATACGCTCTATTTTTTCTTCGTCTCCGGCATCATCGTCCATAGCGTCGATGTCTTCGGAGTCGTAGTCTAGCATGTCGGTTAGATCATCGACAGTGGCTACAAAGTGGGTGGTGGGTGGGATCTGAATTTCTTCGTCGTCCGTATCCCAACCATCCCGCCATAATCCGCCATGACTCTCCGATAACGAGAGATGCTTTAGTGAATTCAAGATATCGCCGAAAGGCGAGCATTGAAGATGTCCGCGGTGAATTCCATAACCGCGCCCAATCCGAACGATTGGTAAGCGCGGAGGTTCGGAGTCCGCAAGGACTTCGCGCCGGAATCACGAAGTTTCATGGGGACAGGATTAGTGTTCGCCCCATCGCCGTGGATGTTGAAGCCCCTGTGGCGGCGTTCTATCCACCGCCTCGATCCGGGCGATCGGCTCCGCTAATGGCCGGTAGATCCGCAGCGCCACCAAGGCACTGCTCGGCGGCAGAGCTAGATCATGCCCATCGTCACAAGGCGGCACGCTCGGCCGTGGCTCGAGTCCGTCGAAGATCAAGTCTCCACGGACATCGGCCGTGAAGTTTAACTTCAAATCGACTGACGGCGGGCGCGAGCTTCGATCCGCTCGGATGGCCAAGTGAATTAGACCGCAGGCGAAGCCGCCCGAATCTGAAGATCCGCGGGGAGAAAAGTTCACCTCGACAGCGTTGCTGGTCGAAGATGCCATCAGCCTATCGGTGACGACACGAGGAACTCTCAATGAAAGCACCAATGTCGGTGTCAAACCGGCGGATCTCGGGTAGGGGTCCCGAACTGTGCCTAGGCGGATGGTAATAGGAGACGAGGGACACAATGTTTTACCTGTGTTCGGGCCCTCTCGATGGAGGTAAAACCCTACGTCCCGCTTGATTAATATTGATGATATGGGTAGTACAAGAGTAGATCTACCACGAGATCAAGGAGGCTAAACCCTAGAAGCTAGCCTATGGTATGATTGTTGTAATGTATGTTGTCCTACGGACTAAAGCCCTCCGTTTTATGTAGACACCGAAGAGGGCTAGGGTTACACAGAGTCGGTTACAATGGTAGGAGATCTACATATCCGTATCGCCAAGCTTGCCTTCCACGCCAAGGAAAGTACCATCCGGACACGAGCCGGAGTCTTCAATCTTGTATCTTCGTAGTCTTGGAGTCCGGCGGATAATGATAGTCCGGCTGTCCGGACACCCCCTAGTCCAGGACTCCCTCACTCCCCCTCTCTTGTGGAGATCTATTCGATGTAATCTTCTTTTTGCGGTGTGTTTGTTGAGACCGATGAATTGTGGGTTTATGATCGAGCTTATCTATGAACAATATTTGATTCTTCTCTGAATTCTTTTATGTATGATTGAGTTATCTTTGCAAGTCTCTTCGAATTATCCGTTTGGTTTGGCCAACTAGATTGGTAGTTCTTGCAATGGGAGAAGTGTTTAGCTTTGGGTTCAATCTTGCGGTGTCCTTACCCGAAGGATGTAAAGGGTTGCAAGGCACGTATTGTATTGTTGCCATCGAGGATAACAAGATGGGGTTTTATCATATTGCATGAATTTATCCCTCTACATCATGTCATCTTGCTTAAGGCGTTACTCTGTTTTTAACTTAACACTCTAGATGCATGCTGGATAGCGGTCGATGAGTGGAGTAATAGTAGTAGATGCAGAATCATTTCGATCTACTTGTCTCGGACGTGATGCCTATATACATGATCATACCTAGATAACCTCATAATTATCCGCTTTTCTATCAATTGCTCAACAGTAATTTGTTCACCAACCGTAGAATACTTATGCTCTTGAGAGAAGCCACTAGTGAAACCTCTGGCCCCCGGGTCTATTCTCATCATATCAATCTCCATTACTTTATTACTTGCTTTGTTTTTACTTTGCCTTTTACTTTTCACTTTGCATCTCTATATCAAAAATACCAAAAATATTATTTATCATCTCTATCAGATCTCACCCTCATAAGTTACCGTGAAGGGATTGACAACCCCTAATCGCGTTGGTTGCGAGTAGCTATCGATTTGTGTAGGTACGAGGGACTCGTGCATGATCTCCTACTAGATTGATACCTTGGTTCTCAAAAACTGAGGGAAATACTTACGCTACTTTACTGCATCATCCTTTCCTCTTCGGGGAAATCCAACGCAGTGCTCAAGAGGTAGCACACGCGTGGAATTGTTTGATGCTGCTTGAGGAGGTAATAAATCTTTCTAGGGGCCCAAAGATTCAGGTCACCTTTCTAGGTATTTCAATTTCAGGCTTGCATTATTTGTAGAGGCCCAAAGATTCAGTTCACCTTTCTTGGTATTTCAATTTCAGGCTTGCATTGTTTCTAGAGGCCCAAAGATTCAGCTTCACCTTTCTAGGTATTTGAGTTTCTGTGCTTGCATTATTTCTAGAGGCCCAAAGATTCAGTTCACCTTTCTAGGTATTTCATTTCAGCTTGCATTATTTCTAGACGCCCAAAGATTCATTCACCTTTCTAGGTATTTCAGTTTCGAGCTTGCATTATTTCTAGAGGCCCAAAGATTCAGTTCACCTTTCTAGGTATTCAAGTTTCAGTGCTTGCATTATTTCTAGAGGCCCAAAGATTCAGTTCACCTTTCTAGGTATTTCAGCTTCAGGCTTGCATTATTTCTAGAGGCCCAAAGATCCAGTTCACCTTTATAGGTATTTTAGTTACATGCTTGCATTATTTATAGAGGCCCAAAGATTAAGTTCCCAGTCGGCGGCAAGCGGCCCTGCTACCCATGCCGATGTCGACCTCAACTCGCAAGGGCCAGCATCTGAGGGGTTCCCGGGGCTTGGGCTCTACAGAGCCTTCCTCCTGAGCGACGGTGGCGAGCTCCTCCCTCGGTGCGTGAGGGGCTCCGGGCTTCCTCCCTATCGTGAACAACTTCCGTGATGAGTTAGCTCATTCTTTGTTTCATGAAGTGTTTTTTTATTTTGTGAAGCTTGATTGACGACTTGCATGTTTAAGTGGGATATCTCATTTGTATGTACAAAGTAAAAATTATCATGTTTTGCATGCTTGATTGTATAGATGGTTCGTTTATGTCAATTGTGAGCGGGAGGAGGCCACAGAAGAGCCGGCCACACCAAGAGGGTGCTTGGATCCAAGGGACTTATTTTAGTCTGACTAAAAATAGGGTCCAAAGTAGTCAAATGATTGAGTAGAGCATTTATTGTCAATCTAACCCTGCCATCAATACACCTCTTTGGTTTAGAGTTAGTTTAGGGTTAGAATCTAACTCTAACCTGTAACTGAGTTAGAGTTCTCCTCGTCTCGGTTCATCGCCATCATACTTTCTCCATTCCTGTGATTTCAGTATCATGCGAATCAAAGAGGCCCTTTTTTTGGGGAAAAATCAAAGAGGCCCTTAGACTGGTTTAGGTCCGGTCATTTTTTATAAACGTGCTATGTCCAAAATTTAATGAACGTGCTCTGGTTTCCACGAAAATAATCTGGTTTCATGTAGTAATTCATTGATTTATTTATTCGTCTGCGGGGGGTTTGCATGTAATTCGTGAGGTCTGAAATGTAAAGTACCCCGGCATATGCTCTGAGTCATGCATGCACTACGACCCAGATGCTCTATGCCCCACATGTCGGTGAATGGGAGCACGTGGAAATAGCCTAGGAGTACATATAGGAGGATAAATGCGTGAAAAATATGTACTGTGAAGCATAGCCGCGGTTCGAAAAGTAGACCTAAAGTGATGACAGCTATAGGTCGCACACACCCAACTAGTGGTACTAGACATACGACTAATTTTTCCCTCAAAACAAAAGAGGCACGAGTGCTCAGTACTCCTATTCTATAAACACGAGTCCCATCTGACAACAGCGTCCGTGCTACAGCTAGCCCTCCTCCCTCATTTCTCTCTTCTACTCTCTAAGAGCATGGTTAATAATATAGCCAGCTGCTGGCTATATGATGTTGCCATGTCACATATAGTCATGTTTATAGTCAACAAGTACAATACCTAGATATAAATATGTACATATAGCCAGAATTCGCCGACCTGCATTTATTTACTTGTTGGAATCTTTAGAAAGACTTATATTTGGGAACGGAGGGAGTACTATACTAATAAAACATTAAGGCCACGAGGCGATGCAGTGCTGGTTACAGGAGGCAAGAAGAAGAGATGCATCCATCAATGACGTCCACCTCCTCGAATCAGGGCGCCGGCCCACCGAACGGCGCATAAGTAGCAGCGGCTTTCGTGGCTAGGTCGACGTGCTTCTGAACAATGGCGCCCAAAGATTCCACCCACCGAAGAAGGCCAACGCTCTTTCTGTCCTTGCTTGCCTTGTAGTGGCCTATGTAGACGATTTCCTCGTAGAAATGGATGTGCAGGTCGACGGTTTCTTGCATGGCGAAGCGCTGCGTGGCGAGCGCGGCCTCGAGGTGCACATTCTTCGTCGCAACCTCTGGCACCTTCAGGGCCACCAGGGCTTGAAAGAGTTCGTCACCATCTAGGCCGATGAGGGTGACAGGCAATGAGGAGCCTGGGCGCACGGGCTGGAGCAGTACGACAAGGTCGTCCGCGCGCTTCTTGACGGCGGTGAACTTGCGGATGAAGTTGACCATCATGTCCATGCGAGAGGCAAAGCCGGCGTCGGCGAGGGGTACGATGCCTGCGGTCGCCAACACCGCTTTGGAACTCATCAGCGGTCTTGGGGCCATGCCGGCGCTTTGATGATTTGGCACGACCGATCGCCGCTCGCGTCCATCACCTCCATAGGTGCTTGTGGCTTCTGGTCACTTGGTCTTGGATTGGAGTGAGCAGTGTTGCACAGAGACTTGGGAGTAGATGGATTGGAGTGGTGGGGCGCCTTTATTATATGAGAGTCCAAACTCACAGCATTCACATTGTCTTTGGCTCTAGTCTCGCTTCTCCAATTAATTCCCTCTACATGTAATTGAGGATGCATCATTGACCGTTCAACTTCTCGGGAACCGCTACCCTCTTCCTCATTGGCATTCTAGCACCTATGGACCCGTCGACGACAAGGTGCCTATGGTGACTTCGTAAATTTCAAGATGATACTTAGTGCCGTGCGTGTGTGCGTTCATAGGGGTGAGTGTATGCGCGTGTATATGAGCGCTTGCGTCAGATTGTGTCAAAAACAACGTAAATGCATGTCAAAAGAGACTAGTCAAGATACTCAATATTGTGCACCTCGGAGAGGAAAACGATAGAACTAGTACGTGTTTATTTACTGTACAGATTCACTCATTTTGCTCCATATGTACTCCGTCTCGGTGTAGTCTAGTCACTTGTTGAAATCTCTAGAAGGGAAAATACTCCTTTCTGGTTTACAGGGCTATGCTAGCAAGTAGTTGTACGTACTAATACAATAGTGGGCTCACATAGCAATTTTGTCTCATGCAAGAGCCTGGCTATATGCGTGCTCCAATGTTCGGAACTGCAACATTTGGTTCGCACTTGGCTCTTCACCTCTTCGAGAAGACGAACAATGATGTCACTACTACTGCTTCTACAGTGTTGAATCCACTACTGCATGTCCGTCCACCGCGAGTGGGATGGATAGCTTGTTGTAGAAGTACTACTAAGCAAAAGCCTGTCCTCATTTACAAGCAACAGTGCGCATGGGCAAGGGAGAAGGCGTGTAGTAAAATCAAGCTTCTCCTCATTCTACGAGTTGATGCGACACATCATAGCACTGGCCCCACATGCTTGCCTCTAAACTTGGCTGAAAGACCCGCTGTGTACAATATATTTGCTACAACCTCTAACATTTACCCACCACAAATTAAAATATATGTGGCCGTATGCATCATTCTGATGCAGAGGCTGGGGAGTCCCCCCTTTTCGAAAAAAACAAATTAAAAAATATATAGTCCTGTCTTGACCAGATGAGCGTGCAAACTACAATCACCAATGTGACAGGTAGGGCCAGAAGACTAAAAAAGGGCAGCCCGGTGCATGTAGCTCCCGCTTGCGCAGGGTCCGGGGAAGACTAAAAAAAGGGCCATAAGACTATTTTAATTTTTTTAAAAAAACTTCGAGACGGCCACATAGCATGGAGCCAACCCCAACGATTTTAAGCTTACATGCATGCTACACGCTAGCTAGACTACTCTACACATGAAACTGCCACGCGAGCGTCCGGGCTATGCCTGGCTCTTCGCCTCTTCGGGAAGTCGAACAATGATGGTGTACTACTACACTGGAGGAGTACTACAGTACGCTTTTGGCCATCTGACACCGATTGAACTGCTGCATGTCCATCGCGTGCGGGAGGGAGAGTGTGTAGCAAAAGCTTCTCCTAGTCTTGCCAGCCACCACGCTCATGGGCGAGGGAGGGACGCTCCTGTCTTTGCATGTATTACAGGTGGGCCCGACAGGTGTGTGGCCAACTCATCTACACCAAAGGCAAAAAGCGATTAAGTCCGCAAGGGAGAGGATAATCAAACTTCTCGTTGATGTACGAGTTGACGCGACACATCAAAGCACTGCACTCCATATATTTCAATAATTTAGGGTTACCAATGCATTAATTACAACGCATGCATGCATGCCGTGACTCTCCTTTTGATAATGCATGTGTTGATTTAATGCACCTTGAAGTAGTACTCCCTCCGATTCCTTTTACTTTGCATATAACTTTTTCTTGTTTTTCTCAGATTAGTCTACGCGTGTAATGCCCGGATAATTATGCTACAGTAATCCCCTACTAATGTTGCCATGTCATCGCTCTTAATATTGCTAATCCTCACAGGCTTTCAAACATCTTTCAAATTTCAAATCCAATTTAAAGTCAGGATTCAAAATTTTCAAACATACGAACAAAAAAATGTTCAAGTTGTTGCAAATAATCATTTGGTAATATTAGTGGAGAAATCATCTTTTTGCAAATTGTTTAAGTGCCTTAAAATAAAAGAAAACAGAAATGTTTTAAAAGAAAAACAAAACAAAAATAAGAAAAGGGCCACACCCCTCCCCCTCCCATGGGCCTCTCGGCCCAGCTGGCCACTAGCCGGCCCATCCCCGCACCAATCTGGCCTACAAGGCCACCCCGACCCAAACCCTAGCGCTAACCACCCCCACTCCCCCACGACTCGCTCCCTCTGACCCTCCCCCAATCCAGATCAGGGGCAGCGCCCCCGGTGCTCGTGCCGGCCCCGCGACCGCGGCCAGCCCCGCCGGTGCCCCGCCACCTCGCCGATGCCGCTGCCCTGCCGTCGTCCTCCTTGCCCTCCTCTCCTTCACGTGACGCCCGCCTGACACTGCGGCCTCGCCTCGTCGTCGACCTGACGCCGTCGCCCATCGTCACCGCCAACCCGTCGCCGTCCCAACGTCGACTGCCGCCGCCCTGAGCTCCAGCGCCTCCCCGACTCTTCCTCGCGCCCACTAATGCACAACTACAGGGCCCGGTGAGGGCCCCCTCCTCTGTTTTCCCTTCTCTCCCTGGGTCGCCATGGTCACCGCGCGTTGCTCGCACTCGACCACGCCGCTCGCGACCCGTGGCCGCGCCACCATCGCCTCCTACTGCTGCGAGCTGCTACAGACGCCGCCTTCATCGCTCCCCACCAAGCTCGCCTGCCGCGCACGTGTAGCCCCCCCTGTGCTCGCCTCCACCTGTCGCGACCGGCCGACGAGCCTCGCCCCGCCGCTCCGAGCTACGGCCTCCGCCGGCGCTCCCTGTTGCCCCGTTCGGGTGCACGGGCGCCCACGCCCGCAGCTCCCGTAACCCCTGTGCCCGTTAACCCGCGTGGCCTCCTGGGCCACTTACAAGTGGGGCTCGCCCCTGTTAAAAAAAGAACAAAAGGAATATGTATAAATAAAATAAAAATAATTTAATTAATTAATTAATCCTGTTAATTAACACAAATTAATTATGTTTAATTAACCTAATTGCATATTAGTCTAATTAAACCTGTTTAGTTAAATGTGCCTATGACAAACGGGCCCCACTGCCCTGTTTGACCAGTCAATGGTCAGTGTTGACCGCTGACGTCATGATGACGTCATGCTGATGCAATAACCCCATTTTAGATTTAATAATAATTTCAGAAAAAGTTTAAACCTTTGAAAAATCATACAAACTAAACCGTAGCTCGGGTGAAAAACTTTTCTACATGAAAGTTGCTCAGAACGGCGAGACGAATCCAAATACGCGGTCTGTTCGCCCGCCACACATCCCTAGCATAGCAAACATGCAACTTTTCCCCTCCGGTTCATCTGTCTGACAGATGTCCGGAACCGGGAAAACTTTCCCGGATGTTCCCCCCTTCGCCAGTACCGCCTAGCGCTGCGTTAGAACACTTCTAGCCTCGCTTATTGTCTTGTTATGCACTTGTCTGCTATGTATCTCTCAAGCCCCTCTTCTCTCCGGTGAACCGAGACCGATGCTGATGTCCCTGTGATCAACTACGTCGACGACGACCCTCCTTCTTGTCTGAGCAACCAGGCAAGCCCCCCCTTTGATCATCCCGATATCGCCCATTCCATTCTCTCATGCTTGCATTAGATTTTGCTATTGTATTTGATTGCTCCTATTCTGATGCATAGCCTGCTTTTGTACCTGCTTATTGTTACCTACCTGCTTATCCTAAACTGCTTAGTATAGGTTGGCTAGTGATCCATCAGTGACCCCCACTTGTCCTTGTTGCCCCTGCTTCATCATCGATGCCTTGATCGACGTGATCGATGACCAGAGCCTGACACCTCACATCACATCACACCCCTTTTGTTGCTCGACTCTGCAGAGCTACTATCGAGTGCCGAGGGTGATCCCTCATAACGCACTCCTGATGAGATCTCTGTAGTGTAGCTATTCGGTTGTGGTCATCGAGGGTGATTTCCTCCTTCGCCATTCCCGGTACGGCTCTGTCGTGCAACCCCTCAAGTGTGAACCTCGAGGGTGGTTCCTCTTACATTCACCTTGATGATTACATCGAGTGGAATCCTTCGAGGGTGATTCCTTGGGTTTTCCCCTTGATGTTTGGACACACAGTCACCTTGACTTTACTTGAGACCTTGGTGAAAGTCGGGCGGGCCCGGAGAGCACCCGCAAGATGGTTACGTGGCACGGCCGGGCATTCTAGGCCCTTGTCGTAAGTCCACGAGACGGGGCGATGGGGTCACTTTCGATCGTGAGTCTCTGCTCGTCTCTGCAAGTTAATAATACACTATGGTTTGGGTATTTGTTCTGAATTGGCCTTTGGCCTTTTCGCACCAACCACCACGCGAGAATAGTTATGGGCCTCGATGTCGTGGTATCAGACGAAGCTTTGTCAGACGTCCATTTTAGCATTGTGGCACGGTCGGATCGTGCCATCCACTACACAGGTGGTGGTGGTATCCACCCTGCACACAACGATCCGGAGTGCAACGGGCGATGGGCCCAGACCCCGGAGTGCTTAGGATGTAGACCCGGCGGGGACCTCTTTGCTGAGCCTAGGTCGGGCTGCGACGTGTTGATCTTCCGAGGCCGGGCATTGACCCCAGAAAGGTGTGTCTGGCCAGAGTGATCGAGCGTGTTGGAAAACATGGTGCACCCCTGTAGGGAAGATCTTTATTCGAATACCGTGTCCACGGTAATGGACGTTCAGACTTATATCCTAATCTAATACAACTACAAATGGATACTTGAATATGTGGCTCCAGGATTGTTTCTCGCAGGGAGTCGAGGAAGGATCTCTGGGCATTAATGTTACAACATGCTTGTTAATTATAAACTGCTATTCGTTACTCTTCTACATGCTGCAAGATGCTCGGAGCTGCGTGAAGATGCTAGTCTTTGATAGGCTAGGCCTTCCCCCTCTATTCTGGCATTCTGCAGTTCAGTCCACAGATACAAACCTTCCATTTAATACCAGTGCATACTTAGTATAGATCTGATGCTTGCGAGTACTTTGGATGAGTACTCACGGTTGCTTTGCTAACCCCCCTTTTTCCCCCTTCTTTCTTCTTTCCGGTTGATGCAACCAGATGGTGGATCCTTGGAGCCAGAGGTCACCGCCGATGGATGATACTACGTGAAGACCGCCGACGACCAGGAGTAGTTAGGAGGTCCCAGGCAGAAGGCCTTGCCTCTTCGATCGTTGTGGCTTTTGTGCTAGCCTTCTTAAGGCATCCTTGTTTAACTTATGTCTGTACTCAGATATTGTTGCTTCCGCTGACTCTTGTGTATCGAGCTTGTATTCGAGCCCTCGAGGCCCCTGTCTTGTAATATAAAGCTTGTATTATTTTTATTTGTGTCTAGAGTTGTGTTTTGATATCTTCCAGTGAGTCCCTGATCTTGACCGTACACATTTGCGTGTATGATTAGTGTACGATTGAATCGGGGGCGTCACAAGTTGGTATCAGAGCCGACTGCCTGTAGGATCCCCCTTTCCAACTCCTTGGCCGAAGTTGAGTCTAGTTTTGGAAAACGGTTTTACTAACATGGCTGTGTGGCTTACGGGCCGACGTCGCCATTGGGTGGTATTAGGATCTTTTACTCCTCGACCTTTACTCTGGGACTCTGATCTCTCTTCTATTCGGGTTAAATGGTTTTGCTAACTCTACCCTAGGTTCTCGTGATCACATCCACCTGGAGATTTGTATCTTGCCTTTCTTGAATTCGGAGCCAGGATCTGCTTCACTTTGTTCATGGGCTGCAGAAATCCTTCATATCAAGGGCACCCTGCATCGTCCCCTGCAGATTCCTCGCTCTACTGGTTTTCTCCGACGATGATGTAGCCTTTGCTATGTCTCGTTGTTGTATCCTTCCATCGCGTGCATGTGTGCCGCCTAGTATGTCTAGGATGATTCTCTTGTCCGAACTCCTACTAACAACGTGTAATTGGCTCTGTATATGTATACGTAAGTCTTTAATGACTACTGCTTTGTACATACTGCGCCTTTACTCATTGTTCAAGTTACGTCATGAATGACTCCATACACCTGCTCCACCCCTGTTAAATTGCTTCCTGATGTTTTACCAGGATGGCTGACGATCCTCCACCTCTACCCTATATGGCCGCAATGATGCAGCAGCTTTGAGCTGAATCGCCGCTTTATGACCGAGTAATGGCTCGCTTCCAAACCGAATGCTCATCAACAGCCTGCCCCAATAACACTGCAAGAATTCATGCGCCTCAATCCATCCATTTTCCGCAACTCCACTAATCCTATGGATGCTGATGATTGGCTTCGTGACGTCCTGTTTGAGATGGAGTCAGCTAATGTTGCCCCTGCCAGTTACGTCACCTTTGCGACATTCCACTTGAAAGGTCCAGCTGCTCAATGGTGGGAAAGCCATAGCGGTATGCTGCCTGCAGAGAATGTAACCACTTGGCAGGAATTTCAGTTAGCATTCCGTGCACGACACATTCCTCAAGGTCTGATGGACCAGAAGAAGAAGGAGTTCCACAAACTCTCACAAGGCCCAATGACTGTGGATGAATATCAAAGGAAATTCCTTGAATTATCTCGCTATGCTGCAGATGACGTCTGCACTGATGCTCGCAAGCAGGAGAAATTTCGTGAAGGACTGCATCCCGATATAAAGCTTGCACTTGTTGCTCATGATTGTGCAGACTTTGCGACACTTGTTAGCCAAGCTTTCCGGATAGAAACTCGTCTTACTGAGTACCAAGAGTCGCTCAAGTGTACTCGAGATGTTGGCTCATCCTCGAGTCAGCCTGCTCAGAAACGACGAGTCTGGATCCCACACAATGTTCATCACCGACCTGCTCCAACACCAAGGCCATCTTATGTGGCACCTCGTCTGCCTCCGCCACCGAGACAACTAACGATTCAAGGTGGACAGCCAGAGCACCTTACCCTCGATTGTCACCAGGGTCAGTCTCAAGATGCACCACATCTTCCTGTTGGTCGTAAGAAGAGTTGCCGAAACCTCCGGTTCAGAAACCGTAATATCATACCACCTGCTGTTGTACTTGGCCATGCCAATCATGTCGATGCTGATAAGGCTCAGGAGGAACCAGCTATCGTACTGGGAACTCTCTCTGTTAATTCAGTACCAGCCTCTGTCCTCTTTGATTCAGGAGCTTTGCATGCTTTTGTGTCCCAACAATTTGCTCAGTCACATGAGTTATACCTGGAAAAATTACCCACTCCTCTAATGGTTCAGTCCTCGGGATCCAAGTGGCAAACCTCAATGGTAAGCCCTCGCAACCAAATCGAGATTGGAGGTCTACTTTTTCCGGCTTCTCTCATGGTGCTTGGGCCTTCCAACATAGACATCATTCTTGGTATGGATTGGTTGACAACTCATAATGCTTTGATTGAATGTGCTACCAAGACAATCCAACTCACTCACCCTTCTTGCCAGATAGTCCAATACTCAGCCCGAGCAGCTTAGGATGCCGAGAACCAGATATATGTTCTAAATGCATTGAATGCTTCACCTCTTGAGGGAATAGAGAACATTCCAGTTGTTTGTGATTTCAAAGATGTCTTCCCAGAAGAACTTCCAGGAATACCCCCTGCTAGAGCTGTTGAATTCGTCATAGACTTGAAACCGGGCACAACTCCTATTGTCAAGCGACCCTACAAGATGCCGCCACATGAGCTCCTTGAACTTAAGGAGGAAATCGAAAAATCTCTTCACAAGTGTTTCATTCGTCCAAGTTCATCTGCTTGGGGAGCACCTTCTCTCTTTGTCAGGAAGAAGGATGGAACTAATCGTTTGGTCCAAGATTACCGACCTATCAACCAGGCAACAATTGAAAACAAGTATCCGCTTCCCAGAATCAATGATCTGTATGACCAACTTGCTGGTTCCTCAGTATTCTCTAAACTTGATTTGAGGTTGGGTTACCACCAAATTCGGGTTCGTGAAGAGGATATTCCCAAGACTGCTTTCGTGACTCGCTATGGTTCATACGAGTACATCGTCATGTCTTTTGGCTTGACCAATGCTCCAGCGACATTCTCTCGTCTGATGAACTATATATTCATGGAATACCTCGACAAGTTCATCGTGGTTTATCTGGATGATATCCTTGTATACTCCAAGAACAAAGAGGAACATGCTGAACATCTTTGACTTGTTATGGAAAAGCTTCGAGAACATCAACTCTATGCAAAGTATTCTAAATGTGAATTCTGGCTTCCTGAGGTGACCTACCTTGGGCATGTTATTTCCAAGGATGGTATTGTTGTCAACCCAGAGCGAGTTCAGGCTATTCTCGATTGGACTCCTCCGAAGAATGTCAAACAAGTCAGAAGTTTTCCCAGACTCGCCAGCTATTGCCGTCGATTTGTCGAGAACTTCTCCAAAATTGCCAAGCCCCTGACTGGTCTGCTTCACAAGGGAGTCAAGTTTGTGTTGGAGAACGTAGTAATTTCAAAAAATTTCCTACGCACATGCAAGATCATGGTGATGCATAGCAACGAGAGGGGAGAGTGTTGTCTACGCCCTCGTGAGACCAAGCGAAGCGATCACAACGTAGAGGAAGTAGTCGACGCTCTCCTCGCGATCCAACCGATCCCAGCGCGTTACTCCGGCGCCTCGAGTTCTTGACACGCGCACAGCTCGGTGACGCTCCTCGGGCTCCGATCCAGCAGAGCTTCGGGAGAGAGAGTTCCACAAGACGACAGCGTGGTGACGATCTTGATGTTCTATCGACGCAGGGCTTCGCCTAAGCACCGCTACGATATGACCGAGGTGGATTATGGTGGAGGGGGGCACCGCACACGGCTAAGGAACGATCTCAAGGATCAACATGTGTGTCTATGGGGTGCCCCCTGCCCTCAGATATAAAGGAGCAAGGAGGAGGAGGCCGGCCTAGGTTTAGGCGCGCCAAGGGGAGTCCTACTCCCACCGGAGTAGGATTCCCTTTCCTAGTCCAACTAGGAGTCCTTCCATGTAGGGGAGTAGGAGAGAAGGAAAGGGAAGAGAGAAGGAGAAGGAAGGAAGGCGCCCCCTTCCCTAGTCCACCGGACTAGAGCAAGGGAGGGCGCGCCACCTTTTGGCCCTTTCTCTCCTTTTCCCGTATGGCCCAAAGGAGGCCCAATACGAATTCCGTAACTCTCGGTACTCAAAAAATACCGAATGACTCGAACCTTCCGAACTCCGAATATAGTCGTCCAATATATCGATCTTTACGCCTCGACCATTTCGAGACTCCTCGTCATGTCCCCGATCTCATCCGGACTCCGAACTCCTTCGGTACATCAAAACTCATAAACTCATAATATAACCGCCATCGAAACCTTAAGTGTGCGGACCCTACGGTTCGAGAACAATGTAGACATGACCGAGACACGCCTCCGGTCAATAACCAATAGCGGACCTGGATGCCCATATTGGTTCTACATATTCTACGAAGATCTTTATCGGTCGACCGCATAACAACATACGTTGTTCCTTTGTCATCGGTATGTTACTTGCCCGAGATTCGATCGTCGGTATCCAATACCTAGTTCAATCTCGCTACGCAAGTCTCTTTACTCGCTCCGTAATACATCATCTCAAAACTAACTCATTAGTTGCAATGCTTGCAAGGCTTAAGTGATGTGCATTACCGAGAGGGCCCAGAGATACCTCTCCGACAATTGGAGTGACAAATCCTAATCTCGAAATACGCCAACCCAACATCTGCCTTTGGAGACACCTGTAGTACTCCTTTATAATCACCCGATTCGCTGTGACGCTTTGGTAGTACCCAAAGTGTTCCTCCGTAAACGGAGTTGCATAATCTCATAGTTATAGGAACATGTATAAGTCATGGATAAAAGCAAGAGCAACATACTAAACGATCGTGTGCTAAGCTAATGGAATGGGTCATGTCAATCGATCATTCAACTAATGATGTGACCTTGTTAATCAAATAACAACTCTTTGTTCATGGTTAGGAAACATAACCATCTTTGATTAACAAGCTAGTCAAGTAGAGGCATACTAGTGACACTGCTTGTCTATGTATTCACACATGTATTATGTTTCCGGTTAATACATTTCTAGCATGAATAATAAACATTTATCATGATATAAGGAAATAAATAATAACTTTATTATTGCCTCTAGGGCATATTTCCTTCAGTCTCCCACTTGCACTAGAGTCAATAATCTAGATCACATCACCATGTGATTAACATCGATAGTTCACATCATCATGTGATTAACACCCATAGTTCACATCGCCATGTGATCAACACCCAAAGGGTTTACTAGATTCAGTAATCTAGGTCACATTGCTATGTGATTAATACCCAAAGAGTACTAAAGTGTGATCATGTTTTGCTTGTGAGAGAGTCTTAGTCAACGGGTCTTTCACATTCAGATCCGTTATGTATTTTGCAATTTTTCTATGTCTACAATGCTCGCACGGCTACTCTAGCTAATTGCTCCCACTTTCAATATGTATCTAGAACGAGGCTTAGAGTCATCCAGATCGGTGTCAAAACTTGCATCGACGTAACCCTTTACGCACGAAACCTTTTGTCACTTCCATAATCGAGAAACATATCCTTATTCCACTAAGGATAATTTTGACCGCTGTCGATGATCTACTCCTAGATCACTATTGTACTCCTTGCCAAAATTAGTGCAGGTATACAATAGATCTGGTACACAACATGGCATACTTTATAGAACCTATGGCCAAGGCATAGGGAATGTTTTTCTTTCTCTTTCTATTTTCTCGCCGTGGTCGGGTTTTGAGTCTTACTCAATTTCACACCTTGTAACACAGGCAAGAACTCTTTCTTTGACTGCTCCATTTTGAACTACTTCAAAATCTTGTCAAGGTATGTACTCATTGAAAAACTTATCAAGCATCTTGATCTATCTCTATAGATCTTGATGCTCAATATGTAAGCAGCTTCACCGAGGTCTTTCTTTGAAAAACTTCTTTCAAACACTCCTTTATGCTTTGCGAATAATTCCACATTATTTCGATCTACAATATGTCATTCACATATACTTATCGAAATGTCAGAGTGCTCCCACTCACTTTCTAGTAAATACAGAGCTTCACCATAAGTCTCAGATAAAACTATATGCTTTGATCAACTCATCAAAGCGTATATTCCAACTCCGAGATGCTTGCACCAGTCCATAGATGGATCGCCGGAGCTTGCACACTTTGTTAGCTCCCTTTGGATCGAAAAAAACTTCGTTGCATCATATACAACTCTTCCTCCGTAAAACCATTCAGGAATGCAGTTTTACATCCATTTGCCAAATTTCATAAATTGTGGCAATTACTAACATGATTCGGACAGACTTAAGCATCGCTACGCTTGAGAAAATCTCATTGTAGTCAACATCTTGAACTTTGTCGAAAACCTTTTGCAACAAGTCGAGCTTTGTAGATAGTAACACTACTATCAACGTCCGTCTTCCTCTTGAAGATCCATTTATTTTCTATGGTTTGCCGATCATCGGCAAATCCATCAAAGTCCATACTTTGTTCTCATACATGGATCATATCTCGATTTCATGGCCTCAAACCATTTTGCGAATCTGGGCTCATCATCGCTTCCTCATAGTTCGTAGATTTGTCATGGTCAAGTAACACGACCTCCGAACAGGATTACCGTACCACTCGTGCGAATCTCACTGCTTTACCTACGAGGTTCGGTAGTAACTTGATCCAAGTTACATGATCATCATCATTAACTTCCTCACTAATTGGTATAGTAGTCACAAGAACAGATTTCGTGATGAACTACTTTCCAATAAGGGAACATGTACAGTTACCTCATCAAGTTCTACTTTCCTCCCACTCACTTCTTTCGAGAGAAACTCCTTCTCTAGAAAGGATCCATCTTAAGCAACGAATATCTTGCCTTCGGATCTGTGATAGAAGGTGTACCCAACAATTTCCTTTGGGTATTCTATGAAGACGCATTCTCCGATTTGGGTTTGAGCTTATCAGATGAAACTTTTCACATAAGCATCTCAACTCCAAACTTTAAGAAACGACAACTTGGGTTTCTTACTAAACCACGCTCATTTAGTATCGCCTCAACGGACTTAGATGGTGCCCAATTTAACGTGAATGCAGCTGTCTCTAATGCATGATCCCAAAATGATATTGGTAAATCAAGAAGAAACATCATAGATTGCACTATATCCAATAAAGTGCGATTACGATGTTTGGATACACCATAACATTGTGGTGTTCGGTGGCGTGAGCTGTGAAACTATTCCACATTGTTTTAATTGAAGACCAAACTCAGAACTCAAATATTCATCTCCACGATCGATCGCAGAAACTTTATTTTCTTGTTACGATGATTTTCCACTTCACTCTGAAATTCTTTGAACATTTCAACTATTTCGCACTTATGTTTCATCAAGTAGATATACCCATATCTGCTCAAATCATCTGTGAAGGTCGAAAATAACGATACTTGCCACGAGCATCAACACTCATTGGATCGCATACATCGGTATGTATTATTTCCAATAAGTCACTAGCTTGTTCCATTGTTCCGAGAACGGAGTTTTAGTCATCTTGCCCAAAAGGCACGGTTCGCAAGCATCAAGTGATTCATAATCAAGTGATTCCAAAATCCCATCAAGATGGAGTTTCTTCATGCGCTTTACACCAATATGACCTAAACGGCAAGTGCCACAAATAAGTTGCACTATCATTATTAACTTTGCATCTTTTGGTTTCAATATTATGAATATGTGTATCACTACGATCGAGATCCAATGAACCATTTTCATTGGGTGTGTAACCATATAAGGTTTTATTCATGTAAGCATGAATAACAGTTTATTCTCTTACATAAATGAATAACCGATTGCAATAAACATGATCAAATCATATTCATGCTCAACGCAAACACCAAATAACATTTATTTAGGTTCAACACTAATCCCGAAAGTATAGGGAGTGTGCGATGATGATCATATCAATCTTGAAACTACTTTCAACACACATTGTCACTTCACCCTTAACTAGTTTCTCATTTATTCGCAACTCCTGCTTGAGTTACTACTCTTAGCAACCGAACCAGTACCAAATACCGAGGGTTGCTATAAACACTAGTAAAGTACACATCAATAATATGTATATCAAATATACGCTTGTTTACTTTGCCATCCTTCTTATCCACCAAATATTGGGCATTTCCGCTTCAAAGGACCATTTCCTTTGCGAAGTAAGCACTCGCTTTCAGCTTTGGTCCATCTTGGAGCTTCTTCGTGGGAGTGACAACTTGCTTGTCTTTCCACTTGAAGTTCCCTTTCTTTCCCTTTGCCCTTTTTCTTGAAACTAGTGGTCTTGTCAATCATCAACACTTGATGCTCTTTCTTGATTTCTACATTCGTCGATTTCAATATCACGAAGAACTCGGGAATCATTTTCATCATCCCTTGTATACTATAGTTCATCACGAAGTTCTACTAACTTGGTGATGGTGACTAGAGAATTCATCAATCACTATCTTATCTCGAAGATTAACTCCCACTTGATTCAAGCAATTGAAGTACCTGACAATTTGAGCACATGCTCACTAGTTGAGCGATTCTCCTCCATCTTTTAGCTATAGAACTTATTGAAGACTTCATATCTCTCAACTCGGGTATTTGCTTGAAATATTAACTTCAACTCCTCGAACATCTCATATGGTCCATGACGTTCAAAACGCCTTTGAAGTCCCGATTCTAAGCTGTTAAGCATGGTGCACTTAAACTATCAAGTAGTCATCATATTGAGCTAGCCAAACGCTCATAATGTTTGCATCCGCTCCTGCAATAGGTCTGTCACCTAGCGGTGCATTAAGGACATAATTCTTACGTGCAGCAATGAGGATAAACCTCGATCACGGATCGAATCCGCATCATTGCTACTAACATTTTTCAACACAATTTTCTAGGAACATATCAAAACAAACATATGAAAGCAACAATGCGAGCTATTGATCTACAACATAATTTGCAAAATACTACCAGACTAAGTTCATGATAAATTTAAGTTCAATTAATCATATTACTTAAGAACTCCCACTTAGACAGACATCTCTCTAGTCATCTAAGTGATCACGTGATCCAAATCAACTAAACCATAACCGATCATCACGTGAGATGGAGTAGTTTTCAATGGTGAACATCTTATGTTGATCATATCTACTATATGATTCACGCCGACCTTTCGGTCTCCGTGTTCCGAGGCCATATCTGCATATGCTAGGCTCGTCAAGTATAACTCGAGTATTCTGCGTGTGCAAAACTGGCTTGCACCCGTTGTAGATGGACGAGAGCTTATCACACCCGATCATCACGTGGTGTCCGGGCACGACGAACTTTGGCAACGGTGCATACTCGTGGAGAACACTACTTGATAATTTCTTTGAGAGATCATCTTAAAATGCTACCGCCAATCAAAGCAAGATAAGATGCATAAAGGATAAACATCACATGCAATCAATATAAGTGATATGATATGGCCATCATCATCTTGTGCTTGTGATCTCCATCTCCAAGCACCGTCGTGATCACCATCGCCACCGGCGCGACACCTTGATCTCCATCGTAGCATCGTTGTTGTTTACGCCATCTATTGCTTCTCGACTATCGCTACCGCTTAGTGATAAAGTAAAGCAATTACAGTATGCGTTGCATTTCATACAATAAAGCGACAACCATATGGCTCCAGCCGATTGCCGATAACTTCGTTACAAAACATGATCATCTCATACAATAAAATATAGCATCACGCCTTGGCCATATCACATCACAACATGCCCCGCAAAAACAAGTTAGACGTCCTCTACTTTGTTGTTGCAAATTTTACGTGGCTGCTACGGGCTTAAGCAAGAACCGTTCTTACCTACGCATCAATACCACAACGATAGTTTGTCAAATAGACTCGTTTAACCTTCACAAGGACCGGGCGAGCCACACTCGATTCAACTAAAGTGAGAGAGCAGACACCCGCCAATCACCTTTAAGCAACGAGTGCTCGAGGCGGTGAAACCAGTCTCGCGAAGCGTCGCGTAATGTCGGTCCGGCCGCTTCATCTCACAATACCGCTGAACCAAAGTATGACATGTTTGGTAGGCAGTATGACTTATATCGCCCACAACTCACTTGTGTTCTACTCGTGCATATAACATCAACGCATAAAACCTAGGCTCGGATGCCATCGTTGGAGAACGAGTAATTTCAAAAAATTCCTACGCACACGCAAGATCATGGTGATGCATAGCAACGAGAGGGAGAGTGTTGTCTACGCACTACCCTCGAGACCGGGCGAAGCGATCACAACGTAGAGGAAGTAGTCGACGTTCTCCTCGCGATCCAACCGATCCTAGCGCCGTTATTCGGCGCCCGAAGTTCTTGACACGCGTACAGCTCGGTGACGCCTCGGCTTCGATCCAGCAGAGCTTCGGGAGAGAGAGTTCCACAAGACGACGGCATGGTGACGATCTTGATGTTCTACTCGATGCAGGGCTTCGCCTAAGCACCGCTACGATATGACCGAGGTGGATTATGGTGGAGGGGGGCACCGCACACGGCTAAGGAACGATCTCAAGGATCAACATGTGTGTCTATGGGGTGCCCCTGCCCCGTATATAAAGGAGCAAGGGAGGAGGAGGCCGGCCTAGGTTTGGCGCCCAGGGGAGTCCTACTCCCACCGAGTAGGATTCCCCTTTCCTAGTCCAACTAGGAGTCCTTCCATGTAGGGGAGTAGGAGAGAAGGAAAGGGAAGAGAGAAGGAGAAGGAAGGAAGGGGGCGCCCCCCTTCCCTAGTCCAATTCGGACTAGAGCAAGGAGAGGGGCGCGGCCACCTTTTGGCCCTTTCTCTCCTTTTCCCGTATGGCCCAATGAGGCCCAATACGAATTCCGTAACTCTCCCAGACTCGAAAAATACCGAATGACTCGAACCTTCCGAACTCCGAATATAGTCGTCCAATATATCGATCTTTACGTCTCGACCATTTCGAGACTCCTCGTCATGTCCCCGATCTCATCCGGGACTCCGAACTCCTTCGGTACATCAAAACTCATAAACTCATAATATAACTATCATCGAAACATTAAGCGTGCGGACCCTACGGTTCAAGAACAATGTAGACATGACCGAGACACGCCTCCGTCAATAACCAATAGCGGACCTGATGCCCATATTGGTTCCTACATATTCTACGAAGATCTTTATCGGTCAGACCGCATAACAACATACGTTGTTCCCTTTGTCATCGGTATGTTACTTGCCCTAAATTCGATCGTCGGTATCCAATACCTAGTTCAATCTCGCACGGCAGTCTCTTTACTCGTTCCGTAATACATCATCTCACAACTAACTCATTAGTTGCAATGCTTGCAAGGCTTAAGTGATGTGCATTACCGAGAGGGCCCAGAGATACCTCTCCGACAATTGGAGTGACAAATCCTAATCTCAAATACGCCAACCCAACATCTCGCTTTTGGAGACACCTGTAGTACTCCTTTATAATCACCCGATTACGCTGTGATGTTTGGTAGTACCCAAAGTGTTCCTCCGTAAACGGAGTTGCATAATCTCATAGTTATAGGAACATGTATAAGTCATGGATAAAAGCAGAGCAACATACTAAACGATCGTGTGCTAAGCTAATGGAATGGGTCATGTCAATCAGATCATTCAACTAATGATGTGACCTTGTTAATCAAATAACAACTCTTTGTTCATGGTTAGGAAACATAACCATCTTTGATTAACAAGCTAGTCAAGTAGAGGCATACTAGTGACACTCTGTTTGTCTATATATTCACACATGTATTATGTTTCCGGTTAATACATTTCTAGCATGAATAATAAACATTTATCATGATATAAGGAAATAAATAGTAACTTTATTATTGCCTCTAGGGCATATTTCCTTCAGTTTGATTGGACAGAAAAGTGTCAGGAAAGTTTCCAGACACTCAAAGACAAGCTGACTTCTGCCCCAGTGCTTGCCCCGCCAGATACTAAGAAGGACTTTGTCATTTACTGCGACGCTTCACGACAAGGATTAGGCTGTGTCCTAATGCAAGAGCGTAGGGTGATTGCTTATGCCTCTCGTCAATTGCGCCCTCATGAAGAGAACTACCCAGTTCATGACCTCGAGCTTGCTGCTGTCATACATGCACTACAGCAGTGGCTACATTACCTTCTCGGTAATGGTTGTGAGATCTTCACCGAACACCAAAGTCTGAAGTATCTGTTTACCCAGCCAGACCCAAACCTCCGTCAGCAGAGATGGATGGAGATGGTAGCAGATTTTGACTTGGGTATTTCCTATACACCAGGCAAGGCTAATGTAATGGCTGATGCTCTGAGCCGCAAGTCGTATTGCAATCACCTCGAGGTTCAAAAAGTTCACCCCTCGCTTGTTGAAGAATTCTGAAAGCTGAACCTCCATATTGTTCCTCCTGGTGCACTTGCACCCCCTCCCCCGGAGTTTCAAAAGATGAATCTCCGTGTTGTTCCTCAGGTTTCTCTAAATACCCTTGCTGTCATGCCAGATCTCGTGGGCGATATCAAGACTATTCAACATTATGACTCTGAAGTCGAGAAGATTAAATGCTATCTCTCAGAAGGAAAGCCCTCATTCTTCACTATTGCCGATGATGGCGCCTTGTACTTCAAGGGCCGCCTAGTGGTACCATGTGCGAGTGAAAACCTGAATCTGACTCCAAGGGTTATGAAAGAAACTCATGATACTCCGTTGTCTATTCATCCCGGTAGCACCAAGATGTACCAAGACATTCGTCAAAGATTCTGGTGGTCAAACATGAAGCAAGACATTGCTCGCTATGTTGTCAATGTGACGCTTGTCATCAGATCAAAGCGTAACATCAAAGGCCCGGCTGAACTCGCAACCTATCTCTATTCCTGAATGGAAATGGGACCATGTTGAAATGGACTTCGTCACTGGATTCCCCAAATCGCAGAAAGGTAATGATGCTATTCTAGTAGTCATTGACCGACTTTCTAAAGTTGCACACTTTCTGGCCGTCAAAGAAACGATCACTGCTAGTCAGCTGGCAACTCTCTATATGTCCAGAATTGTTTCACTTCACGGTATTCCATTGGTAATCAGCTCAGACCGTGGCAACTTATTCACTTCAAGATTCTGGGAAAGTTTCCAAGAAGCTATGGGAACTCATTTATCATTCAGCACCGCTTTTCACCCCCAGTCTCAGGGACAAGTTGAACGCGTCAATCAAGTTCTTGAAGACATGCTTCGAGCTTGTGTCATTTCGTTTGGCAAGAAATGGGAGGAATCTCTCCCGTATGCCGAGTTCTCCTACAACAATAGCTATCAAGCTAGTATGAAGATGGCCCCCTTTGAAGTGTTATATGGACGAAAGTGTCGAACCCCTCTGAACTGGTCAGAAACTGGGGAGCATCCACTCTTCGCACCGGATATTATCCAGCACGCCGAAGAACAAGTCCGCGTCATTCACGAGAATCTCAAGACTGCTCAGTCACGTCAAAAGAGTAATTATGACCGTCATCACAAAGATATGGTCTTTCAACCGGGCGAAAAGGCTTATCTTCGAGTCACACCAATGAAGGGTGCACACCGCTTTGGGATCAAGGGCAAGCTAGCTCCTCGCTATATTGGTCCATTCACTATTCTCGAAAGGCGTGGAAAAGTGGCATACTAGTTGGAACTACCGTCAAACCTTTCTCAGGTTCACGATGTGTTCCACGTGTCACAACTCCGTCGCTGCTTCAAGGACCCAATCCGAGCAGTGGATCATGAAGTGCTCGAGTTGCAACAGGACTGTCAGGACCCCGACTCAATGCCACACCGATCTAGCATGTAACACCTCATATCACTTTGCGGCCTCACGCACGGTATTCCCACGGGTGTCGCCTTACCAGGCCCGGGACCGTTTGTGCCTTTTGGCACACGTAGATGATAGTGTCGCTAGCATCCATATGACAAGGAGCCCGGGCTGACATGGCTAGTCATGAACCCAAAGTGGCTCTAACTTACAGGGACAGACATACATGACCCAGCAACAAACACGTCGGTCATCAGCGAGTGAATCCGGGCTGTAGCAACTGGGCTAGCAGGACTCCAGAGAATCTGGGCTGTAGCAGGCTAACAGGACTCCGGTAGACACCGCAAGGACATTTCCCGAAGGGATGTATACAGAACGAAGAAGGACACATGCCGGCCAGCCTAAGTGTTCTGGAGCAGTAGCAAGCTACCATGGCTTAGTGGAAGCACTAGGAGACATTTCCCGGTAAGAGAGGCTACCAAGGATAAACAACTAGGTTGTCAGATCCCACACATACCAAGCATTTCAATAACATACACACAATATGCTCGATATGTGCAAATACAACATGGCATCACAACATGACTCTACGACTCAAGTACCTCTTTTGAGGTGGCGCACATGAGTCCACATTTTCACCATATCAATACACCACTATGGATCCGCTCCCGTCTCCCTACGAGAACGCCATCCATAGCACTCACGCTTATCTTGCACATTTTATAGTATCCACTTTCACTTGTCTATGAACTGTACAGGCAACCCAGAAGTCCTTTACCGCGGACACGGCTATTCGAATAGATAATGTTAACCCTGGAGCGGTGTACTTCTTCACACACCCTCTCACCACTTATCGCTGTTTACATGACATGTACTCGGCAACCTTCAAGCGGAAGCCCAGCGAGGGTGTCGGCCACGACCTGACTAACCACACAAGTCTCTCGTCCAGGTTTATCGCCTATTCAGGTTCCATCCGCAAGGAGATCCGTCCGGGGTGTCGCTCACGGCCCCAAACGATGTGTGCAGGGTTCCCAAGCCCACCATCCGGGTGTCACTTGGTACACCGAGCCACTGTGCCTAGTCTGTCCCAAGCCCACCTGTACCGGGTGCCACTTGGTAGACTACTAACACTACCTACAAACACCAGAAACTAGTTGCAACTCCGGGATAGAGATCGAGTTGATTGATAAACCGAGAGGGGCCGAGTTACTGGAACCCAATGTGTGGTAGTAACTGTTCATGGATCACAAACACAGAACTCAGTTCCTGAGGACGGCTTCAATGAGACAACCCACCATGTACTCCTACATGGCCTCTCATCGCTACCTTTACCAAATCGTGTTCACACACTTAGCTCTCAACATTAGGACATGTTCACCACATTCCAATTCATCCCCGATGAATCAGACCTGACACAACTCTAAGCATAGTAGGCATGACAAACAAGCATGAATGAGTAGGCACATCAGGGCTCAAACAACTCCTACTCATGCTAGTGGGTTTCATCTGTTTACTGTGGCAATGACAGGTCATGCAGAGGATAAGGGGTTCAACTACCGCAACAAGTAACAGATGTATCGTTGTTGTCCTAATGCAGTAAAAGAGAGCAGGAGCGAGAGAGTGGGATTGTATCGGAATGAACAAGGGGGTTTTGCTTGCCTGGCACTTCTGAAGATAATATAGTTCTTCATTGGTGTCATCGAACTCATCGTCGGAACCATGTCTATCGCGAGGGGACAAATACCGGCAACACAGAGAGAACACAACCAATGCAATGCAACAATATGACGCATGAATATGACATGGCCAAATGTGTGTGTTTTGAGCTAATGCAACTAGCAACAGGTTAAATGAAGTTGGTTTGAACCCTAGGTTCAAATTCAAACTCCATATGTGGATATTCAAATGCCATTATTTGTTTTGCCCAATTCAGCAACTATAAGTTGTTCTAACATGCATGAAAATAGTACAGATGGATATATTGGATTTTTTTGATCATTTTTCATATATAATTTATCTCATTCTCAGCTACGGTTGAATTTCTATGATTTTTAGAAGTTTAAATACTATTTTCTGGAATTTTCTAAATTATAACTAATCCAGAAAATGACTAACTGCGTCAGCATGACCTCAGTGTGACGTCAGTAGGTCAACAGGGGCCGGTCCAGGTCAAACCTGACACCGGGGCCCACATGTCAGTGAGATAGAGAGTTAACAGGGGGTTATTTAACTTAACCCGTGTTTTTAACAGTAGCGGTCCCACATGCCATACACTAGGGGTTAATTAACCGAGTGATTAGCACCTAACTTAATTCTCCCCGTCAGCTCTAATCGGTGTTTAGCTGCCGGCGTAAACAGGGCACGACGAGGTCGCTCGTCCGGCCAACTCCGGCGACGAGAGGTCGCGCGGCTGGGCTCTACGGATGCAGCGCGTCGAGGCGCATCGGGTGGTGGCCGTGGACGGTGCCGAGACAGGCTACAGTGGCGACAGCGGCGGCCGGAGCATGGCTATGCACGGCGCGGCCTACGCTTGGCTAGCAGGCTCGCTGAAAGGCTGGGCGGGCTCCTGGAGCTGCGTTGAGCATAGTGGTGTGCTCGGCCTCGAGCAGTAGTGGCTCTAGCCACGACGACGACGAGGCACGGCGGCGGCGAGCTTCGG
Organism: Aegilops speltoides; assembly: GCA_021437245.1. Taxonomy (NCBI): domain Eukaryota; kingdom Viridiplantae; phylum Streptophyta; class Magnoliopsida; order Poales; family Poaceae; genus Aegilops; species Aegilops speltoides. The sequence goes on along the minus strand of CM038145.1, from coordinate 474,247,100 downwards.
CCGCGGTGGCCAGGGGGGCTAGAGGGGGAATTCGAAGGCGGGGAGAGAGGGGTTGGGAGGAGGAGCTCACAGGGACGCGGCGCAGTAGGTCAGCGGGCTCGGGGACGTCCTTGATGGTGCGAATCGACGGCGAGGGGCTCGGGTGCCCGAGGTTGAAGATGACCGCGATGACGATGAAGCAGGGCCACCTGGCATCTTGTAGCTCGATTGGGAGGACGAGGGGGTTCCTACGGTGCTTCTGGACTCTGTGGAAGGGTGAGGGGTGCCCGGTGGCCGTGGTGGTGCTCGTCGGCGGCGGCGGGTGTGTTCGGCGGTGCCGTGCGGAGAGAGCAAAGGAGGGGAAGAGGTCCAGGGGGAGAGGGAAGAGGTGCAGGGGGTGTTGGGCATATCCAGGCGAGCAGCTGGACTCGCGGGGGACGTAGCCAGCACGAAGCAGGAGGTGGAAGCCTCCCAGCGTGCGCGTGCGTCTTCGCCTCTGCCTACTGGCAGAGGAAGACGACGAGCGAGGAGGTAAGTGGCTGGGCCGGCAGTGCCAGGCCAGGTGGGCTGCAGGTAAGCCAGGTTGGTGGCCCAGGTGAGTCCTTTCTCTCTCTCTCTTTTCTAATTGTTTCTGTTTCTTTTTCTGCAACTTTAGAGCTTTATTAAAAATACTAAAACTAACGCAAAAATCATGAAACTTCTCATGCCCACTCTTTGGAATATTTCCAACAGTAGACATTTTAGTTGATGACTATTTGGACAATTAAAATATTTAATAGCATTTAAATGCCCAAATGCAAATACTATATGATTTAATTCAGAGCCCAAATATGTCATGGAAAAATGTGCAACACCTCTGGTTATGATTCTAGCATTTTCCAGAAATGATGAACATTTTGAAGGCCATTTGGATTCATCGAAAATATTTTAGTTGAACCTAGTGAATTCCTTTGATGCTAGGGTTTAGGCAATCCCCATTTCAAGTTTCAAAAGAATTTAAACATGATGCAACAGACAAGTGCTAGCCTAGTGCAAGATAAGGCTAGGGATGTGACAACTACCTCTCCTATAAAGAGCATCCGGTCCGCATTCTCGACCAAGCTGAACGCCGCACACGTCAGAAGGCGATCAAGTTCCTCAAGGTCCAGTGGTCACATCACTGAAGCCACCTGGGAACGCGAGGATCGCCTGCGTGATGAATACCCCGCTTTGTTTCCTTCTACCTCCTAAATCTCGGGGTGAGATTTCTTGTAGTGGAGGAGAATTGTAACGCCCGGATAATTATGCTACAGTAATCCCCTACTAATGTTGCCATGTCATCGCTCTTACTGTTGCTAATCCTCACAGGCTTTCAAACATCTTTCAAATTTCAAATCCAATTTAAAGTCAGGATTCAAAATTTTCAAACATACGAACAAAAAAATGTTCAAGATGTTGCAAATAATCATTTGGTAACATTAGTGGAGAAATCATCTTTTTGCAAATAATTTAAGTGCCTTAAAATAAAAGAAAACATAAATGTTTTAAAAGAAAACAAAACAAAAATAAGAAAAGGGCCACACCCTCCCTCCCATGGGCCTCTCGCCCACCGGCCACTAGCCGCCCATCCTCAGACCAATCTGGCCTACAAGGCCACCTCGACCCAAACCCTAGTGCTAACCACCCCCCCACTCCCCACGACTCGCCTCCTCTAACCTCCTCCCGATCCAGATCAGGGGCGCCCCGTGCTTGCGCTGCCCCACGACCACAGCCAGCCCCGAGCCGGGCGCCCGCCACCTCGCCGATGCCGCTGCCTGCCGCCGTCCTCCTTGCCCTCCTCTCCTTCATGACGCCTCGCCGCTTCACACTGCCGCCTCGTCGCCGACTGACACTGCCGCCCATCGCCACCGCCAACCAGTAGTGCCGTCTGTTGCTGACCGCCGCCGCCCTGAGCTCCGGCTGAAGGAAATATGCCCTAGAGGCAATAATAAAGTTATTATTTATTTCCTTATTTCATGATAAATGTTTATTATTCATGCTAGAATTGTATTAACCGGAAACATAATACATGTGTGAATACATAGACAAATATAGTGTCACTAGTATGCCTCTACTTGACTAGCTTGTTGATCAAAGATGGTTATGTTTCCTAACCATAGACATGTGTTGTCATTTGATTAATGGGATCACATCATTAGGAGAATGATGTGATTGACATGACCCAATTCCGCTATCCTAGCACTTGATTGTTTAGTATGTTGCTATTGCTTTCTTCATGACTTATACATGTTCCTCGTAACTATGAGATTATGCAACTCCTGCTTACGGAGGTACACTTTGGTGCTACCAAACGTCACAACGAATCGGGTGATTATAAAGGAGTACTACAGTGTCTCCAAAGGTACATGTTGGGTTGGCGTATTTCGAGATTAGGTTTTGTCACTCCGATTGTCGGAGAGGTATCTCTGGGCCCTCTCGGTAATGCACATCACTTAAGCCTTGCCAGCATTGTAACTAATGAATTAGTTGTGGGATGATGTATTATGGAACGAGTAAAGAGACTTGCCGGTAACGAGATTGAACTAGGTATTGAGATACCGACGATCGAATCTCGGGCAAGTAACATACCGATGACAAAGGGAACAACGTACGTTGTTATGCGGTTTGACCAATAAAGATCTTCGTAGAATATGTAGGAACCAATATGGGCATCCAGGTTCCGCTATTGGTTTGTGACCAAGAATAGTTCTAGGTCATGTCTACATAGTTCTCGAACCCGTAGGGTCCACACGCTTAACGTTACGATGACAGTTTTATTATGAGTTTATAAGTTTTGATGTACCGAAGTTTGTTCGGAGTCCCGGATGTGATCATGGACATGACGAGGAGTCTCAGAATGGTCGAGACATAAAGATTGATATATTGGACGGCTATATTCGGACACCGGAAGTGTTCCGGGTGTTTTCGGAGAAAATCGGAGTGCCGGAGGGTTACCGGAACCCCCCCGGGAGAAGTAATGGGCCTAGTGGGCCTTAGGGGAAAGAGAGAGGGGCGGCCAGGGTGGGCCACGCGCCCCCTCTCCCTCTGGTCCGAATTGGACTAGGAGGGGGGCGGCGCCCCCCTCTTTCCTTCCCCCTCTCCCCTTTGTTCCCCCTCCTAGTAGGAGTAGGAAAGGGGGAGTCCTACTCCTACTAGGAGGAGGATTCCTCCTCCTTGGCGCGCCCTCTAAGGGCCGGCCGGCCTCCCCCTTGCTCCTTTATATACGGGGGCAGGGGCACCCCATAGACACACAAGTTTATCTATGGATCGTTCCTTAGCCATGTGCGGTGCCCCCGTCCACCATATTCCACTTCGATCATATCGTCGCGGAGTTTAGGCGAAGCCCTGCGCCGGCAGAGCATCATCATTGTCACCATGCCGTCATGCTGACGGAACTCATCCCCGACACTTTGCTGGATCGGAGTCCGGGGATCGTCATCGAGCTGAACGTGTGCTGAACTCGAAGGTGCCATACGTTCGGTACTTGGATCGGTCGGATCGTGAAGACGTACGACTACATCAACCGCGTTGTCATAATGCTTCCGCTTACGGTCTACGAGGGTACGTGGACAACTCTCTCCCTCTCGCTACTACGCATCACCATGATCTTGCATGTGCGAGGAACTTTTTGAAATTACTACGCTCCCCAACAAAGGGTATCGAGCCAGGTTTTATGCGTTGATGTTATATGCATGAGTAGAACACAAGTGAGTTGTGGGCGATACAAGTCATACTTGCTTACCAAAGATGTCATACTTTGGTTCGGCGGTATTGTTGGATGAAGCAGCCCGGACCGACATTACGCGTACGCTTACGCGAGACTGGTTTTACCGTCGTGCTTTGCACACAGGTGACTAGCGGGTGTCTGTTTCTCCAACTTTAGTTGAACCAAGTGTGGCTACGCCCGGTCCTTGCGAAGGTTAAAACATCACTAACTTGACGAACTATCATTGTGGTTTTGATGCGTAGGTAAGAACGGTTCTTGCTAAGCCCGTAGCAGCCACGTAAAATTTGCAACAACAAAGTAGAGGACGTCTAACTTGTTTTTGCAGGGCATGTTGTGATGAGATATAAGTTGTTGTATGAGATGATCATGTTTTGTTAAAGTTATCGGCAACTGGCAAAAGCCCTATGGTTGTCTCTCTGTTGCATAAGATGGAAGCACCAAATAATTGCTTTACTTTATCACTATGCGATAGCAATAGTTGCAAGAGCACTAGTTGGCGAGACGACCACGTGACGACACATTGATATAGATCAAGATGATGAAGATCATGGTGTCGTGCCGGTGACGATAGAGATCATGACAGTACTTTGGAGATGGAGATCAAAGGCGCAAGATGATCATGGCCATATCATGTCACATATTTTGATTGCATATGATGTTTATCTCTTATACATCTTATTTTTCTTAGTTTGACGGTAGCATTTTAAGATGATCTCTCACTAAAAATTATCAAGAAGTGTTCTCCCTGAGTATGCACCGTTGCCAAAGTTCGTCGTGCCCTGACACCACGTGATGATCGGGTGTGATAAGCTCTACGTCCATCTACAATGGGTGCAAGCCAGTTTTGCACACGCATAATACTCAGGTTAAACCTGACGAGCCTAGCATATGCAGATATGGCCTCGGAACACGGAGACCGAAAGGTCGAGCGTGAATCATATAGTAGATATGATCAACATAGTGATGTTCACCATTGAAAACTACTCCATCTCACATGATGATCGGTTATGGTTTAGTTGATTTGGATCACGTGATCACTTAGATGACTAGAGAAATGTCTGTCTAAGTGGGAGTTCTTAAGGAATATGATTAATTGAACTTAAATTTATCATGAACTTAGTCCTGGTAGTATTTTGCAAATTATGTTGTAGATCAATAGCTTGCGTTGTTGCTTTCATATGTTTATTTTGATATGTTCATAGAGAAAACTGTGTTGAAAGATGTTAGTAGCAATGATGCAGATTGGATCCGTGATCTGAGGTTTATCCTCATTGTTGCATAGAAGTATTATGTCCTTAATGCACCGCTAGGTGACAGACCTATTGCAGGAGAAGATGCAGACGTTATGAACGTCTGTCTAGCTCAATATGATGACTACTTGATAGTTTAGTGCACCATGCTTAACGGCTTAGAATCGGGACTTCAAAGACATTTTGAACGTCATGGACCATATAAGATGTTCCAGATATTGAAGTTAATATTTCAAGCAGATACCCGAGTTGAGAGATATGAAGTCTCCAACAAGTTCTATAGCTAAAAGATGGAGGAGAATCGCTCAACTAGTGAGCATGTGCTCAGATTGTCTGGGTACTTCAATCGCTTGAATCAAGTGGGAGTTAATTTTCCAGATAAGATAGTGATTGACAGAATTCTCTAGTCACCATCACTAAGTTACTAGAACTTCGTGATGAACTATAGTATGCAAGGGATGACAAAAACGATTCTCGAGCTCTTCGTGATGTTGAAATCGACGAAGGTAGAAATCAAGAAAGAGCATCAAGTGTTGATGATTGACAAGACCGCTAGTTTCAAGAGAAGGGCAAAGGGAAAGAAAGGGAACTTCAAGTGGAAAGATAAGAAAGTTGTCACTCCTGCGAAGAAGCCCAAAGATGAACCATAGTCTGAAACTGAGTGCTTACACTGCAAAGGAAATAGTCACTGGAAGCGGATATGCCCTGAATATTTGGTAGATAAGAAGGGTGGCAAAGTGAACAAGGGTATATTTGATATACAGGTTATTAATGTGTGCCTTGCTAGTGTTTATAGTAGCCTCTGAGTATTTGATACTTGTTCGGTTGCTAAGATTAGTAACTCGAAACAGGAGTTACAGAATAAACAGAGACTAGTTGAAGGGGAAGTGACGATGAGTGTTGGAAGTAGTTCCAAGATTGATATGATCATCATCGCACACTCCCTATACTTTTGGGATTAGTGTTAAACCTAAATAAATGTTATTTGGCGCTTATGCTGAGCATGAATATGATTTGATCATGTTTATTGCAATACGGTTATTCATTTAAAATCGAGAATAGTTGTTGTTCTGCTTACATGAATAAAACCTTCAATGGTCATACACCCAATGAAAATAGTTTGTTGGATCTCGATCGTGATGATACACATATTCATAATATTGATGCCAAAAGATGCAAAGTTAATAATGATAGTGCAACTTATTTGTGGCACTCGCCGCTTGGGTCATATCGGTGTAAAGCGATGAAGAAACTCCATAAAGATGGATTTTGGAATCACTTGGTTATGAATCATTTGATGCTTGCGAACCGTGCCTTTTGGGCAAGATGACTAAAACTCCGTTCTTCGGAACAATGGAATGAGCTACTAACTTGTTGGAAATAATACATACCGATGTATGCGATCCAATGAGTATTGATGCTCGTGGCAAGTATCGTTATTTTCTGACCTTCACAAGATGATTTGAGCAGATATGGGTATATCTACTTGATGAAACATAAGTCTGAAATAGTTGAAAGGTTCAAAGAATTTCAGAGTGAAGTGGAAAAATCAACATAACAAGAAAATAAAGTTTTTGCGATCTGATTGCGGAGCGAATATTTGAGTTACGAGTTTGGTCTTCAATTAAAACAATGTGAAATAGTTTCACAGCTCACGCCACCTGGAACACCACAACGTTATGGTGTGTCCGAATGTCGTAACCGCACTTTATTGGATATGGTGCGATCTATGATGTCTCTTACTGATTTACGACCATCATTTTGGGGTTATGCATTAGAGACTGCTGCATTCACGTTAAAAGGGCACCATCTAAATCCGTTGATACGACACCATATGAACTGTGGTTTAGCAGTAAACCTAAGCTGTCGTTTCTTAAATTTTGGGGCTGCGATGCTTATGTGAAAAAGTTTCAAGCTGATAAGCTCAAACCCAAATCGGAGAAGTGTGTCTTCATAGAATACCCAAAGGAAACTATTGGGTACACCTTCTATCACAGATCCGAAGGCAAGTTATTCGTTGCTAAGATGGATCCTTTCTAGAGAAGAAGTTTCTCTCAAAAGAAGTGAGTGGGAGGAAAGTAGAACTTGATGATGTAATTGTACCTTCTCCCTTATTAGAAAGTAGTTCATCACAGAAATCAGTTCCAGTGATTCCTATACCGATTAGTGAGGAAGTTAATGATGATGATCATGAAACTTCAGATCAAGTTGCTACCAAACCTCGTAGGTCTTCCATAGTAAGATCCGCACCAGAGTGGTACGGTAATCATGTTCTGGAAGTCATGTTACTAGACCATGATGAACCAACGAACTATGAGGAAGCGATGATGAGCCCAGATTCCACGAAATGGCTTGAGGCCATAAAATCTGAGATATGATCCATGTATGAGAACAAAGTATGGACTTTGATTGACTTGTTCGATGATCAGCAAGCCATGTTAAATAAATGGATCTTCAAGAAGAAGACGGACACTGATAGTAGTGTTACTATCTACTGAGCTCGACTTATTGTGAAAGGTTTTCAACAAGTTTAAGGTGTTGAATACGATGAGATTTTCTCACTCGTATCGAAGCTTAAGTCTGTCTGAATCATGTTAGCAATTGCCAGATTTTATGAAATCTGGCAAATGGATGTCAAAACTGCATTCCTTAATGGATTTATTAAAGAAGAGTTGTATATGATGCAACCAGAAAGGTTTTGTCAATCCTAAAGATGTTAACAAAGTGTGCAAGCTCCAGCAATCCATCAATGGACTGGTGTAAGCATCTCAGAGTTGGAATATACGCTTTGATGAGTTGATCAAAGCATATGGTTTTATACAGACTTTTGGAAAGGCATGTATTTACAAGAAAGTGAGTGGGAGCACTACAGCATTTCTGATAAGTATATGTGAATGACATATTGTTGATCGGAAATAATGTAGAATTATTCTGCAAAGCATAAAGGAGTGTTTTAAAGGAGTTCTTTAAAAGAAAGACCTCAGTAAAAGCTACTTACATATTAAGCATCAAGATCTATTGAGATAGATTAAGACGCTTGATAAGATTTTCAATGAGTACATACCTTGGCAAGATTTTGAAATAGTTCAAGATGGAACAGTCAAAGAAAGAGTTCTTGCCTGTGTTGCAAAGGTGTGAAATTGAGTAAGACTCAAATCCCGACCACGGTATAAAATAGAAAAGAGAATGAAAGTCATTCCCTATGCCTCACCATAGGTTCTATAAAGTATGCTATGTTATGTACTGCACCTATTGTATACCTTGCTCAATTTGGCAAGGAGTACAATAGTGATCTAGGAGTAGATCATCGACATTGGTCAAGAATATCCTTAGTGAGGACTAAGGAAATATTTCTCGATTATGGAGGTGATAAAAGAGCCCGTCATAAAGAGTTACATCGGTGCAAGCTTTACAGACCGATCCAGATGACTCTAAGTCTCAATCTGGATACATATTGAAAGTGGGAGCAATTAGCTACAGAGCTCAGCAGAGCATTGTAGACATAGAATATTTGCAAAGTACATACGGCTCAATGTGATGAGACTTTGACTAAGCTTCTCTCACGAGCAAAACATGATCACACCTTAGTACTCTTTGGGTGTTAATCACATAGCAACGTGAACTAGATTATTGACTCTAGTAAACCCTTTGGGTGTTGGTCACATAACGATGTGAACAATGGGTTTTAATCATATACAGATATGAATATTGATGTTAAATCACATGGCGATGTGAACTAGATTATTGACTCTAGTGCAAGTGGGAGACTCAAGGAAATATGCCCTAGAGGCAATAATAAAGTTATTATTTATTTCCTTATTTCATGATAAATGTTTATTATTCATGCTAGAATTGTATTAACCGGAAACATAATACATGTGTGAATACATAGACAAACATAGTGTCACTAGTATGCCTCTACTTGACTAGCTTGTTGATCAAAGATGGTTATGTTTCCTAACCATAGACATGTGTTGTCATTTGATTAATGGGATCACATCATTAGTAGAATGATGTGATTGACATGACCCATTCCATTAGCCTAGCACTTGATCGTTTAATATGTTGCTATTGCTTTCTTCATGACTTATACATGTTCCTGTAACTATGAGATTATGCAACTCCGCTTACGGAGGAACACTTTGGTGCTACCAAACGCCACAACGAATCGGGTGATTATAAAGGAGTACTACAGGTGTCTCCAAAGGTACATGTTGGGTTGGCGATTTCGAGATTAGGTTTTGTCACTCCGATCGTCGGAGAGGTATCTCTGGCCCTCTCGGTAAATGCACATCACTTAAGCCATGCAAGCATTGTAACTAATGAGTTAGTTATGGATGATGTATTATGGAACGAGTAAAGAGACTTGCCGGTAATGAGATTGAACTAGGTATTGAGATACCGACGATCGAATCTCGGGCAAGTAACATACCGATGACAAAGGGAACAACGTATGTTGTTATGCGGTTTGACCGATAAAGATCTTCGTAGAATATGTAGAAACCAATATGGGCATCCAGGTTCCACTATTGGTTATTGACCGAGAATAGTTCTAGGTCATGTCTACATAGTTCTCGAACCCGTAGGGTCCGCACGCTTAACGTTACGATGACAATTTTATTATGAGTTTATAAGTTTTGATGTACCAAATGTTGTTCAGAGTCTCGGATGTGATCACGGACATGACGAGGAGTCTCAGAATGGTCGAGACATAAAGATTGATATATTGGACGGCTATATTCGGACACCGGAAGTGTTCCGGGTGTTTTCGGAGAAAACCGGAGTGCCGGAGGGTTACTGGAACCCCCCGGGATAAGGAATGGGCCTCGTGGGCCTTAGGGGAAGAGAGAGGGGCGGCCAGGTGGGCCAAGGCCCCTCTCCTCTGGTCCGAATTGACTAGGAGGGGGCGGTGGCCCCTCTTCCTTCCCCTCTCCCCTCCTTCCCCCTCCTAGTAGGAGTAGGAAAGGGGAGTCCTACTCCTACTAGGAGGAGGATTCTCCTCCTGGCGCGCCTCTAAGGGCCGGCCGGCCTCCCCCTTGCTCCTTTATATACGGGGGCAGGGGGCACCCCATAGACACACAAGTTGATCTACGGATCGTTCCTTAGCCGTGTGCGGTGCCCCCCTCCACCATATTCCACCTCGATCATATATATCGTCGCGGAGTTTAGGCGAAGCCCTGCGCTGGTAGAGCATCATCATCGTCACAACGCCGTCATGCTGATGGAACTCATCCCCAACACTTTGCTAGATCGGAGTCCGGGGATCGTCATCGAGCTGAACGTGTGCTGAACTCGGAGGTGCCGTACGTTCGGTACTTGGATCGGTCGGATCGTGAAGTCGAACGACTACATCAACCACGTTGTCATAACGCTTCCGCTTACGGTCTACGAGGGTACGTGGACAACACCCTCCCCTCTCGTTGCTACGCCATCACCATGATCTTGCATGTGCGTAGGAAATTTTTTGAAATTAGTACATTCCCCAACACCGGCGCCTCCCCGACTACTCCTCGTGCCCACTAATGCACAACTACAGGGCCCGGTGAGGCCCCCCTCCTCTGTTTTCCCTTCTCTCCCTGGGTCGCCATGGTCACCACCGTCCCGCCCATGGTCGGCGCAGACTCGGCCGCCCGTTGTGGCGCGCATGCAAGATTGCTGTGCCAGACTCGATCACGGCCACGACCTGTGGCAGCGCCACTGCCGCCCTCCATGCCAAGCTGCTGCCACAGACGCCGCCTTCTTCGCCCCCACCAAGCTCAAGCCACAGACGTAGCCCCCCACATGCTCGCCTCCACTTGTCGCGACCGCCGGGCGAGCCTCGCCCCACCAGCTAGGCTACGGCCTCACCGGCGCTCCTCGCTGCTGCTCGGGTGCACGGCGCCCACGCCAGCCTCCCGTAACCCCTCAAGCGCCGTTAACTCCGTGGCCTCTGGGCCACTTACAAGTGGGGCTCGCTCACTTAAAAAGAACAAAAGGAATATGTATAAATAAAATAAAAATAATTTAATTAATTAATTAATCTTGTTAATTAACATAAATTAATTATGTTTAATTAAACTAATTGCATATTAGTCTAATTAAACCTATTTAGTTAAATGTGCCTATGACAACGGGCCCCATCGCCTGCTTTGACCAATCAACGGTCAAGAGTTGACCGCTGACGTCATGATGACGTCATGCTGATGTAGTAACCCCATTTTAGATTTAATAATAATTTTAGAAAAAGTTTAAACCTCTGAAATATCATATAAACTAAACCGTAGCTCGGATGAAAAACTTTTCTACATGAAAGTTGCTCAGAACGGCGAGACGAATCCGAATACGCGGTGTGTTCGCCCGCCACACATCCCTAGCATAGCAAACATGCAACTTTTCTCCTCCGGTTCATCTGTCTGACAGACGTCTGGAACCGGGAAAATTTTCCCGGATGTTCCCCCCTTCGCCAGTACCGCCTAGCGCTGTGTTAGAACACTTCTAGCCTCACTTATTGTCTTGTTATGCACTTGTCTGCTACGTATTTACTGTTTCTTCCACCTCTTCTCTCCGGTAGACCCCGAGACCGATGCTGATGTCCCTGTGATCGACTACGTCGACGATGACCCTCCTTGTCTGAGCAACCAGGCAAGGCCCCCCTTTGATCATCCCGATATCGCCCATTCCATTCTCTCATGCTTGCATTAGATTTTGCTACTGTATTTGATTGCTCCTATTCTGATGCATAGCCTGCTTTTGTACCTGCTTATTGTTACCTACCTGCTTATCCTAAACTGCTTAGTATAGGTTGGCTAGTGATCCATCAGTGACCCCCACTTGTCCTTGTTGCCCTTCCTTCATCATCGATGCCTTGATCGACGTGATCGATGACCAGAGCCTGACACCTCACATCACATCACGCCCCTTTTGTTGCTCGACTCTACAGAGCTACTATCGAGTGCCGAGGGTGATCCCTCATAACGCACTCCTGGTGAGATCTCTGTAGTGTAGCTATTCGGTCGTGGTCATCGAGGGTGATTTCTTCCTTCGCCATTCCCGGTACGGCTCTGTCGTGCAACCCCTCAAGTGTGAACCTCGAGGGTGGTTCCTCTTACGTTCATGTTGATGATTACATCGAGTGGAATCCTCAGAGGGTGATTCCTTGGGTGTTCCCCTTGATGCTTGGACACACAGTCACCTTGACTTTACTTGAGACCTTGGTGAAAGTCGGGCGGGCCCGGAGAGCACCCGCAAGATGGTTACGTGGCACGGCCGGGCATTCTAGGCCCTTGTCGTAAGTCCACGAGAGGGGGCGACGGGGTCACTTTCGATCGTGAGTCTCTACTCGTCTCCGCAAGTTAATAACACACTATGGTTTGCGTATTTGTTCTGAATTGGCCTTTGGCCTTTTCGCACCAACCACCACGCGAGAATAGTTATGGGCCTCGACGTCGTGGTATCAGCCGAAGCTTTGTCAGACGTCCCGTCGGTGTCAAAACCGGCGGATCTCGGGTAGGGTGTCCCGAACTGTGCGTCTAGGCGGATGGTAACATGAGACAAGGGACACGATGTTTTTACCCAGGTTCGGGCCCTCTTGATGGAGGTAAAACCCTACTCCTGCTTGATTGATATTGATGATATGGGTAGTACAAGAGTAGATCTACCACGAGATCAAGGAGGCTAAACCCTAGAAGCTAGCCTATGGTATGATTGTTGTTCGTCCTATGGACTAAAACCCTCCGGTTTATATAGGCACCAGAGAGGGATAGGGTTACACAGAGTCGATTACAATGGTAGGAGATCTACATATCCGTATCGCCAAGCTTGCCTTCCACGCCAAGGAAAGTCCCATCCCACACGGACTAAGTCTTCAATCTTGTATCTTCATAGTCTTGGAGTCCTGACAATGATGATAGTTCGCTATCCGACACCCCTAGTCCAGACTCCTCAAGAGCCCCCAACCAAGCTTCAATGACGATTTAGTCCGGCGCATATTGTCTTCGGCATTGCAAGGCGGGTTCCTCCTCTGAATAATTCATAGAAGATTTTGAACACCGTGATAGTGTCCGCTCGCAAACTAAATTCCACATACCACCGTAGAGAATAATATTTACACAAGTTCAATGTGCCGACGATTTCGTAGCATGACGTCATACCACGGCCAAGCCTTTACTCGAATCGTTTTAATTGTTCCACCTCAGCGTGTTTAGCGGCGCGTTTCTTGGCACATCTTGTTAAAGCAGAGATCGTGTCCCCTTATTCCGGATTCTCATCAATACGACGGGGTAACCCAACCGCGCATTGATTGCGGCGCTTGGGAGATAAGCGAGTTTTACCGGCTGGTGGGGACGCATAGTTTTGTCTGCCCATATATAAGGGATAAGGATCCACCTTTTCACCCACGCCTTCTTCCTCCTTTGCTTATCCATCTCCTTTTCAAGACTCCAGCCCAGCCAAGTCCGCACATCTCACCTCGACCTTCTCCAACCATGTCCGGAGCGGAGGCAGTGGATGGCCTCCTCCGTCACGGAGGGGCACATCAAAAAGCTGCGCAAAGCCGGATACTTGTCCAGCGATATCGCGCACCGGCTTCCCGACGAGGGGCAGCTCGTCCCCACCCCCGGGCCCCATGAGAGGGTGGTATTCCTTCCCCATTTCCTCGCGGACTAGGCTTCCCACTCCACCCCTTTGTCCGGGGGCTCATGTTTTACTATGGCCTGGATTTCCATGATCTGGCCCCGAATTTTATCCTCAACATCTCGGCGTTTATCGTCGTGTGCGAGGCCTTCCTCTGCATTCAGCCCCACTTCGGCTTATGGCTAAAGACCTTTAATGTCAAGCCGAAGGTAGTGGGCGGCAGCCAAGCGGAGTGCGGAGGCGCCATGGTGGGCAACATGCCCAACGTCACCTGGCTCGAGGGCTCCTTCGTGGAAACCATCAAAGGGTGGCAATCGGGTGGTTCTACATCACCGAGCCACGGACTGAATGGGCAGCGCCCCGATTCAGATCTGGTATCCCCACACGGTTCACCTCCGGAAAGAGAAGGGAGTTTCATGATTTTAAAACCAAGTTTCTCAATGTTCTGACTTGTTTAACATGCCCAGATGTTTGAATCTTATTCTCATTTGCATGGGAGTAGAAATTCACCCGAGGACACAAATGTGATTTTCAACCAACTTTGTGCACGGAGCACGTGCTTGTAGTTCAAATTTGAATTATGCACATTAAATGACCAAAACTCAATTAATGTAAATAAGGCCAAACAAGCCGAATAATTCCAAAATTTAACAGGCACTCATGTAGTTCTATGTTGCCTTGTAAATAAACTCAAGGGGACAACGATATCGTCAAGACTCAGGTGACATGTTCCTCTCGTAACCACGAGTTCTTGAGAGAAGCTTCGGTTTGAAGAAGCTTATACCAAATTTTGTTCCTATTCGCCATTTTTACCACAACATGGTAGTACCATGACATGACATCCATGCCAAGTTTCATGATTTTCTATTTGTTTTGATTTACAAGAATTTTAAACCAAGTTTTCAATGTTCTCGCCGCCATGATGCCCAGATGTTTTAATTTTATTCTCATTTCTTGCATGGGACCTAGAAATTCACCCGAGGACACAAATGTGATTTTTCAACCAACTTTGGTGCACGAGAGCATGTGCTTGTAGTTCAAATTTGACTTATGCACATTAAATGACCAAACTCAATTAATGTATAAAACGACAAACGAACCCGAATAATTCCAAAATTTAACATGGCACTAATGTAGTTCTATGTTGCCTTTGTTAAGAAAACTCACATGGGGCATCGCCTCTAGAACAACCACGAGCTTCCAAATCGCCCAATTTTTACCACAACATGTTAGTGCCATGACATGACACCATGCCAAGTTTCATTTACATGAATTTAAAATCTAAGTTTCTCGATGTTCTCGGCAGAGTCATGACGCCTGATGTTTGAATTTCATTCTCATTTCTTCCATGGGACCTAGAAATTCAACCAGGACACACATGTGATTTTTCAACCCACTTTGGTGCACCGAGCATGTGCATGCAATTCATATTTAGATTATGCACATTAAAAGTCCAAACTCAATTAATGTATAAAAAGGCCAAATGAACCTGAATAATTCCAAAATTTAACAGGCACTCATATAGTTCTATGTTGCTCCTCAAGAATAAATCGGGAGGCAGCGATATCGTCAAGACACAAAGGTGACACGCTCCTCTCGAACCACGAGGCTTGTTGAGAGAATCTTTGCAAGAGGCTTATACCAAAACTTGTCCCAATTCAGCCAAAAATTATACGATGAAAACAGGGTTTAGATTATCCTAACATCTCGCTACCTAGACCAATAATGTACTATGATTTGAATTCAACATAAAATGGATACAAATATTTGAATTGGAGAGCGATGGTACATGTAGTTCATAGTGAAATATGATTACTGCTATATGCATGTCTTTTGTTATCAAGATAATATTTAAATTATTGTATAACTTGACAACAAATATTCAAATAAGGAAAATTGATTCAAATTTAGTCCATATGGTAGATTTACAATATATATGTTCACATGGTGGAGTAAAATGTTCATATATGATGGAAGATCAAAATGTATGACTACATCAATTATAAACCGCAAGGTCACCTAATGATATATTCAATTCAACATAACATGGATTCAAAAATTGAAATTGAGATCATGGCATCTCGTAATCATAAAAGGACATTACTCTTTCTTTTGTGGGATCCGAGATCGAGCTCTCGCCGTAAGCTAAGAAGCAGCTCGAGGACAAGGAAGGTAAGTAATACCTTATTAAAGTTGCACCTTATAGAAAAGGATTTTGCTTGCAAAAATGACAGGAATAACGTGGGTGCTCCCAGGCTACAAACCAGTGGAGACTGATGAAGAGGCAAGGCCCGGCACTCGATGTCAGCGCGAATCTCGCCTTAACGAGAGAAGCAGGAGGTGCGGGGTGGCAGAGGGTGCGGCAAGAGCCTGTGCTCTTGTGAAAAACACGAGAGTTTGGAGCGTGACTCTAAGACTCGAGAGTCCTAAGCTTAAGGCCGGCCTTCAGAGTGCCAAGGCCAAGAAGGCAAGCCCAAGGCCCTCCAGAAATTGAGGCAAGAAAGAAGATTATGTGGTAAGGCATTCTTCATGCAGAGCAAGCATGTAAAAAAGTGAATTACCTATTACTTACTCCGAATTGAGCTTCCAGAGCGCTTCACAAGATCTCCCCTATAGCATGTCCGATGCTGTCGCTGCTTCTACAGAGCCGAGGAGGGAGCCTGGACGGAGAAGGTGTTCTGGTCTGCAGATGCCGAGGCTTTACATCCGGTGTTTCGAGCGACTGTCCAAGCAATGGTCGAGTTTCACAAGGTGGCCGAATAGGCCATGAAGGGCCTCATAGTTTTGGTCAGGGCTCAAAGAAGCTATGCCCGAGCTACTTCGTCCAGCGCGGCGGCCGGTGGACGCCTCGTCTATGGATTAACATCATCAAGCATTCCGCGATGCATTGAAGGTGCCTGCCGGGCCCTCGCTTCTCGCAGGTGCACTGGGCAAGATGGACGCCAGAAGTTTGTGACGGACGCTGCTTAACGCCTGCGCAAGGAGCATCGCACGCCGAGATATATTATAAGGGTGTCTCGGCGGTGCCCACATTATTATGGTGAATGCTCTAAAGATGTAATTTTAGTAGACTCGCATTTTGTTATCCCGGCGCTTGAAAAACTTTGTTCATATAGCGCTTAAGAAATGCTTGTTAATTTAAAAATATTACCTCTCAGGCGGCCGCTTATCAAATTTGAGAGATGGCAAGTCATTGGCTTCGGCCCCCATGCCACGAGTGCTGGGGTGTTCGGGATAAACTTGAGCGCTCTTGTTCCCATTTTTGGGTCCTTCTAGGGAGGTGCTCAACACAACGAATGAGGCAACCGGACTTATAATGCTTGTTAATTTTAAATTTCGGTGAAGCCCCTAGTGTTCGGAAGACCGAATTCAGGGTGCTATCCACGCTCGGGCCGACAGCCGGTTCCTTCTAAGCCGCATAAGTCTTTAGGGACTCAAAAACCTCTCAATCAGCCATCGCTCTCGCCCCATCATGACGGTCCGTTTAGCTTCTCCACCGAGGTGCTTACCTCAACTCAACTGGGCACAATCACAAGTGTTTCTCCCAATACCTTAGCCGATATAACGGAACGTAAGGTACCAAAACATGGGAGCCGGGCAAACCCAACTATTGACCCAAGACATGATTTGGAGCTGATGCATATAATGCTATAAGTTTGGGGTGCCACACTTGTGAAAGTGTTCGGACTCATCACACCATAATTTGGGGATCTTAAGCCCCTGGTGTATTTAGCCGTACCAAAGCGTACGGATCCAACATGTCATAAGTGAACATATGTATAAAAGAGGAATGCAATGATAGCCAAAAAGCGATGCATTGTGTCGGGGCGTATCTCTGTGGCCTCGAACACCTATGGGGCAATGGGGGCCCCTTCTAGTCCGCAAGGAGCGGGTCAGGCATGAGCAGATCGAGGTCGAAAGGCGGGAGACGGCATTTTACCAGCCTCCGGAGAGATAAACCCCTACCGCTGCTTGGTGGTTAGATGGATCTTGCTTTCTAACATGCGAGTAGATGGTGGTGCTGTGGGTGTCGATCGAATCAACCCCTTTCACGTATGCATGGGCCCCTTTATAGTCTCAAGGGGGTACCTCAGTGGCGTAGGGGAAGAGGGGGTAGAAAGGTAAAAACGCGAGGTTGGTACAACAGCAGACAACAAAGGCTCCCTACCTAACTCTGACGCAGCAGGGACAAGGGCATTATATGCCCGTCCCTGGTCGCCTCAACAAAGGCAAAGAAACGATCGCAGGGGTGAGCCACCGGCTTCCACGATGGCTCCTCAAACTCTGGCTTACACCTTGTTCAAGATGGTCACAGAGTGCCTTCCGCAACGGCCCTTTGGGATGGCTCCGGCGATGACACGCTTGTTGGGTGCGCTCGAGTTTGGTGGAAGTCATGTTGCTGGCAAGTGCCTTGCCGCGACCTCTTCTTGTTGTGCCGGGCAAGTCATTGTCGGCGGACCTTGCCGGGCGCTGGGCGCCAAGCAAGTCTTTCCGGTGATGCCCTCGGTTGGCCTTCTCCCGGCAAGCCTTCCTCTTGCTTGTGGCCTTCGCTTTTGGCTAGTACTTTGTTCTTGAATGGCGTAATAAGGAATGGTGGAGGGCTCATGGCGCTCGCAAGCCTTGCCGTGAGGGTGTCAGCGATCGCATGGACAAGTTCGGGTACTAAGGTAATTTCTACTTTAGTACACCGACAGAGCCCCCTGCCTGGCCATACACGGTGCCAGCGCGAAGGCATAAGGCCAGCTCAAAACAAAGGCATCGGCACGCCGTGGGTTCGGGTCCGCATTTAATTGTTCTCCGGTCCACCGCTTCCTCAAGAACGGGCACGCGGCCGATCAATGCATCGGGAGACGGGGTGGCGGGTGCGACTTCAAGGCGCCCATCCTCGCGATCACCGGGCAGGGCGAGGTCACCATCCGCCGCCTGCCTCCGCCTGGCCACGCAGCTCCTATGCGCGAGGGGTCATGGGCGGCGAGCGGTGGGAGACCGGCCGCCACGGGCGGAGATGGTGGGTCGGCTCGGCCTCTGGCTCTGGCTGCCCTCGATTGACCGAAAGGGCGGCCGAGCCCCCACCTCGCCTCCTTAAGAAGGAGTGGAAGGGGAGCGCAAAAATCCCAAGACTCCATCTCCTTCATCTTCCTTCGCCTCCTTCCTATACTCTTCCTCTCATCCGCCATGGAGGGAGGGAATCCTGGTCCCTTTTGGTGGCGTGAGGGTCGCCACTGCAGCGCGCCTCCCTATCTCAAGACTGGCGCGGAGCCGCCGTGAGGGGAAGAGGGAGGGGCGAGGCCGCTGGGCGCAGGTCGTGGACGTGGTCTGAGCGCCCGGGAGAGGCGGCCGGGCGATGCGCCACCCTGCCTCCGCCGGGGCAGCTCCTTTCCTCGAGGTGGTCCACACTGGGACGCACCTGGAGTTCTTTCATCAAGCTGCGCCTAGCACCTGCCGCCGGCTTGCCGGCTGGGGGCCCTGCTCATGCCAAGCGCGATGGAACCGGATCCGCCCGAGATGTAGGAGTTACAGATGAGGGGTCTGCGGATCAGCGGCACTCAAGTGAGCTGCCAGATCCCCAATTTCCCGCCGTGATGTACTTCGGGACGAGGTGGAAGACGTCTGTCAAGATCAGCTTTCTGACGGCGGGGTTTACCTCCATTTTGTTAATGGAGGGCAACCTTCACGGCCAAGGTCTTGAGGGACTCCGACTCCGGGCGAGATGTCAGTGTGGACAGCTCTCCGATAGCAAAGGCCCCTCCTCGAGAGAGAGGACGAGGAGGGGAGCGACAATGACGACACGAGGATGGCGGGTCCGATTAGGCTTGTCGGCTGCTCACAAGGCCACCGGCGACCCCATCATCCGGGTCACCGCCTTCTGAACTCCCGGGCTGCCTCTCTGGGCGGCAGGAGGGAGGCTGGAAGAGGAAGAGGGGTGGCGGCAGCAGGCTGGTGTCGGAGCACGAGGGCGAGGAGCCTCGACAACAGGCCGACGCCCCGCCGCCTGCCTGCCTCGCCGCTCCGGGCGCCTGCCTCCGCCAAGCTCCCGCCGGCCCCGGAAGTTCTTTCTGTGTCCTAGCCACCAGCCTCCTAGGCGCCTTTGCCCTCCCCCCGCAAGCTTTCTCACCGGGCCTCCTTGACCTACCTCTCCAACAGAGAAACAGAGAGGGATTACGGCATCTTATCTTTCAATTTGTAAGCCTTCTGCCTTAACAGTATTTAAAATCAGAATCCTCTCTATCATGTTTTTCATCCCCTATGGACTTGTACTAAATCGATGTTTTTAATGAAAAGAGGGGAACGCTGTCGGACTAAGTCCTTTACTTGATTTTGTGTCTTGCATGCTTTCACCCTACGCTTTCTAGGGGACTTGCCTTGAGCGAACACACTTGCCGAAAAGGGACATCAAGAGCCCGGCGGTGTTGTTTTCCGCAAGCAACCTTGTTTCAAATAGCCAGGCGACCGGTATTGTTGAGCGGACTCGAAACAAACCATACAAGAATCTTGACCGGCGACTCGCTCCTCCACAAGACGGGTTTTACAAGACACGCCGTTTAAGGATCGCGCCCCGCCTTGCCCGCCCACAAGAGGATGCATGACGAGGATGAAAAACTTATCCGACCAAGAGTCTCCTACGACCTTAGCTTAGCTTGTCGGGAGGAACCTTGCCTCTGAGCCCCTCAAGAATCTGGCTCCTAAGCAAGACCCAAAGCCAGTATGCCTCTCTTGTCCTTGTCGCCGACGCCGCGGCCTCCGGGGCCCCTGGCCCGTCGAGAAGGAATTTTGGCACTTGCAGCCCCAATGAGGCCGGCTTGTGGGGTCTGCAAGGCTAGCGCCGCTCTTCTCCTTGTCAACCTGATTATAGCCACGAAAAATAACCGAGACAAATAAGTAATAAGTTTATATATTTTTTTACGTGATTTTGTAACGCGATGTTATAGCTTTGCCCTTCGTGATGTTTACACTCTACGCTTCTAGGGAATCCTGGGTTTACGCTTAACACACTTGCCGAAAAGTGAACATCAAAGAACGACCGGGCGGTGTTGTTTCCGCAAGAAACCTTCGCCAGCTTTGAGCCAAGACTTGAATTGTCGAAAGCGACCGGAACAAATCAAGGACGCAACTCAGCCGCGAAGTTAGTTCCTCCGCCGCACAAGTTTTACATACGGTCGCCTCTACCGCAGGTTTGCCACATTACGCCTCCACTTCGCTGTATCCTCGCACGCTTTTAACCCCACGCTCTAGGGAACTTGCTAACACACTTGTTGAAAGTGCGGGACGCCGCTGAGCTCGGCCGGGCGTAAGTTGTATCCGCAGAGAAACCTTCTGCCGGGCCAGACTTTGACTTGTATTGTCGAGCGGACTCTAAACAAAGCAAGGGCAATAACTTAACCCCCGAGTTGGTTCCTACGACATGTGTTTTTCGTACAAAGGATAAACGCCGAGGGACATAACACAAGGCTATAGGACTAAAAAGTGCTGCAGGCAAAAGCTCGGGTGACTTAGCCTTTCCGTTCAAAGAATCCGGCGGGGCCGCGGCTTCTTCACCGATTTCCCCCTTGTATGTTTTTTCCTCACGCTGTGGAGCCCTTCGGCGAAACACACTTGCCGAAGCGCAGGCATCGCGAGTTCATTGGCGTAGCAGCCCGGCGGAAGAACTCGCCGCTGGTTGCGGTGTGCTTTATCGCCGAGCGGACTCAAGCGGATCGATGGCTAATCCCAACCACGATTCGACTCCCCTCTCAAGGCTGGGTTCTTCATACAAGGTATGGACTTTCGTGAGCACAACCCAAAAGTTCAAGTTTGGCGTTTTTTGCCCCATCGGCCGCAGAGCTCGATGGTGCGCTCGACGGTAGCCGCTAGGCACTCGGAGAGGCGGGCTTGCCGAGTGAGCGCCTGAGCCGCTTCGCCGGCTTAGTCTTTGGTTGGTCTCGCTTTTGCTTTCTCGCTTGTCGGTGGAGCTCGATATGCTGCTTTGATGAGCGGCGCAGCACCGGGAGGTGCGCTTACGGAGAGGGCATCGAGCTATCCTTGCCGGACTTGGGTTTTCTTCCCGAATTTCCAGCCGTACTGGCTCACCTTGCTCGGCGCCGCTCGCTTCCCCGAGATCTTGTTTGCCGCAGATGAGCGCATCCTCTTGTCGGCTTTGGACAGAGATAACACTCATCGGACCGGCATCTTGAGCACATTGTATGCGCGGAGAGGCCGCCATGAACTTGGCAGTGCGGGTCGGCCGAGTATCCGCGCTAGGGTAAGGGATATCAGCCACATCGAACGTGACCTTCAGCCTTGAAGTTCAGTTCGCTGCCAACGCCATCGCAATGTGATCTTTCCTTTGGCTTGCTCCTTCCCGGATTTATTCCTTGAAAGGCACCCGCTCGAGCTCGCCGGTCAGGATCCGGAGCTTCTTGAGCACCGCTGGAGGAAATCGTTCGTGCCGCCGCCGCCAACCAGCATCTTCGTGACCTTGAGGTTGGCGTAATTGTTGGTGAAACCAACATTGGCAACCGCAATCACCGCAGCGATGCGATCGGGGGCAGGTCCTCAACGCCGAAGACGATGGGCGGCTGACCACTTTAGCTCCGCGTGTCTCGACGGACGGTTCCGCCAAGATTCACTTCTCGCACTCCACCGCTTGAGTTGGCGGTGCGAGGTGTGCGTGGAGGCGCCATTGCCGGTGCACAACACTTCTGCCGCTCTCGAAACTCTTGATCGCCGCCCTCATCTTCCTCCATCTCTTCATCCTCATCTTCATCTTCGCCCTGTCGCGCCGCTGGAGGCTTGCTCTTTTGTCGGTGAAGCCTCCCGCGGAAAGCTTTTGCCGATCCTCCGCCACCTCCTCGGGTTTCTTATCGCGCGCCATATTTTAGCTTTTTGCAGCTCCGCCATCTGCTTCTACTTTTTTGCAGTGTTTGGAGGTCATGGCCTTTTTGCGCGTGGATCTTGCAATAACGCTTTGTCGGAACTATCCTGCTTGTCGGGCGGCTGCCACAAGCCTCACCAGAGTCGCCGGTTTTGGCCTTTGTCGAGCCGCCCGGTGCCGAATGCTCAAAGAGCCTAGTACATCCTTAGCTTTTCTTCCTATTGTTCCTCCCGTTCTTCCTTGCCGGGAGGCATCCTCACTGCCGATCCTCTTCCCAGAACCTCTCGGGATTTTCTCCTCCTCAAATTTCGCGGCACACTTGTCGCCGAGCGAGAGCTCGCCGACATCTTCGATCTTGCACATCGCCATCTCCTCATCATCTCCGCTAAGCATGCGACGCTTCGGATGAAACGCTACCGATAACCGCGGCAGTGTGGACGCTCGGGATGTTATTGCGCTGCACCTGGCTGAATCTTTGTATGTATTTCCTAGGGGGCTCCTCCTTCTCGGACGGCAAGTGGAGGTCACTTCCGCCATGAGGCTTGTGGCCACCCGTGAAGGCGCCGACAAACCGATGACACAGTCCGCCCATGAAGAGATGGAGCCGTCCTGCTAGTGCATGAGCCAAGATCTCGCTGGTGTCGTGTCAAACCGCGGATCTCGGTAGGGGGTCCCGAATCAGGCGCTTAGGCGGATGGTAACAGGAGATGAGGGACACAATGTTTTTACCTGTGTTCAGTGCCCTCTTGATGGAGGTAATACCCCACGCCCCGCTTGATTAATATTGATGATATGGGTAGTACAAGAGTAGATCTACCACGTAGATCAAGGAGGCTAAACCCTCAGAAGCTAGCCTATGGTATTATTGTTGAGATAATGTTGTGTCTTGACGGATTAAAGCCCTCCGGCTTATATAGATACCGGAGAGGCTAGGGTTACACAGTAGTCGGGTTACAATGGTAAGAGATCTACATATCCAGTATTGCTAAGCTTGCCTTCCACGCCAAGGAAAGTATTCTTCGGACACGAGCCGGAGTCTTCAATCTTCTATCTTCGTAGTCCGGGAGTCCGGCGGATATTGATAGTCCCATTGTCCTGACACCCCTAGTCCAGACTCTCATTGGGCTTGAGTACCGCCGGAAGTAGTTGGCGAGATCTTCGTCGTCAGCTCCGCAGCTCCGCACCATGATGGTGTAGATGCCGAGAACTCCGACGGTGTATCCCGCCATCATACTTCTCGCACGCCTGGCTTGAAGTTCTTGGTTTTGGGCCATCGACTTGCCGCAGCTCGCTGGTGAACGCAGGGGCCTTGCCGCCGACGGCAAGTCGCGCTCGTTCTCCGGGCGCGGCGCAGTCGAGCAGGGGCTCCGCCGCTGGTCGATCGACGTCGCCGCTTTCTCCGGGCGCCGGCGCGGTGCGAAGGCGCTTCGCGGTTGCTGTTTGGAGGACGCGGGCGCTGATCGCGGGCGAAGCCTCGCGTCCGACGACGCTGTGGAGTCGCTGCTGGGTTGGTCCGGACGAATCGGGTGATCCTCGCTTTTGGGGCCGGGAGTGCACGGAGGTGGTACTTCAGCCGTCTTGTCGCGGGCCAGCTCTTGCGCCGGGCGCTTTGCCGGGCCTCGATACGCTTGCCGCTGGGGTTTACGCCGCTGGCGGCCGATGAGGTTAGAGTATGGTCATCTCCTCCGCCGCCGATTCTTGTGCGGCGCCGAGGGTAGTCTAGAAGCAGCTGGCCGGGCTGCCGCTTCCTTCCGCTGTGCCTGTGGCGGAGGTGATGAACGGCGCGAGGAGCGGATGTGCTCGGACTTCAACCGGATTGGGAGGTACCACACCCCGCCCAGCGATCAGAGTTCGCCGCGCCAAAGATGCGGGCAGCATGCCGACTTTGTGTCCCATTTACCCACTGGGCTTATTTTGTTTAACGCGAGCACGGTGTTAGGAGCACCGGGCGGTTGACCTTTTGCACTTGAAAGGGCGGCTGCTCGCCGGTCGCCGACGCTATGGGCTTTGTTCTTGGACTCGTGACGACGCGAGACTCCACCGCGGCGCGCCCGCTCCGCTGTGCGCCCACTCCACCGCCTCGCTTGCTCCGGGCGGTGGTGGCGTAATCGGCGTAGACGTGAGCGCCACCACCGGCTTCCGGTTGGCATGTTGTCGATGACGTTGATGCACGCTGAGATGGAGATCGGATCGATGCTTCATTTACTCGACGCTTCTACCCGGGCGCGCCAAAGATGTCTCAAGCGATTCTCGCGGCTCAACACTCACGGGCAATCGGGGCCCTTCTAGTCCCAAGCAAGGAGCGGGGTCGTGCAGCGCAGATCGACGTCGACGAAGGGAGACGGGCATTTTACTCAGCTTCGCTTCTCCGGAGAGATAAACCCCTCACCGCTTTTGGTGGTTAGATTTGATCTTGCTCAACATGCGAAAGGCGGGTGGTGGCGCCAGGTGTCGAATGAATCAACCCCATCTACGCATGCGCATGGGCCTTTATAGTCTCAAGGGGTACCCACAGTGGCAACAGAGGAAGAGGGGGTAGAAAGTTAAAAACGCAGGTTGGTACAATAGTGACAACAAAGGTTCTCTACCTAACTCTCGGCATTAGGGACAAGGGCATTAAATGCCTGGCCCGTCGTCGCCTAAGGCAAAGAAACGCATCGTTAGGTGAGCCACCGTCGCCACGATGGCGCCTCCACAGCTCTGTTTACCACCTGTTCGCATGGTTGCAGAGTGCCCCAGCCACGCGCCTTGGGATGGCCTTTACGATGACATCGCTGTCTGCTACTGGAGTTTGGTGTAGCCTTTTGAGCAGGGCAAGTGCCTTGTCACGCCCTACTCTCTTTGTTGTGCCTAAGCTTGTCGTCACTGGCCTTGCCGGGCGCGCTGGGCGCCGCGGCAAGTCTTCCGGTGATGCCCTCAGTTATTCTCCCGGCAAGCCTCTTGCTGGGCCTCGCTTTCTTGGCTAGTACTTTGTTGTTGAATGGCAGTAATAAGGAATGGGGAGGTCTTTATGGGGCGCCTCGGAAGCCTTGTCGCTGGGTGTCATGATCACTAATAGACAAGTTCGGGTACTAAGGTACCCCTACTTTAGTAATAACCGACACATTGTTTATTCAAAAATATTGCAATGAATGCAGAATCGATACAAATAGTGCGATAAGCAAGGATGGGACTATTTAACATGTCCTTTCCGTGGGGTAGGCTGCGTAATGGTGTATAAAAACAGTATAATGCTCGTAATGGAGACTCACCCGATACTTGTTAGTAGCTCCGCTTCCCTGGCTGTTGCATCGTTAGTTCTGCATGTCATCGCCGACAGGGCTTCGGGAAACGGAGTCCCATTTATAAGAAAAAAGAAAGAAAAAAACGATGAAACATTTGGGAGCCCCCGTGTGGTTGAGCCGCACTGGGTCTCGCTGTGGTCGTGCCCCCTCCCTATGCCTATGGTATCTCCGCAGAGCGAGTGATGTACGCCAGTAGTATCGGGTCTTGCAATTTTGCGAGGGCTGGGGTTGGGGCCACATTGCTACGTGTGCTCGGAACGTGCCAGGTGGTCTTGTTGTAGGTTGATCCGGGCGCGCTTGACTCCCTCACGTCCAGTTCAGCATTGTGGCATGGTCGGATCGTGCCATCCACTACACGGGTGGTGCTGGTATCCACCCTACACACAACGATCCGAGTAGTAAACGGGCTAGGCCCGAATCTCATAGTGCTTAGGATGTAGTCCCAAGGGACTCTCTCGCTGAGCCTAGGTCGGATCAGCACGTGTTCGATCTTCCGAGGCGCGGCATCGACCCTGTAAAGGTGTGTCCGCCGTAATGATCGAGCGTGTTGGAAAATCGTGGGCACCCCTCGCAGGAAGATCTTTATTCAATATCGTGTCCACAAAGAATGGACGCTCGTGACTTTATATCCCGATCTAATCATAACTACAAATGGATACTTGAATATGTGGTTCTGGATTGCTTTTCACAGGGAGTCGAGGAAGGATCTCTCGGCATTAATGTTACAAATAAGTGCTTGTTAATTATAAACCTGTTATTCTTACTCTTCTACATGCAAGAAGATGCTCTGAGCTGCGTGAAGATGCTAGTCTTTGATAGGCTAAGCCTTCTCCCTCAATTCTGGCATTCTCGCAGCTCACCACATATACAAACCTTCCATTTGATACCGCTGGCATACTTAGTATAGATTGACATGCTTGCGAAAGTACTTTTGATGAGTACTCACGGTTGCTTTTGCTACCCCCCCTTTTCCCCCTTCTTTCTTCTTTCCGTTGATGCAACCAGATGGTGGATCCTTGGAGCCGTGAGGTCATCACGATGGATGCTACTACGTGAAGACGGCTTGACGCATCAGGAGTAGTTAGGAGGTCCTGTGCAGAGGCCTTGCCTCTTCGATCGTTGTGACTTTTATGCTAGCCTTCTTAAGGCATCCTTGTTTAACTTATGTCCCAGATTCGATATTGTTGTCGTCACCGACTCTTGTGTATCGAGCTTGTATTCGAGCCCTCGAGGCCCCCCGGCTTGTAATATAAAGCTTGTATTATTTTTATTTGTGTCTAGAGTTGTGTTGTGATATCTTCCCGTGAGTCCTCGATCTTGATCGCATACATTTGGCGCAGTATGATTAGTGTAACGATTGAATCGGGCGCCATAACGCCCGCTGCTGCTTCCATCTGTGCCCCCGCTCGATTAGTTCTGCCCCAATTAATCGCGCTAGTTTCCAAAGCGGAAAATGGCTACAGGCAAACGCGTGCAGCGCCGGATGCGGCTTGACCGCCTGGGGAAGCCAACTCAAGCGAAAAGGAAGGAGAACCAGCCAACCATTGCATGCGCATTTACTGTCGATATTTATGCAGCTTAGTCATGCGTAGGGGCAAATTTGTCCAGAAAACTCAAACTACTGCCTTCCTTGGTATGCAGGAGGACAGTTATGCACAAAGTATAAAATATGTGACGGAAAGCTTTGTAATGCCCCGGCCCAAGCGAGAGATGGTTGTGCACGAGGACAGCGAGATCATGCAAATGGAACAGGAACCGACGAGGGAGCTCACTAAAGTCTCGATGGACCTCACCGCGCCTCCACCGCCTTTGTGCCTCCGCCTTGACGCCCAAGGTATGAGGTTCAAATACACCTCGTCCATTCACCGATTGAACAAGGTGCAAGTTTCTTGATTGATGTTGTTCGATTGATTTCTGCAGGCAAGGGAGGGCACTGGCTCGCGCTGGATCGCCGGCCGAGCGCCCTGGCACCAGCGGCAGTGCTGCCGGCGGTGAGCGAGCGGTGGCTTCGACGCGGAACATGGCGGTGGACACCGCTGCTTTGTCGCTAAGGGTGGAGTGACCGCACGAAGGTCGGGCTCTACGCCACTTACCACAAGCTCGCCGATCACCGAGAGCGCAGTCCGCCGCCGCTACTCGCAAATGCCCCCAGGTCCGTCAAGGGCGATGGAGACCCGGCCACGGCCTACCACCATACATCAAGAACGCCGCATCCCATGCCCATGCATAGATCCAAGACGGCAAGGTGCTCCAGCCTGCAAGTGCCATCGCCGGAGCCACAGCTCTTGCTGTTCACTTGAGGAGGATCGCCGCAGATTTTTCTTGATCGGCAGCAGGCTTGACATTGGCGCCGCTTATTGCCGCGGTCGGTCCGCCCGCATCGAGAAGGGGTGTCCCCACCGCCGCACTACTGGTCCAAGCTGTGGGTGAACGGCCCGGGGGAGCCCAAAGGCACGACCGACGCTTCGGTGGAAATGGAGGTGACAAGCAGCAAGGATCCCGCGACATCGACGCAGCAGGAGCCGACCTTCTTGACAGTTCCGCCTAAGCCGTCGGGCTAAGCTTGTGTCCCTCCACATTCAGATTGACAAGCTCAGGTCCTAAATGTTTTCGACAGTGCCTTCTGTTTATCTTAGTAATATGATAATATAGGGATTACCTTGGTCTACTTTAGCTTAAGAAATGGTGGGTTTTGGTGGCGATGCAGCAATTACTTCAACATCAAATCAGTATTCCAACAGTCGAACGGATATTTTGTGTCTGTTGGATATAAAGTTCCTTTGGGTAAGAAGTACTACTTGTCATCAAAATGGATAAAAGGAGATGTATGTAGATGTATTTTAGTTCTAGATACGTCCCTTTTTATCCATTTTGATGACAAGCACTCCCTCCATTCCACAATACATGCCTTCCATTTTTCAAAATATAGATGTATCTAGACATGTTTTAGTATTTAGGTACATCCATGATAGAGCCAATCGGATGGTTGAGAACACTACACCAGAGCTATAGATGCGTAGTGACTCTCAGATGCAGAGGCTGGGGTCATCATCCTCCTTTTCAAGAAAGAATGACGCATGTGTGAGAGGACGAAAAGCGCATGCACCTCTTCTTCTCAGATAACGATTCATCAACTCGTGAGTACAAGTTTTTGTGGGTGGCACGATGGTGCGTGCGAGAAGTCCCGAGAGATAGGTTTAATGCATCTGAAAAAGGACTAGCCTAGAGCTCGCCACGCGGGTATTTATAAATTTTGAGCTTGCGTCTCGTCACATTCCAAATTACTCCATGCTATATTGCAGACCTGCTCACACTAATCACAACCTAAACGGTTTCCCACTTAGGAGCGTATTAGTACCACGCTATATTGAATGCCAAACCTGTTCACACCGATCACAACCTAAACGGTTTCCCACGTAGGAGCGTATTAGTACTCGGTTATAAATACTAGTATGCCAAGATGACTGCACATTCCTCCTCAACTCCTCATCCACAAAAACAAACAAGTCATTCAAAGATCCTCCCTTGCGCCCCGCCATGGCCAGCTGAGTTCTGGGGTCGAGATTGCTAGCAGGAGAGGTGAGCATGGAAGCGAAGCACGAGAGATGTCCCGCCGCAAGCAGAGCAGCCGACATGTCTCCGACGCTGCGGAAGTAGCAGATAGAGGTCCCGCCGCGCCACCGGCAAAGACGGAGGTCCCGCCGCACCGCCGATGCACCAGATTGTCCGCCACGCCATGAAGCAGCAGAGATGTCCCGCCGCACCACGTAATGCAGCAGAGATGTCCTGATCAGCGCCAAGGCGGCCTCGGGAAAATTTCTCGCAGGCGACGATCGTTATAGCGCATGCATGCGATCGCCCATAGCCGATGGATCGATCTCCGCTTGGCGAGGTTGCAGTGACAACGTGAAAGCCTCGCTTGAATAGGCTACCGCGCTATTCATCCGCAACTAAGGGAGGGCAATGAGAGGCTCCGGCCGAAAGCACGACCGCCGAGGGAGAAGATCGTCCGGCGCGCATCAAGCAGGAGGAGACTAGTGCCTTGTTGAAGAGGACCGCGCCATCGCCAAGAACTTATGGATGAGAATGACATGCTCCGCAACGAGCGCCAAAGGCTGGTGGAGGAATCTGTGGATGTTCTCAAGCAGCGCCTTGAGGACACGAAGAGCTCATCGCTGTCGCCAAGGAGACTAGTTCCCGCGCCTCGCAGAACGATCAAGAAAGTAGAGATCAGCGAGCCGATCCTTGTCTTCCTTCTTATTTTGCCCTTGTGTATTTCGGGCGAGCTGCATGTGGCTTTTTTAATTATCTTTCTAATTATGTAAGACAATTAATCGCCCTTATCTTTTTGTGGAAGATCAATGTTGTAAGGCTGGAATGAAGAAAACTCTTGTTGTGGCGACTTCGGCGCTGTTGTTTTTCTAGTTGCTGCTAGGCTTCCTTCAGCTTCTGGTTTATTTTGATGTAATAATCAGTTTAGGATGTGGATTGTGTTGTCGGTTGTGAAATGTTGGGTTCTAGCGCTGGATGTTTGGCCTTTGTCAGCCTCTTGGGATGTTGCATTCATTCAGATTCCTCCGTTCATAACGAAGACGCTTTTTTAAACTATACTAGTGTCAAAAAGCGCCTTATATTATGGGACTGAGAGTAGCTTTTAGTCCTTCGTGTTAGGCTGAGTTGTGCTGAACTTCTTGTGAATTGTGGTGGTTTTCAAGATGAAAATCGAAGGCAAGCCCTTCTTTGATCAAAAAATCGCCCTTATATATTCATCAGCCTTGCTATAAGTCGCAGAGATGCTATATAGGTCCGCGGATCTTACATCAAGATCCGTGCTTTCCGATTTTTTTTTCTTAAATCTCAGTCGAGTGAGACATAGCCACGCCATTAAACAGAGGCTCGGGCGCCATTAATGGAGACCTTGGGAGAGAGGTGGACAGCAGATGGAGGTCAAAGGCTCTCCTCCCGATAAGCACGCCAGTAGGGTCCGATCGCACGCCTCAGACTCAAATAGCTACCCTGCACGCGCCCCTAGCTAATAATAAAATGGGACGCGTGGCGGCACGTAAATGGTACTAGTAAGTAGAACGCCCACGGTTTCAATAATACTTGTGTTTCCGATTGTAACGTGACAAAGACTTGTTCCAAAATGACTTTGTTGATTGTTAATGTGTGCGCCTTTCGCAAATCGGATCGCAAATTTAATACAGATGTTGGTGCCATGTCATGGCACCAAGCCAAGTTTCATTATTTTCATGCGTGTTTTGATTTACAGAATTAAAAACTAAGTTTCTCAATGTTTCCAACCCAGCCACGACGCCTGAATTTTGAATTTCATTCCCATTTCTTGCATGGAACCTAGAAATTTACCCGAGGACACACATGTGATTTTTCAACCAACTTTGGTGCACCGAACATGTGCTTGTATTTCAAATTTGAATTATGCACACAAAGGTGACACGCTCCTCCCGTAACCACGAGCCTTCTTGAGAGAAGTCCGATTTGCAAGAAGCTTATACCAAAATTTGTTCCTATTCGGCCAATTTTTTTTTACCACGGCATGGTACTACCATGACATGACACCATGCCAAGTTTCATGATTTTAAAACCAAGTTTCTCAATGTTCTTGACCGAGCCATGATGCCCAGATGTTTGAATCTTATTCTCATTTTTTGCATGGGAGTAGAAATTCACCCGAGGACACAAATGTGATTTTCAACCAACTTTGGTGCACGGAGCACGTGCTTGTAGTTCAAATTTGAATTATGCACATTAAATGACCAAAACTCAATTAATGTGTAAATAAGGCCAAACGGTCCGAATAATTCCAAAATTTAACAGGCACTCATGTAGTTCTATGTTGCCTTTGTAAATAAACTCAAGGGGGACAACGATATCGCTTTCAGACTCAAAGGTGACATGTTCCTCTCGTAACCACGAGCCTTCTTGAGAGAAGCTTCGGTTTGCAAGAAGCTTATACCAAAATTTGTTCCTATTCGCCATTTTTTACCACAACATGGTAGTACCATGACATGACATCCATGCCAAGTTTCATGATTTTCAGACGTGTTTTGATTTACAAGAATTTTAAAACCAAGTTTCTCAATGTTCTCGCCGAGCCATGATGCCCAGATGTTTTAATTTTATTCTCATTTCTTGCATGGGACCTAGAAATTCACCCAAGGACACAAATGTGATTTTTCAACCAAGTTTGGTGCACGAGAGCATGTGCTTGTAGTTCAAATTTGACTTATGCACATTAAATGACCGTAAACTCAATTAATGTATAAAAACGACAAACGAACCTGAATAATTCCAAAATTTAACATGGCACTAATGTAGTTCTATGTTGCCTTTGTTAAGAAACTCAAGGGCGGGGGTGGCACGCTCTCTAGAACAACCACGAGCTTCCAAATCGGCCCAATTTTTTACCACAACATGTTAGTGCCATGACATGACACCATGCCAAGTTTCATTACATGAATTTAAAATCCAAGTTTCTCGATGTTCTCGACAGAGTCATGACGCCCAGATGTTTGAATTTCATTCTCATTACTTCCATGGGACCTAGAAATTCAACCAAGGACACACATGTGATTTTTCAACCCAATTTGGTGCACCGGAGCATGTGCATGCAATTCATATTTAGATTATGCACACTAAAAGTCCAGAAACTCAATTAATGTATAAAAAGGCCAAATGAACCTGAAATAATTCCAAAATTTAACAGGCACTCATATAGTTCTATGTTGCCTCAGAATAAAATCGGGGGAGGCAGCGATATCGTTTCACACAAAGGTGACACGCTCCTCTCGAACCACGAGGCTTGTTGAGAGAATCTCCGGTTTTGCAAGAGGCTTATACCAAAACTTGTCCCAATTCAGCCAAAAATTATACGTATGAAAACAGGGTTTAGATTATCCTAACATCTCGCTACCTAGACCAATAATGTACTATGATTTGAATTCAACATAAAATGGATACAGATATTTGAATTGGAGAGCGATGGTACATGTAGTTCATAGTGAAATATGATTACTACTATATGCATGTCTTTTGTTATCAAGATAATATTTAAATTATTGTATAACTTGACAACAATCGATTCAAATAAGGAAAATTGATTCAAATTTAGTCCATATGGTAGACGACAATATATATGTTCACATGGTGGAGTAAAATGTTCATATATGATGGAAGATCAAAATGTATGACTACATCAATTATAAACCGCAAGGTCACCTAATGATATATTCAATTCAACATAACATGGATTCAAAATTGAAATTCGAGATCATGGCATCTGTAATCATATAAAAGGACATTACTCTTTCTTTTGTGGGAATTGATTTGTTTTTTGTTGTTGTTGAGGAAGTGCGAATCGATTTGGTATCGTGCAGGGTAATCATGTTCTCCGATTTTTTACATTTTTCTTGTAGTTTTTCAATGGCATCTATAGCAATATAGTAAAAGGACATGACTCTCTTGTGTCTTGTATGATTTTTTTACACGTTAAGTTTGTTCTCTAACAAGGAATCCGCACCTTGTTATCCCGAAATTTTCAAGCTCGAGTATCTTTTGTCTCACCTGCTTTGCAACTCCCGCTTCTTCAACCCGCACCGCGCCTTGTTATCCCAAAATTTGGACATGCACGAACTCCCTCCTCATCCAAATCGCCCCGAGCCCGCATACGCGAATCCTCTTCTACCCTCACCGAAATGAAGCTCCACGTCATGTGTCAAAACCGTGGGGTACGCTGTAACTTACCCTACATTTCGGACAAGCGCCCCTAGCTTGGCTCCTCCCCTTCGCCCCCCCCCATTCGCACAATCGAGGCCGCCAAAACCCGCGAAACCCCACACTCCTCCGCTGCCTCCCCCGACCGCCGCCAGCCGGAGACTCTTCCTCGACTACGCCATCCACCCAACAGCTCGCCGTCCTCATCCACCGCACCGATGAGGATCCGTTGTCGATCTCGCTATCCCGCCGGATCAGCCGCCTCGCCCTCCACCTCCAAGGAGCTGCCCTAACGTCGCCTCGCTTAGCGCGCCACCTCAATCCCCACAGCGCCGTTTTGACCTGCCCCACCGAACCGCAGCACCCTCACCAATTCCTCCGATGAAGCCGAGGCCAACTCGGCGCCACCAAGGAGGTTCTGCACCACCGCTGCATTTTATCTTTATTCGATCTCACGGGCTACCGGTGCTCGACACGGCAGCGTACATGGCGCTCCATCGACGGTGCCGCCACCGCCACATCATCCACGGCGCCTCTCCCCATGTCGTGGCTTCCTCGGCGCGATTTCCACAATGACACTAGCTGCAGCTGCTCCGCTCGCCGTGCTGCCGCTCTGCTCGTTTTGCCGCTGGTCGTGCTGCTATACTACTCTCGCTTTCATTCGCTGCTGCTCGCTTCTTGCTCTCGCTAGTGCTGCTTGCTGTCAGATGACCTCCGCAGCTATGGGAGTTGCTGCTTTAGCACTCGTCATGCGTGCTACTACACGACTTGCTCTCTCGCTAGTGCTTCTCGCCGAGCGTGATGCTGATTTAGATCATCGCTTCTCTCGCTACTAGTGCTCGAACGCTCTAAACATCTATTGCAATGCTCTATTACTAGTTAAATCAGTTTCACAAGAAAATTCAGTTTCGATCGTGAAGTTCATTTTCTTTAGTTAAGTTCAGAGTGAACAAAGACTTACAACATCTCGCTGCTGACGTGGCGCGGCTGATGCGTTTTACATATAGCACTTTTTGGTGATGTATTTTACATCATCTATTGCAGATGATTAGGGCCCCACTTCAGATTAAAGTTGTCTGTCTTGTCATGCTTCAGCCTCCTAGCCGTACACCTTAGCGGAGCTGTTCCAACGACGGAACCGTCCATCACAACAGAGCAGTACCCTCGGTGCTGTTTCCAGAGGCCTCGGATCTTCTTCCTCGCCTCCGACAAATACACCAAAGATCATCACCATCCTCCACGCCCAACCCAATGATGCCGAGGTCCACAAGGCTATGCCAAAGAGGTTGTACACTGTCGATCACTTTGTTTCTCCATTCCTCTCGTTTCTTCCAATTCATGTGAGCCAAACACCCAGTGTTGATCAAATCCTATGTTTCCAAATGCTCTGCTTTTGCACGCATTCCTATCCTATTCCCGTGTTTTTCTTGTCCCCCCGCTTATAGAATCCTCCAATTCTAAGGAGCCCTTACAGATTTACTTCTTTCAGATTGGTGTCAAAGAAAACTCATGTGTTATGTCCCGCTCCCGCCGTGTCAGCCATCCACCCCACTTGAGGTGCACCATCGACAGTTGCTCACTACAGAGAGATCCCCTCAGAGACTTTCTTCACGCCTCAAATCATATTCCCCGTCATTGCAGCCACGCCTAATCGCATTACCATCATCGATCGAGCAGATGAACCCGAGGACTAGACAGCTCCTAAGAGAGGTCGCAGTTTTCGTGGTTTGCTTACATTATACATCGGTTATTATTACCTGCTACTTTATCGCTCAATCTTGAGTTTTGAATTTCCCATGGGTCTCATATCGAGCCAAAGAATGAATAGTATATGTCTACTATCCGTTCATCCGGGTCTTCTATGTCGGAGTAATGGTCCATGGGTAGGTCGACCCAGACCCAAGATCTTCAAGACATCGGGCAGGCCGTCCCCTCAGCCGAGTCCCACCGGGCGACCTTCGAGAAGGCCGAGTCCCAACTGGCGACCTTCGAGAAGGCCGAGACCAACTGGCGACCTTCGAGAAGGCCGAGTCCCACCGGCGACCTTCGAGAAGGCCGAAGTCCCAAAGAAGCGACCTTCGAGAAGGCCGAGTCCCACCGACGACCTTCAAGAAGCAGAGCCCTTAGATGGCGACTCGAACAAGCCGACCCGGCTTGGCGACCTCTCAAGGGGCTGATTATGAGAGTCGGCCCGCGACTTATCACGAAGACCGATGCGTGGTACGGCCCCGCTGCGGGCTGCCCCTCGAACCCACGGGAAGAAGGCATGGCTACAAAGTGAGCCGCGGCCACCAGAGATCTCCGTGAGGCGCGGCATCGCTGCCATGCCTCCTTGACCTCACCCACAAAGCACGAGGCATCGGCTCACGATGGCGCGCGAGTACGGCCCAGAGATCGCCGTGCCCCATCGCTGAGATAGCGGAAGACGGCCGGAGAGTTCAAGACGGTTTCACGGAGTCGGCCTCCCGTAGTCGGCCGCCTCGCCCGGCCCCACAAGCCATAAACCAGATTGACGGGAATGGCGACAGGATCGCCGACAGACGGCGGCACTGCTCCCACGACCCCATGACCAAGCTCGCCATCAGAGCGCCAGACAAGTGTTCTGCTCGTTCATGGGACCGCCAATGGCGGGCCCTAGAAGCCGGGCAGGAGGACGGCCGCAAGAGAGACTCGACGATCGGGGCCATGCCCATCAGATACTATTGTACCGGGTAGGCCTATATAAACCCCCGGGCACCCATGCAAAGGGTTCAGCCTCGATAGGTTTTAGACACATAGCCGAAGGAAAGAGCTAGCCTTGCTCCTTCCTCGCCTCCACATAGCTCGAGGAGCACCATTGTACTATCGCCTATAGTGATCATGCGCGGAGACCCCGCAGAGCAGCAGAGAGGGTGTTATCTCCTCGAGAGCCCCGGTTGGGTAAGATTCGGCCGCAGCATGTCTTCGCCATCCCGCTTCTGTGCACCGCGACGCTCTACCGCCCCACCATGATAAGCCACCCGCTGGCATATGTCGCACCCAACCCCCGACATTTGGCGCCCACCGTGGGGCGAGGTGCACCGCCGTCCGAGATCTGTTCGACGGGAACCTCTTCCTCCTCGGCGAAGCGCAGCCAGCCCGCCGCCAGATGGAGTTCTGATCGACGCGGCACAAGGGCGCCAAAGCCGCCAAGGCAGCAAGCGGCCTCGCCAAACTCATCGGGCGAGGTGCGCCCGACGAACCCATGCCGAAGCGCGGCGCTGGTGGCCCCGAACCTTCGTGGGCCTCTCGACCAACTTCAAGTCGCCGCGGCCCGGCCAGACTTGGAGTCCGTGAGGCTCCTCCGACCCGACGCCGGGTCGACCGACGCCAGACGCTTGATACCTTCCCCACCAACGCAGGTTTACGACGAGCCGCCTGCATTTAAGAGAGCGACGAAGCGCCACGCGAGGTGCTGCCATCGCCACGGTGAGCACTCCGGTGAAAACGCCCAGACCCGCTGCCGCGCCCCGCAGACTCGCCCACGCCCCCAGAGGACGCGACGCAGAGATGTTGAAGAACGCCGCCAGATCATTGAAGGCGCCAAGAAGTTGGCAAGCATGAGACGCTTGTCCGGGCGCATACCAGCGCGAGATGGACCGCGGCTGTAGGTGGCTCGCCGGCCCGACCGGGCCGAGCTGCCTCGGTGTGGTCCGAGAGCGCAGCGCGCTATCGCCGACCTGTTCGAGCGGTTACCTGTACGCCACCTCGCGGAGAACATCCGCGCGCCAAGCGGCCATCGAGGAGCTAAGGAACTCAAGGCGATTTAGCGCCGGTAATGACGGAGCGAGTCCAGCAGCCTCGACGCTGTTGCTTGCGCAAAAACGCTGGCAGCGGCAGCGCCAACATGCAAGCAGCAGCAGAATGACGACTTACCCTCGCCGAGATCAAGGCGACTCTCCCGGACGCCGACCGCGGAGTCCGCGGAGGAAAGAGAAGGAGCCGGGCTGCAGCCACAACCGACTTCGATCTCCATCGAAGCGACCAAGATGGCCGCCCCAGCAAAGGAGCGGCGAGATGATTATCCGCCTCCCCGCCCAAGAGAACGGGCGAAGCCTCCGCCGCTCGCTGAGCATCCGACTTTGAGATCGCTTCGCCGGCGAGAAGGAGTCGGAGAGAACGATGCCCGCCACCGATCGACCGACTCCACAGATCCTCGGCGTAGAAGAAGAAGACGAGCTGGTCCGCTTTGCTTTGGGCCCCGTGATCGTAAACGAGCCCTTCCCAAAGGGTTCACGCCCCTAGAGACACGCCTAAGTACATCGCTCCGTGGAAGCCGAGGATCTGCCGATAGACTACTCCACGGCCGTCAAGACGCTAACGGCAACAAGCGAAGTCGCCAGAAAGTATGTTCCTCATGCTCTGTGGCACGGCCCGACATGGTCGAACAGCCGAAGCCCCGCAAGATCAACAGCTGGGTCGATTTCACCGCCTTCATTCGCAACTTCACCAAAGACTCTACAAGCGACTCTCCCAAGCCGCGACAGCTCTCCTTATGCACCTCGAAGAATCGACGATGATTATCTCACGCTACCATGCGTAGACTCTCAAACTCCGAGGGCGGCACGAGGTGCAGCCATTGAGTATTTTACGGCCGGTGCCGAGAGGGCACCTCCTCAAGCACAAGCTCCTCCGACGAGCCCGAAACCTCGACGAGCCGCTAATCATAGCGCATAAGCACGCTACGGCCGACTCTCTATGAAGACGGAGATCCGTTAACGCTACCGCAAAGTGACTCCTCAGCTCCTGAACGCCGGTCGAGACGCCGCCGACGGCAAGCAATGAATCCACAACAAGCGCCAAAGTTCTCAAACCGACTTCCAACAACAAGGTGTCGCAGCAGAGAAGATCGCCAGCTGAGGGGCAGCCTCCGCCAAGCGCGTAAGGGCGGCAAGTCCAATTGGTTGCCGGCTTTCTTATGAGCGCACTCGATGGTCCTTGCAATTTCACAGCGGCGGGTCCGCCGAACCACACCACCGTAAGTGCCACCGCTCGTCAGATCGCCAAGGAGACGGCTCGCCCTCCGGCCAGCAGGGCCGCCGCTTCCGCCGCCCGCAGCGGCGGCTCGCCACCGGGCGCGGGTCCAAGACGAAGTTCCCGTAAGAGCACGGAGCATACGAGTGTTCACTACCGGCAGATGATCGGCAAGAAAGCGCCAACAAAGCAGAAGAAGTCAACGCAGCGCAGCGCAGGCCCCCGAAGTTCATGCATTGGTCCGAGAAGCCTATCACCGAGTCGGGCAGATCACCCAGAGGTGATGCCGAGTCCGGCTCTACGCTTTGGTTCTCGGAGCAACCTTGCCATCGACAAGCGGGCCGCCTGCTTTCGGGTCCCGATAGACGGAGGCAGCAGATAAACATCCTGCATAAGGATACCATGGAGAAGCTCGAATCAGCGGAGGCAGCCGCAGAGCAGCCGACCGTGGTTCCATGGGATTGTACCCGCCTCCTGTTCGCCGATTGGCAAGATCCTCGATAGACGCCTCTTCGGAGACAAAGATCACTTCCGCCGAGAGCCGATCCGTTCGAGGTGGTGGATTTGGAGAGCCCGCACTACGCGCCGCTAGGTCGGCCTGCCCCGGCAAATTCATGGCGGTTCCCACTACGCCTACCTCAAGATGAAGATGCCGACCTCCAAGGATCTCGACCGCCGGCGACAGCAAGAAGTCGTCCGCCAGCGCCGAGAGCAGCCGGCCGCCGAGTCTCCGTGATCGCGGGAGAAGCTGCCTCGATCGTGTCGTATGGCGATGGCTGGGAAGCAGCCGAGATGTCGCCTGACCCCAAGGAGTCGGAGGTAGAAGGATCATTCAAGCCGCTAAAGAAACCAAGAAGATACCCTTGGACCCGGAGCACCCAAAGAGGTACGCTGTCATGGGCACCGGCCTTGACAGAAATAGGAAGGCGAGCCTGCCGATTTCCTCCGTGAGAATTGGAACATCTTCGCGGATCCCCAAGGACATGCTGTGTACCGACGAATTCGGCCGAGCACAAGCCACATGTCGTGCCAGATGAGAAGCCGGCAGCAGCCCTTGCGCCTCGTCAAGAGAAGAGAAGAGTAGTGGAGAAGAGATAGCCCGGCTCCCGGCGGCCGGCTTCATCATGGAGGTGTTTTTCCGGAGTGGTTGGCTAACCCCTGCATTAGTGCTCAAGAAGAACAAGCAAAGGGCGGATGTGCATCGACTACACCAGCCTCAACAAAGCCTCGCCAAGGACCCATTTGCTCGCTAAGGATTGATCAGTGATAGACTCCACAGCGGATGCGAGCTGTTGAGCTTCTTGGATGCATACTCGTGATATCACCGATCAAGATGAATCCAGCAGACAGATCAAGACCGCATTCATCACGCCGCTTGGAGCCTTTCGCACCGGACGATGACGCTCGCTTGAGGAATGCCGGCGCCACCTTTCAGCGCAGATGCAGAAATGCCTCCTCACAACTCGGCAGAATGCCCATGTTTATGTGGATGATGTGGTGGTAAAGACGAGAAGCGTGGACGCCAAGCAGAGGATCTTAAAGAGACCTTTGAGAATCAAGCGCCGATTCCAGATCAAGCTCAATCCAGAGAAATGCGTGTTCGAGTCCCAACCGCCAGCTCCTTGGGTTTCGGGTCTCCGAACGCATAGAGTGCAACCTCGTGAAGATCAAGGCCATTGAGAGGATGGAGGTACCCAGCCGATCGTTGGATGCGTGGTTCACCGCCGCTTGGCTTCAATAAGCCGATTCATCACCGGCCGGGCGAGAAAGCTCTACCATTGTATCAACTGATGAAGAAGACCACTTTTTTCGAAAGTGGAACCACAAGGCGATGAGGCATTTCTCCAACTCAAGAAGATGTCGACGACTCCTCGTTTGGCGGCTCCGACTCCCAAAGAGCCCATGTTTGTACATCGCCGCCACCACCGGGTAGTCAGACAGCTTATTGTAGTCAAGCGCAAAGAGGAAGGCAAGGCGCCCCGTCCGTAGACCAGCAGACATTCGAGCGAGGTAATCGCCGACCTCCAAGCGTAACTACTCTCACTACCAGAAGATGTGCTACGGCGGCATTTTGCCGCCAAGAAGTCAAGCCTTACTTTCAAGAGCATCCAATCACCGTGGTCCGCACCGCCCCACCGCCGCGATCATCGGAAGTCGGATGCTTCGCCGAGTGGCCAAGTGGGCTATCGATCTAGCTCCCTACACGATCTACTACCAACCTCGCGACCGCCATCAAGTCGCAGGGCGCGGCCGATTTCCTCGCCGACCGGGCCGAGATCTCAAGATTTGCCGCTGCGCCGACTCTACTCATTGGCGATCGATTTCGACGGTTCCAAGATGCACTCCGCCTCGGAGCCGCGTCGCCGCCCTCACCTCCCCAAGGGCGATAAGCTCGAGATACGTGCCGCAAATCCACTTCGCCGCTTCCAACAACGCCGCCAATATGAAGCACTCGCCCATGGGCTCCGCTTGCCAAGGAACTCGCATTCGCCGGATCTCCGTGCTATGGCGACTCGACTTGGTGGTTCAAGCAATATCCGCGATCGGGACGCCAAGGACGCAAACATGGCAAGCTACCGCTTCTTGGTGCAGCAGCTCAATGGATATTTTGAAGGATGCGACCTCCACGCATCAAGAAACGACAACGATCAAGCAGATGCATTGGCGCGAGTCGGCTCCACTCGCCAGCGATACCTTCCGGCGCCGCCTTCGCCTCGCCGCCTCATCGCCTTCACCTTCACCAATCCGACTCCATTTTCGTGCGGCTTCCCCGAGATAGTCGGATCCGACTCCAAGACCCCAAAGAGCAACCTCAAGAAAGCTACGCCAGCCCGGGACTGCGCCACCGGCTCGGGATCAAGGCCACGGTCGGCGGGATCTGCGCTTAGTCGGCCCAGGATCTGCGGCGGTCGGTCTCGGAGCTGCCCACTCGCCCAGAGATTCCTCGAGTCGGCCAAGCGGCAGCAGATCCAGCCCGCCGCCCCCAGCCCAGCCACCCTTGTCCAAGTCAGCCAGTAGTGGCAACAAGAGGTAGGAGCACCTTCATGGGCACAGCCCATCCTCAAGTTCCTAGTCAACAAGGAGTTGCTCGCAGATGAGACTCGCTCGGCAAGTACAACACCGAGCGGCAGCCTACACCATAGTCAACAGAGATTAGTCGACGCAGCCACATCGGTGTCCACCAACCAGAGAATCGTGAGCAAGGCCAAGCGATCCTCAAGGACATCCATCGTATGCAGTGTGGTCACCATGCGGCTCGAGGGCGCCAGGCCAAAGCCTTTCGGCACGGTTTCTTTTGGCCGACTACCCCGAAGAAGCTAAAGAACTAGTCAAGAAGTGCAAGGTGCCAGTGTTCCGCTCCAAGCCCCTTCAGCAAGCCAGATCAAGACAATCCCCATCGCCGCCCTTCGCAGTTTGGGGCTTGGACATGGTGGGACCTTTCAAGACGCCCGAGGCGGCTCGACTCATTTGCTCGCCGCAGCGGACAAGTTCACCAAGTGGGTAGAAGCAAAGCCCATCAAAAATTAAACGGGCCCACAAAGTGACCTTCATTGCCGACATCACAAAGGCGGCACGGCATTCCGCATAGCATCATCACAGTAACGGCACCAATTTCGCCAAAGGCGCTTTGGCTCGTTTCTGCGTGACGCAGGCATCCGATCGACCTAGCGTCCGCCGCCCATCCGCAGTCAAACGCCAGTGTGGAACGAGCCAACGGCCTCATCTCGTTTTGCATCAAGCCTCGATTGGTCGAACCACTCGAGCGCCGCCGGCTGTTGGGTGGAAGAGCTGCTCGCCGCCCTCGAGTCTCGCGCACAACACCGAACAGATCAACCGCTTTACGCCGTTCTTCCTCGCCTCACGGTGCCGGCCGTCTATCCCGACGGATATACAATTCGACTCTCCGCGAAGTCTCTATGTACACCAAGAGGAGGTCAAGAAGACGCTAAGACGGCGCCGACCTGCTGGAAGAGGGCCGATCGTTGGCACTCGCCGGTCCAAAGATCTATCGCCAGAGTCTGCGCGCCGATACTACAACCGCAAGGTCAAGCCAAGATCATTCCAAGAGGGCGACCTTGTGCCCGCTGATTCAGAGAACAGCCGCCAGCACAAGTTGTTGGCGCCTTTGGGAAGGTCCTTCATCATCGCAAGGTGCTAGGAACGATGCCTACTACTTGATCGACGCCGTAAGCCTCGAGCACGCAAGAGGGACGACTCGCAAAAGAAACAGAGTGCTCAGGAACGCAAATCTTCTTCAAGATTTTACGCTTGATGCAAAGATGTATCACGCTACCCCCTTTGTATTAAG
Source organism: Aegilops speltoides (assembly GCA_021437245.1). Lineage (NCBI taxonomy): Eukaryota > Viridiplantae > Streptophyta > Magnoliopsida > Poales > Poaceae > Aegilops > Aegilops speltoides. The sequence continues at coordinate 474,204,346 of CM038145.1, read as the reverse complement.
TACTAAGACCTTAGGCCTTCGAGACGAGCTCGGGACTGCTTTTTGATTATCTCGTATGATATGGATCTCGCTCAAATGCTTCTCCTTTTTATCATACCGTTCGCACCGGTCCGACTAGTCGCCCGGGACTCGCCGCCAGCTATGAAATGCTCCTCGAGGTCGATAAGTAATGTGTTGCGCCAAAGCCGCCTCTCACGGAAAGCCGCAGCCGCAGAGCGATCGCCGGTAAACGGGAGATGGAAAGAGCGAAGACACATGATAAAACGGCTAAGGACTTAAGAGCTACACATAGCCCAAGCCGCTCCCGCTTTCATCGAGCCGACTCACGAGCAGTCGGCTCATAGTTTCAACCTTTATCAAGGACGACCGACTTTCGAGAGTCGGCATGTCGACCTTCAGCCAAACTTGCTACGGCGTTCTAAACGACTAAGTACTTGCCTCCTAAAGTAGCTGAGCGCTTGACCCAGCGGCAGTCCGCAGAGCGGCTGCCCAGTTGGCAAGGCGGCAACCGAAGGAAGGCGGCAAAAGGAAAAAGTCTAAAGAGCCAAAGCAAGGAAAGGCGGAAATTTGATTAATATGTACATAAGGCCCTTGGCCGAATACACCCCGCGGGTGGAATTGTTTGAAACTGACAAGTTTTTCAAAGTACAAAAGAGACAGGTAAAGCTGATGCACTCTAGGGGGCGGCCTCCGGAGCCGGAGGGCCGGAGGCGGCGGCGGCGTCCGACGCCGGGCAGCCGGCCGGGCGGTCTCGGCCTGGTCGTCTTTCAGCGACGGTCGCCTGGTCCTTTCGAGGCTCGTCGGGCGCCTCCTCCTCCTCGCCTCCGACGACTCGCCTCCCCTCGTGCTGGAGCCGACACTCTCCGCCGAAGTCTTCGCACTTCGGTGCATCCCAACCACTCGGGCGGAACCTCTCCGCCGCCGGCGGTCCGCTCGCACAAAGACACTGGTGTCCGTGGTACTCGGCGATGGCCGCCAAGGCCGACAAGGGCGCCCCACGCTCCTCTAACTCGCTCGGGCCTCGACCGAACGCTGCCAGCGGTCCAGTCCAGCCTGTGGTACCACCCTTGACGAACTCTGTGGCCTGGCGTGTTCGGCGGGCCGAGGAGCCCTCCAAGCTTCAAGCGATCGACGGTGACCTCCAGCCGGTCGGCCGTCCGATCAAGGTGCAGAGCCGCACCTCCGCCACAGGGCGGTAATGACTTGGGCGCCGCGCCGCCAAGGTGACGATCAAACGGTGAGAAGGGCGAAGGCGAGCCCCGATGCTCAAGATCTGCTCACAACGGTTCGGGGCGCTGGCGGCGATCACTTCGCCCGCGCCTCCTCCTCCCGACACGCCGACGGCCGGAGGGACGGCTCGCGAGTGGTCGGGAAGAAGTCTGCCAAAGACAAGAAAAGGAAACAGTCAGAAAAACCAGAAGACAGTTCGACACAGAGTCGAAAGACCAAAGAAGAGAAGCCAGGAGTTACCATCGACGATGTCCTCGAGCACGTGATAGCCGGAGGTCAAGATCGCTCACGGTCGGGTCCAGCGCCCGCCCATCGCGAACTCGCTAGGAGGCCCTCTTCCCGCGATTTGGCGCCCTCCCCGCTTTCCGGCAGTCCTTCGCCGCCAGCTGCGCCGCCAGAGCTCGCGCTTGAACGAGCTTGTCGCACTCTCTTCCTTAGCGCGACGGGAGGCATTGGCCTCATCCAGCTGCCCTTGAAGGGCGTATTGGCGCTCAAGCCCAAAGAAAGATAAAGCATCGCCAACAAAGAAGGTCGCCGGGAGATCCGCCGACTGCCAGCAGCCGCCCAATCTCGGGATTACAGCCACGGAAGGCCAAATAGCGCTTCATGAGAAGAAAGAAGGAAATCGCCGAGAGATCCGCCCGATCGCCAGCAGCCGCCCGAATCTCGGGATTACAGCCGCTGGTGCGCCAGCGCTACCGCAAGAAGGAAGAATCGCCACTCGACTCTCCGCCAGATCGGGCGGTCCGCTTCTCAGCTCCTCAACGCTATGGTTGAAGGCAGTAGCGGAGGTTGTGATACTCTGCAAGGCCAGCAAAGCAAAGTCAGCCTTCGAGTCAAGAAGGAGTTCCGAGCCGCCTCGCCAGAGCCGACCAACTCGGGATTACACTCCAGCAGGGGCCGCCGCCTCACGTAAAAAAGACAAGAGATTAAAAGGAAAACAAACCATACCGGACGGAGACCCGCAGGCCGATGCGCGCTTGGTGTAGAGTTGAGGGCGCCGCCGTTGCGCAGCTTGGACCGAACGCCCGTGCGCCGTTCAGCGGGCCGGTGCCGCCGCGCAAGCACCCAACCGTGGGCGCGCATCGAGGCTTCGCATCCAGTTCGCCATGCCGGGCGACGCCGCCTCCTGCAAGCCGCGCCGGAGCTCGCCCTTCTGACCCGCGTGTGTCGGCACGGCGACTGGAGAAGCAGCTGCAAGATCGGCGTTGCCCCGCCGGCGGATCCGCGGTCCACCGGCTGCTAACCGCGCGGCTCAAGACGGAGGCGGCGGAGGTGGCGGAGGCGGCGCGTGGGTGTCCGAGCCCGAGGCGTCGTCACCATCCTCCGCGAGAGGGTTTGCGGTGCCGACCTTCCCGGTCTGCCCCGTGAACTCGGGAGGAGGCGGCGCTGACGACAGGGGAGGAACGAGCATCGCCGCGCGGCGACGAACGGCCGCCAAGATCCTGCTTTGCGCGCCGCGGCCACGACCTCATCCAGATGCCGCTGGGCGTTGTCGGCCGCCTTCTCGCCTGCGCTTTCTCCAGCGCTGCCTCCTCCTCCGCTTCTCCGCGCGCATTCGCGCCGCCGCCTCGGAGGTCGGCGGCGGATCAACCCGCCGCTGTTGAGGACGCCGCCCCGACCCCATGACGGAGGGCACGGCGACTCTCTCAAGGGAGAGGGGGCGCTGGAGAAGAAGGGGGGGAAAGTCAGAGCAATTCAAGCAAAGTCAGAAAAAGAAACAAAGGGCAAGGGACTCACGAAGAAACAAGCGGCGCCTTTTCACTTCCTTCCGGAAGCGGTTGGCCTTCGCGCCGCTTCTTCCCGCTGGTCGCGCGGCGGTTCCTCTGGTTTTTCGACCGCCGCCGGCGATTTCGCCCGGCGTGACGCTTTTCGCGCCGCCTGGTTGAGGGGCCGCTTTGGTTGGCGGCGCGACGATTTCGTTGATGTCGCCCTCGAGCCGGTCGGCGGCGGTCGCCGACGGTCCGAGGCCGCCGTCTTCCTTCCGCCGCCTTGGCGTCGGCCTCAGCGCCGCTGCCCCAAGTCGGGTCGTTGATGTCGCCGACCTCGCGTCGTGGACGACTCATGCGGCTCTTCAGATGCCGCAGCGGGCGCCGTGAGGGATTCTGCTCAAGAATACCAACAAGATCGAGTTCAAGTCGGATACGAGCGAGATCGGCACGACGGAAACAACTTACCACCGGGCGGAGGGTTGTCACGAGAGTACGGCTCCTTGTCAACTCGCCACTGCCGGTGAACTTGAAGTGGGCGATGAGGTTCACCATGTTCGCCACTTCTCCACGCTGCATGTCTTTGGTGCACAACCGCTTGATCGTCCGCCGCCATCCGACTGATGAGGTGGGGCCGCCTTGAGCGAAGAACCCGCGCCGCCACGGCGCGGCCAGAGATCGGAGGCGACGAGCCCTCCGATCATGCGTCATGACTGGAGGCGCCACGGCGCCGACCCCGGAGGGCGAAAGCGACTTCGTCCGATGGGACCAGCTAGGCGGCCGGCCAGTCAGCGGCTCGGAGTTAAAGGGCGGCAGGTTGACCCAGTCGCCGTCGGTGGCGACGTTCTTCACGTAGAAGTATGTCTTCTGCCACATCTTCACCGACTTCACCAGCGGGATGGGCGGAAAGGGGTTGTCGGCCATCGTGCGCCGTGTCGCGATGTAGGTACCGCACTGCGCCGGCGTGCCGGCAGCTTGGGTGCCGAGCTTCGAGGAAAAGAACTCCCCCCACAGCTCGAGGGTGGGGAGAACGCCGATGTAGCCCTCGCACTGGGTGGCGAAGGCGGAGAGAAGCACCACCGCTGGGGGTGAGGGCAGGTGCGCTGCAAGTTGTACAACTCGAGGAACGAAGCGGAGGAACCCGCTGCCGGGAGCCCCATCCCGCGCATGAGGTGCGAAGCGGAAGATGACCCGCTCGCCCACGCCGGGCGCTGGCCGGATCTCTCCCGCCGGCGCGGGACGGGCCTGCACCAAATCCGCGCTCGGGAGGCGGCGGGTCCGGCGAAGGAACTCGATGTCCTCCGCATCCACGTCCGAGCCATCCCACTCGCCAGAGCGTGAGGCGGGGGGCGCGGCGGAGGAAGAGCTCATCGTCGGCGAGGAAGAAGAAAGCGACGGAGCGAGGCGAAGGAAGAATAAGGGCGAAGAGCGGGGGAGGGAGTGCGCGTGCCGTGCCGCCGCTCCCCCATAGCCTATTTATAGCCCCATGGGCTGAGAAGCCGAGGGGGCGACGTGGGGATTAACTGCGCCCACGACCCCACGACGCCCCACGATTAAACCCCCACGGTTATCGCCCGCAGAACCACGGGATGCCAACCGCCGCCGCAGCGGATCCGCCGGGAGCCGAGGCGCGTAATGGCGGGCCCCACCGGGCGCCCGCCCCGCCACGCTGCGGCTGGCAGGCTATCGCCCACGCGGCGCCACGCGATAGGACCGCCTCACAAATGGCGAAAAGCGAGCCGATACGCCACCGTTTCCGCCACGACTTGCGAAGCGGCGTCGTGGCGCGGCAGCCGAATCTCGTAGTCGGCACCGCAGAGATCGAATCGCCGAAGCCCCACGAGGCGGCGCCTGGCCGGCTTCGCCAGCTTCGGGACCATCGTTTGAGTAATGGGCCATGGGTAGGCTGACCCAGACCCAAGATCTTTCAAGACATCGGGCAGGTCGTGCCCCTCAGCCGAAGTCCCACCGGCGACCTTCGAGAAGGCCGAGTCCCAATGGCGACCTTCGAGAAGGCCGAGACCCACCGGCGACCTTCGAGAAGGCCGAGTCCCACCGGCGACCTTCGAGAAGGCCGAGTCCCAAAGAAGCGACCTTCGAGAAGGCCGAGTCCCACCGACGACCTTCAAGAAGCAGAGCCCTTAGATGGCGACTCGAACAAGCCAACTCCGGCTTGCGACCTCTCAAGGCCGACTATGAGAGTCGGCCCGCGACTTATCACGAAGACCGATGCGTGGTACGGCCCGTCGTGGCTGTCCCTCGAACCCACGGGAAGAAGGCATGGCTACAATGGAGCTGCGCCACCAGAGATCTCCGTGAGGCGCAAAGATCGCTGCCATGCCTCCTTGACTCAGCCACACGGCACGAGGCACTGTGCCCACGATGGCGGCGTAGTACGCCCCGTAGATCGCCGGCCCCCGCCGCGAGATAGCGGAAGACGGCCGAGAGTTCAAGACGGCCCTGACGGAGTCGGCCTCCCAGTCAGTCGGCCGCCCCGCCCGGCCCCACAAGCCATAAACCAGATTGACGGGAATGGCGACAAGGATCGCCGACAGACAACGGCACTGCTCCCACGACCCCATGACCAAGCTCGCGTCATCGAGCGCTGACAAGAGTTTCGCTGTTCATGAGGACCCGCCAACAATGGCCCCCCGGCCGGGCAGGAGGACGGCTGAAGAGAGATCGACGACCGGGGCCACGCCAACAGACATTGCAGACTTCGGGGTAGGCCTATATAAACCCCCGGGCACCCATGCAAAGGATTCGCCCCGATAGGTTTTAGACACATAGCGCGAAGGAAAGAGCTAGCCTTGCTCCTTCCTCGCCTCCACACAGCTCGAGGAGCACCATTGTACTATCGCCCATAGTGATCATGCGAGACCCCGCAGAGCAGCAGAGGGTGTTATCTCCTGAGAGCCCCGGTTGGGTAAGATTCGCCGCGTGCATGTTCGCCGCATCCTGCTTTCGATTCATCGGCGACGTTCTACTCGCCCCCACCATGATAAGCCACCCGTTGGCATATGTCGCACCCAACCCCCGACATTCTATGTGGTTCATGTTGGGTGGGCAACAAACAATAGATGATCCATTGTCTATCTTTTTAAACTGAAGCTATAATCTACCTGCTATCATTAGTTTTGGATCCATCCTCTCGTTTGCTACCATCAGTCTTGATTTTTGCATGCACCCCTTAGGCCTTACAAAATCTAACTATTTTTTTATTATGCATGTCAGATATTGTACACAATCGCATCAACATGTAGAGAAAAAGAGAAGACCATTGCGTCTTGAATATAATGTCATGCGACGCTGCCCATGGTGGGTGAAGTGCCCCCTCTCTTGCATTTCCAGATTGTATTCCGAGGAAGATAACTGCTCGAGATGGAGATTCGTAAGGAGCCGACCATGCCTGCTTACCACCGAGGTGTTTGCTCTAACTCGCATGCCGATGTTGGTCATATCATGCATATGGCGCCTTGTATTGCTTACATTATACATCTTATATGTCATCAGCTTAGTTTAGATTTGCTTTGTGTGAATGCCCCCTGTTTGGTTTCTATATCATACTCCCACCATTCCTAAATATTTGTCTTTTTAGATATTTTAACAAGTGACTACATACGGAACAAAATGAGTGAATCTACACTCTAAAATATGTCTATATACATCTGTATGTGGTAGTCCATTTGAAATCTCTAATAAGACAAATATTTAGGAACGGAGGGAGTATATGGGAATTATACAATGCCATCTTCTTTAGCCAGGCATCATATACGTGAATCATGCAATGCCATCCAGTTTAGCCAGTCATCGTATATGTGAATTGTATCGTGTCATATTTTTTTCCATAATGTGTTCCATTTGTCAGCAATGTTTATACATTCATCTACTCTTCCTGTGCATCAGCCATTTGAGTCGGTCATGGGAAAATCTGAGTGAAAACAAGGTCTTCGAGCGCATCGCATACTGTCAATGCAGATTTCTTGCTTGTTACAAATAGCTCCTCATAGGAGGATTCAGAGAGAGATGACCAGTCGTATTTCCCCCCGAGGTGCATGCTCTAACTTGGCTGGGTTATATTGCTCATATCATGCATATGGTGTCTTGCATTGCCATGCCATCTACTTAGATTAGACATGCTTTGTGTGAATGCCTCCTGTTTGCTTTCTAAATCAGATATGTGAATTATGCAATGCCATGTTTTTTAGCCAGTTATCATATATGTGAATTATGCACCACCATGGAGCCAGGCATCATATATGTGAATTATCTCATGCCATCTTTTTTTTCATTACGTATTCCATTTGTCGACAATCTGTGTATATTGAACTACTCTTCATGTGTATCAGCCATTTGAGCCGGTTATGGAAAAATCTGAGGAAAACAAGGTCTTCGTGAGCGAGCAATGGTACTGTTGAAGCATATATCTCGATGGTTACTGAGGAGCTCCTTAGAGGAGGATTCGAGATGTATGACCAGTCCTATATCCCACCCGAGGTGTATGCTCTAAGTTGTTATGTTTATATTTTCATATGATGCATATGGTGTCTTGCATTGCTTAGTTTAGACATCATATGCACAATATTGAATTCTATCTGCTTAGTTTAGAGATCATACATGCGAGTACCAAATGCTTAGTATATGAATCAATTATGTCAATTATATCATGCCATCCTCAGTATACTTAGACAACATGTATGTGAATTATTTCATCCCAACCTATTTTAGAAAGACATCATACAGTTTTGTCAGTCATCCTGCTTAGGTACTCGCCATATGTTGAATTATGCCATTATATCCTGTTAAGTTATCCATCATATATCTGAAACGTGTCATGCTATCCTGCTTAGTTAGGCATCATATATGTGAAATTGTGTAATGTCAGTCTGCTTTGGTTAGACAACATATATGTGAATTACCACATCTGTCTATCATACAATGTCTATACGTTCAATTTCGTTTCTTGTTTATCAGCCATTTGAATTGGAGGGGGTGCTGGCAGTATATAAGGGAGCAAAAACCCGTTCTTCACAAAAGACAGTGCTACCCGTCGATGCAGATAGAACCATGGTTGTACTGGCCCACAAACTAGCCCCACCACACATAATTGAGACTCTTCCAGATTGCACACTTACACCATTGGGCAGAGAACCAGCTACAACCCATCTAACCGCAACCCCAGCGGATAGTAACCCACTTATAGTTGACAAAGCACCATGTCCACCACAGAGTACCCCCAAACGAGCAGTTTGTAAAGCTACTACAGTGCCCAAAGCACGAAGACCACCACAGCTAACCCAAACTCCACGTTTAAAGCAGAAGAGCAACTGTTCTCGGGTCAGATTCCGTAGCTATGGTCCATACTCTTTTGCTGTTGCATCACTGTATTTACTCATACCAACTACTTTCGAATTTGAAGGATCCAATTGAAACTCCAATGGCGCAACAGGTATGTTTTAAACCTATTTCTTTAACTGCATTGTTGTTCTAACTTCTTGCTCTATGTTGATTTCAGTTTAAGTTGTATAAATAGTTATGTTCTCATGTGATGCACATTACAAGTGCTGCCAATGCTGTGTAGTTTCTCACACTTATATTCTGTCTATGCTGTTGTGTCTTAAAAATATATGAGTTGAACTGTGTCTCTATCTTGATTAGGGAACATAAACTAGAATGATATGGACAATACAGTGACCATAGTACATAGATATATGTTTGTTTCATGCTATTATCCTGTCCACCTTACTACTGAACTGGTTTACCAAAATGAGTTTGGTATACTACAAGCTAAACATGTGATGTGTCTGCTTGTTTCTCTTGTAGTACGCAAACAGAATATTGGAGAAGAGCACCCCACTATGCAATGGTAGAGAAAGTAATGCAGATAAGGTTAAAGATAGTGAGACAACCCTGTTGGTCTCCAAGAAAGGTGATAAAAACGATCTTGTAGACAGTGAGAAAACCCCACAGTCCTGCGTTGATGTAGTGTTCGAGTTACTGGCTAGTACTGCTGGCACAAGCTCTTCGAACTCGCTGCCTGAATCACTTCGGCTTCTTGATCAAGACGCCTACCATGTGAAAGGCATCACCATCGTGTTGCGGCAAGAAGCCAAAGGACTGAGGAAGTCCCTGCAGAATTCAGATGCGTACTTTCTTGTGCAACAACAAGCGCTGGAGGATTTAAGCGCCAAACAAGAGAAAGTTAATAAGCTTGATAAGCATCTTGCCAGCATTATGGGTACCTGGATATTGTTTCTTGAACTCTTCAAGTGGTTTCAGCTTCGGACTTGTTTTGTCTGCGGCGTTTATATGTCGTTGTGTTCCCTATGTTCGTGACCGGTGGTGAACTTTGATGCCCAAAGGATGTAATATGTGTAATAGCCGTGATAGCCTAGCATAAGTTGCTTGCTTATTTATTTCCTTGTTGTCTTGTTTATTTGTTTGCTTGTAGTCGATGCAATTCTTTTTCCGCGGTTTGCTAGTGGCTGCAATAACCTATTTTTAAAACTAGGCCACAATAACCATGGGCTAATATTTATCAGAGTGACACTTTGGGCCTCCTACGGGTCAGAGAAACAAGGGCCTTCTATGGGCCCTAGAAATAGTAGGCCTTCTACGGGCCGTAGAAACATTGGGCCTTCTACGGGCCCTATCATCAATGGGCCTTATACGGGCCGTATGATCGATTGGCCAAACATGGGCCAATAACAGGCCGCATTATGGCCGTAAATGGGCTAAAGTTGGAATCGTCCGTTCAGGGGCCGACCATAACGGGCCATCGTTAATAGGCTGTATTTGATGACGCTATGAAAACGACCCAATGTATTAACGGACCACAAACGGGCCGACTGTAACCATGGGCTGAATTTGGCCCACAAGCAGAAAATTACAGTAATGGGCCGTAAGTAAACGAATGCTCGAAATGAGTCCAAGAATAAATGGGCTCTGAGAAGGCCGAAAGATAACATGGGCTGGAAACGGCCCAACTGAATACCGGGCCATTAATGGGTATAAAGTGATACACTGTTCATTACGGGCCGCCACCACAAAGCCGTTAATGGGTCTAAAGTGATACATTTGTTCATTGCGGGCCGCCACCACGGGCCGTTAATAGGCCAAGAGTTACATAGGGCCTCATATGGGTCGAAAGACGTCATGGGCCATACATGGGCCAGAAGTGAAAACGGGCTGGAATCATATTGGATGGCCCAGATGACGCTACTGGGCCTAATTCAGGTAGGGCGTAATGGGCCTTGGGTTAGCGGGCTGTAAATGGGCTATATGCGAACAAGCCGTTAACAGGCTTTCCATGGGCCGGCCCGTCACCTTTTAACCAAGTCAAACGAGCCGGCCTTTTCAGAGGAATGGGCCTCTGTTGGGTCGGGCCACGTGTCGACGTATCATAGGCGCCTTCTATCCAATGAGTGGATGACATCTGTCCCAACAATGAGCTGACACGTGTTTCCTCCAGCCAATGACGATTTTACATGTGGAAAATCCCCATTGGTCGGGGCTGTTAACGGGTTATCGGATCCAAAACCCGACCCGATAGCTTAACGGCGTTCCGTTACGGTGGATGCCACGTGTCGGTCACCCTTGACGAAAGCACTTCTATGACGCGCGATTTATCGTCATGGAAGTGGACACTTCCGTGATGATAATTTTGGTAATGTCATGGAACACTTCTACGACAGCACAGGTATGACTATCTTGATTCTGTCATAAATTTTTCATGGATGTACATGCATGACAAAAAACGCGACCTACTGTTACAAACTCGTATCATCACGAAAGTGTATTTTTTTGTAGTGAGTTAAATCTATTATATCGAAGGGTCTATTACTCGTTTGGTGAAGCACAAAGCTCTTAACCTCGTGGACGTGGGTTCAAGCCCCATGATGGGGGTTACATCACAAGATGTTCTTTTTAAAGAAGTATATATAAAGTCCTAGCTCAATATTATCTTACTGACCCGGCCCTTGGGGGCTACACTTTGTTGTTCAAGTCTACACGATCATATTTATAAAGTGCCTGCTCATTAGTGCATAATGACCCGGCCCTTGGGGGCTACACTGGTTGAAGTTTTTATGAGTATTAAGCAATTACAAGTCCCAGGTTGCTGCAAGCATGACAACCCGACACTTGGGGCCTACATATGTGGAATACTCAGTTTATGACTGAGATGAGCAAACTGGATTTCTTCAAGCTTGTGATATTCATATTGAAGCAAGTCTTAAGTTGTTACTATGTTCCCTTCTTAAGACTTGGGGGCTACAAGTGATAGGCATATAAGAGGTATATTTTCAAGCTTGATGTTAACTACAATTATGACCCGGTGCTATCAATATTTATAAGCCGACAATTTTTGCAATGATAAACCGGCAAGTTCTACATCCTTAAGCCGGCTGAATATCAGATGAGTATTTCAAGGAACAATATTTTTGTTAAGCATTGGGAGTTGAGTCAAATGAATTATTCTTCGTAATATTTCTCTGTGACAAACCAATGTCAGTAAATTGATTATGAAGCAGCCTATTGACCCAGATTTTCTAGAAGAAGGAAATGACAAGGAGTTTACGATGATCAGGTGCCGGCTTACAAAAGTTCTTAAATCGGAGCATAATCTGTCAAAATTGTTCTTGTGTTTGTTTTACAGGATCAGTTTAACATGGATAAATCCAAATTAAACTAGGGGCTAATGTCGGGGATGTACCCCGCGGTATGACCCGGCCAGAGTTATAACCCGGCTCGGACTCGGTAAACCGACAGGTGATAAACCAGTTGATAGTTAAGACAGGTGGCTAAGACAGATGGTAAACCGGCAGATGTTAAGTCAGATCGTAACCCGGCAGATGTTAAGTCAGATCATAACCCGGCAGACAGTCATAAACCGGCAGATCAGATCATAACCCGGCAAATGTTAAGTCGCCTGGGGTTAATAAGTCTGAGACGTTAAGAAGCCCAAGATGTTAAGAAGCCCATGAAGAGAAGTCAGGATAGTTTAAGTCTTAGCCCGAGATGGACTCTACATGTAACCCGCCCCTTCAACTTATATAAGGAGGGGCAGGGCACCCCAAGAGGGGGAGGAAATAATCTTAAGGGTTAGACATAACTAGGAGAGACGGTTTACGATGACTCCCTCATGATGATAATGAGACATAACCATAAACAGCATGTAGGGTTGTTACCGGATGATGTTTCCCGGGGCCCGAAGCTGTCTAAATCTTTGTCTTGCGTGTTGCGTCTCTCGATTCCGCTCAACCCCTCTCAAGCTACCACATAGATGTGTTGGCCTCACGACTAAGTCCTAACACTAGGACATCTGCCGTGACAAATCCACGATAGACCTGGTGGGCCCGAGACTATCAGCCTCTCGATGAACAGTCGTCTCCCGATTCCTCTTGTTTTGCTAACCATGTTGGGAACGACAGACGGCGGCGCCACAACGAGAGCACCAAGGCGGAGGACGATGTCGAGACCTCGGACAGAACGAACCGGAGCAGGGGAAGACGTAGGCAAAGGGGAGTACAAGGGTTGACTTGTTCAGGTGCAGGGTGGGCCGATGGAGCTACCGCCGCCGGACAATGTGCGGGAGTAGAGGGATGGCCTGGCCAACGCCATAGGCTATGATGGGTCACCGAGGCGTGTGCGGTAGTGCTGCCAGCCGCTGTATAGGAAGAGGACGAAAGATTGAACAAAATAAAGAAATACAAGTGGATAGGTGGTTGGTCCCATATACGAGACCTGCTGGGTCCACCTGAGAAGGGGAATATGTTTGGAGGAAGGAGATTCAAAGCACGACAACCGAGTGAAATAGTTACATACATAAGCAAATAGCCACTAAAAAGCAAACATGTTAATGGGTTCTTAGGAGAAATATTTCGGACAAAATAGATAATTATGACACATAGGCTAATGCATGAAACAGTCAGATGATAAAGGTGCTTAAACATATAAATTACAACATCTAGATCTTCCTGGCATGCTTGATCATGATGCTGTGGCTGTCCATGTACTCGTCGGTTGCGGGAAGCAGACACTCCCTCATGTCCAAGATCTGCCTGTACATGTTGTAGCATGTGTATGCATCCTTGGCCGCGTAGGTTATGTAGGCTAGATTCAGAGGTACCTCCCATGTGTTCAGGTCCTTGGTAGCGTTGTCTTATTTCATGTTGGCGTAGCAGGGGTCGATGATGGTCTCGGCAAAGTCAACCATGGAGTCCTTCTCCAGCCTGTTGCCGATGATCTTGTATTGCTTTTGGATGTCGACAAGCTTGTTGCACCAGATGGCCGAATCGTCGTGCTCTTCCTTCTCGCCACCATAGCGAAGGTGTCGTCGGCGCTGCCAATGAAATGGGCGAATGCTCCAGAACCTCTGATGGCCCTACTGCAGTGGTAGATGAGAACCTCGTACCGCACGCATACCTGGGCGACAGTAATCCGCTGGTCCCTGTCAGGATACGAATGGATGGGCACAAGGTCTACTCCTGCGACCTTGTGGTTTCTCATCCTGTAGGTACTGCTTGAACTCGGCGAGGCAGAGCTTCACCGAGACCGGATCGTTGGTATACATCACATTCAACTTGGTGCAGCCAGGGGACTGAACGATGAACTCAAAGGTGAACTCCTTGCTGAAGTCCATATCTAGTAGGCTCACCCCTCGGATCGCCATTGGAGTCTCTTCAAGTGAATGAGTGGGTAGGCAACGGTAGCAGTTCGTTTTTCACCTCTTGGGAAACTAGATTCAACAGTAAACTGAGTGTGTACAAGCGAGTTACTACCCCTCCCTCACCCGCTGCACGCCCCGAAGAACATGCACCCTTGGCGCATTCAAATGCCTCCATTAAGAAACCTATTCCGGCCACACGTCGGTTCACGAGCGGGTCTGTATTGGTACTGTAATAACAAGTGTTTGTGGTCACTTTACTTAAATTTAATTAGCTTTAATAGAAATTAATTCTTAAAACAAGCAATGCATTGGCTCGTTCTATCAGTGCCACAAGATCAACATGCACAACAATTAGAATTATTATTCTCAGGACGCACACGACCAGCACATTTGTCACACTTTCACACAGATAATACTACCAAGTTTAAACTGTTTGTTATGGTTGCTATCCTCTGCATCATCATGTAGTGTTTCCTAGCTTGCAAGATTCAAAACCAACAAATAATATTCAAATAATAAGTACAACAAAGATGCCTACACATCTCATTGATTCCCAACTTGCAAGATTCAGAACCAACATATAGGATTCAAATAGTAAGTACAACAAAGATGCCTACATATCTCATTGATTCCCAGCTTGCAAGATTCAGAACCAACCCATTAGAGCCTTTTGATAAGGTGAATATCGGGATTAAATCCATCTTGGCTAGCCATGTCATACAACCCAAGAACTTGGCGAATGCTCTTGACCTGCACAACATCTGTAGTTGAGTATTCTTGTTTGCACAACACAGATAATAAAGAGCATGATTACTATAATAGTGGCAGTAGTGGAAGTCAACCTGCAGCTCCACTTGATGATTCAATTCATGCCACATTTTCTGCAGTTCACCTGAAATGAAGCAAAGATTGTATCATTCAACTAGCAAGAAGTATTTGCTCTCATGAGCTGGCAGGTTCTTCTTTAGTAGTTGCACAAAAATTGAGCAACATTAAGGTTGGCTGTCCTGCTCATGTAAGGTGCAACTATAATTTTCTTATCCTATTGTGCAGTTCCACTAAAATAAAGTGCCATTGTGGTGACAGTGACGGCTCATCTTGCAAAGGCTAATAAAATGTTGCACGAGATTACTAGCAGAATTTGACAGAGATTTTAGAAACTCCAGTCACCATTTTGTGCAGTTCCACAAAAACTCAGGGATGTTGCCCACGTGACATTTTAGTTGAACAGCACAAGACACTCATTCCAAAAAAAGTCTTTTGTGTAGTTCACCAAAAGGTCAATTGCAACAAGGTGAAATGGATATCCCTATCTGCACAAAAAGATAGAAAGTAAACAGTTGTTGGTCAATAAGAAGATACGAAACATACATGAAATGAAAAGAAGCATCTTAATTATGTTCATGGAAATCACGCAAGGATAGTAGAAATTTTAAAATGTCAGCAAAGCTTCATGTTACCGGAAGCATTACGATCAACAATGACATTCGTCAAATATGGGATTACTTTAGTGGTGGCATTGCTTGTTTACGAGATACAGTAAATCAACATCACCTAAAGAGTTGGTTTAAGGGCATGGGACCGTGGGGACACTAGGACACTCAACAGCGTAAATAAGCAACTTACTTATCATATTGGGGAAAACAGCAGGAGTACCATTTGTAACACACTTTAATTGCATCATATCACTAGAGGCATTAAATTAACGATAACACTGGTTAGACATGTCCTTAAGGTAACAGTGTGATCGCTTCATTTTACATGCGCCGTTACATTAAAACAAAAAGTTGGTATAAGGACATGCGGCAGTGGACACATCAGCACAATGTACCAACAAGGAGGCATAAAGTGGTGATGGCGAGTTTGTTCATGCTCTATGAGGGCAGCAAATTTAATCCTGGAGACCTTTTACTATTTGAGGGCAGCAAATCTAATCTTGGAAACCTTTTACT
This sequence comes from Aegilops speltoides, assembly GCA_021437245.1. Lineage (NCBI taxonomy): Eukaryota > Viridiplantae > Streptophyta > Magnoliopsida > Poales > Poaceae > Aegilops > Aegilops speltoides. The sequence continues at coordinate 474,188,786 of CM038145.1, read as the reverse complement.
ATGTTAGGGCAGCAAATCTAATCCGGGATATACTCTGTTGACTTGTCCACCAGCCGCCACTTTCTATCCTTTTTTCAACCAATAATAGATCTATTCCTTATCCAGTTTGTACTGCGTTTCCCCATTATTTCCCTTTTCAACCAAGAGCCAGGTTGGGTATCCGGTCTCTACTACTTTCCCCCTATTATTTCCTCTTGGAATCAAGTCCTAGATTCATGCTACGACTTTCCCCCCTTTCTTCTTTGTTTGAACCAAGTCCTAGATTCGAATGCATGAAGTAGATTTCTATACCTACTAGAAGAACACCCGTGCGTTGCAACGGGGCCACATTAAATTTAAGAGTTCAATATCAATTATGTTAATATTATATTTAATATTCTCATACATATCAAGTGACATTGGCGACCTTTTTACCATCAAATTCTCACACACACTCCCTCCCTCCCTCCTCCTCACTCTCTCTCCCCCTCTCCCTCTCTCTCTCTAACACACACACATATCCATCTTATTGGGTACGGGACCATAATCCATCTATTTCACACGCACACGCGCTAGTGCATAACAATATGAATTATAAAACAGGTTCAAGGTAGTAACAAGGATTCTTCTCATGCATTAATAAACAAATGTTCTGCACTGAAGACAAGATAAACAATTCCCCAAGTGCATCAGAGCATCACAGAACATTACTGGCAAGATAAATGCACGATGTATCGGAACTGCTCGGATGAACCGGAACAGAGCCAACATATATCATCCTAGACAAACGCAACATCAACCATTTACCTTGGTACTTTAGGGACCGACGGGAGGATGCATGTAGAAGCGCTTATTGCCTGCGAATCCACAGTCAGAGAGAGAAATTGGAACCCATTCCCATCAACAACTGATAAAGAAAGCATGTAAGAAAATTGATATCGGGCCAACTTGGATCTTCGGTGATTGTCCGCCGGTATGAAGAATTTAGGAGGGTGGGTGCAGGGAGTGGCCTTGTGGATGATGGATGGAGGCGCGGAGGATGTGGTCGCGGAAGGTCGAAGCGGAGAGGGTCGGGCACGTTAGGTGGAGCCGGTGGTGCGCGACAACCGGAGGCGGCCCAATCATGGGCGGCGAACCGACGATAGCCTCGGCCCATCTCTCGACGCAGCGAAGATAGAGAGGGCGGCACTGCCGGTGCTCGAGGCCGCCGCTCGGCACCATCTACATCGAGGGGAAAGAGAGGCGAGAAAGCGATAGGGTGATGCGGGGCTAGGGATTGCGGAGGAGGGTGGGGTGTGCGATTTGAATGGATGGTTCTGCCCACCGCTTTCTTATGCGTGGTGGTGGAGACAGCAAGGCCCAGCCATGCAAAGCGAGGCATGGGTCGAGCCGGGCACACGGCGAGGCGCAGAGGAGAGGCGAAGCGATTTTTGCTACTGAGATTCATGGTGTGGGATTGATCGTTCATGTTCTCTTTTCCTTTTTAACGGGAGATGGATGCGATTTTTTCACGAGGGGAGAGATGCGACCACGCACAGATTTCATAATAAATTAATTAGGTCCATAGCGGGAATTCTTTACAATGCGTTAAGATTTACGTGTTAGTTTTCTTAATAAAGAAATGCACTGATGTAGGGATCGATTGATTCGGGTAAGGAAAGATAGATTCGTGATCTTTTGTATGTTAGGAAATTAGTGGTTTGCAAGGAAAGAATGGAGAGAAAAAGAACCAATGCGATCACGTATAGATTCCATAATAAATTAATTAGGTCCATAACGGGATTTGTTTACAATGCGTTAAGATTTACGTGTTAGTTTTCTTAATAAAGAAATGCACTGATGTAGGGCGCGATTGGTTCGGATAAGGAAAGATAGATTCGTGATCTTTTGTATGTTAGGAAATTATTGGTTTGCAAGGAAAGAGTGGAGAGAAAAAGAACCAGTGAAGGTGGGAGGAGGACAAAAATAAACCGTACGAGGCTACCAACTGCTCCATTAGGAGTAGAGATTGTTTGTGAAAATAACATGCGACGGCGACTTAGCGAGCGGATCTCCTTAAAAAAGACATAGCGAGCAGATTCCCTTAAAACTGGTAGGAATGGATACGATTGATGACGTTGATAAATAGTGGTGAATGTTGGCCTAATTTACTATCATCATGCATGGAAACAAATCATCAAGAAAAAGAATACTTCCTATTACTACACTCATAGGAAGCTTCCTAATCTCTGCTACCAAACAGTTTCTGCGCAAACAAGGAAGGAAAGTTATGGACGTGATTCGAAAGGAAACAAACGTTATGAAGATTAATTAATTTAGATTTGATCTTTAGAGATTGATTGTGATTGATTTTTTTACATAAAGACATTACTAAATAATTTGCGTCAATATGGAAAGTTCTGATCCGTTCAGTTTTTTTCGTTGTGTGAGAGGGTGAAGTGAAAATAAACCGATGAAGTGGGGGAGGCTACAAAAAAAATCTACGACGATTAACCTACGAAAAAAACCGGACGAAAAAAAACCTGGAAGCGAGACTACCAACTGCTCCATTAGGAGTAGAGATACTAATTTGTGACTCCCAATAAATTCTCACGTTAATTAGTCATTGGGAGCTGTTTATCTGACGTGGGACCGAATTATTACAGCGTTGATTTAACCGTTAGAGATTTCCACCTTAGCCAAAGGAGGGGAAAAAAATCTATGTTGTGGGACAAAAAATAACCCTCCAGATCTAATTAACCTCCGTGTGCAGAGTCCCAAAAAAACAAACTATGTACGATAGCAATCTGATCTGAACCCCCAAAAAGCAACTATCTAAAAACGATCAATCTGATCGCAACTCCAGGCATCTCCTCTTCCTCGAGGGCATCTCCTCTCCCTTGCCCATCCATCAGCTTCCTTCTCTCTTTCCTACTCAAGAAAAATACATCTCCAAGAGTTTTGTTCCATCTGGTGGCAGTGATTTGATCCAGCGGCAAATCACATCTCCCGACTGATTCTACACACGCTACTTCGGTAGTTATTGTGGACAGCGTCGGCGTGAGCAGCCTCGTCCCAGACGAGATTTTACTCCAGAACCGCATTAAAGTATCGATCTTTCCTTGCTCCCAGTTCTCTCCCCTCCCCATGTCTCCATGCCACGCCGCCCTCGATTTCTATCAAAATTCGAAGTAGGCGCCAGCTACTAACACCGCAAGCAGCACACCCTCCTCCGTCTCTTTTATTTTGCCCCCTTTAATGATGTCTGGGCATGGTTTCCAGCTGCAAAGATTGATCGGTGCATATTTTATGAAGGTGTGTACGTACATGTTCAGTCGAGCAACTATGTACGTGGCATCTCGCCGAGCGAGCTTCTGCTTGATTGCGCCAGGAAAAAAATCAAGCGAGCTTGCTTCGTCACCGTTCACAAGCGGACACTGCAGGACAGCACGAGCATGGTTATATTGCAATTAATTGTGTCGCTCCTGTGCGTGTGTTAGCAGCTAAAAGAAATTGATATGTGTTTTATGAAGGTGTGTATGTGCATGTTCAGTCGAGCGACTATGTACGTGGCATCTCGCTGAGCGAGCTTCTGCATGATTGTGCCAGGAAAAAATCAATCGAGCTTGCTTCGTCACCGTTCACAAGCGGACACTGCAGGACAGCACGAGCATGGTTATATTGCAATCAATTGTGTCACTCCTGTGCGTGTGTTAGCAGCTAAAAGAAATTGATATGTGTTTTTCTTGCAAAAGAAATTGATATGTGATTTTTTTTGCAAAAGAAATTGATATGTGTTACATGTACGCACTGTACGTACTAGCCTATCTAGCAGGCCTAAAACGATCAACCTGTTTGGAGAATCAGGTTGGTATGTGCACATTTGGTTTTTACTATACTGTCTAAATCTGATGATGACCTTCTTAGCTTTTACAGTACTAAACAAGCAGTGCGCAAATACCTGCAGGAGCTAAGTCTTATTTACTGGGACATACAAGATCGCAGTAAACACATCTGCTACCTGGCCGCTGAAGACAAGCAATAGTTCATATGTGGCTGCTGGTGCGGCTAGGATTTATGCCTGGAGAAACAATAGCGACAGCTGTATCGCTTTGTCCAGCCATGGCATCATTCATATTGAATATGTGGTTGACACTAACGGCAGGTACTCGCTCACAATAGATGTATTTGCTATCGGAAATGTTAACGCCCACATGTGTGGGCGTTTGCACATCGCTCACACGCCTTCATCACCACTCATTTTGCCACATATGAATAGATGACATCAGCAGAATTTTTTTTGGTTTTCGGCTTAAAAATGTTGTATCTCCTAAATAAAAAAGCGAACTAAAAATCCGTTTTCACCATTAAATCCGTCTCGACGAGATCTTCAAAACTAGACCCCATGTTGATATGTTTCGATGAAAATTTTTTTTGCCAGAAGTTGCCACGATGTTTACACTGTAGTTGTCATAGGGCTTAAACTAAAGTTGCCATGTGGCAATTTTAGTTTGTAGATCATGGCAATTTTAGTATTTTGATGATGGAAACTCCAGTACTTTGACCATGAAATTATTTTTTGCATGAACCATGACAATTTTATCGTGCATGTATCATGGCAATTTTAGTTTATGGTTCATGGCAAGTCTAGTTTCTTAATTCCCCGTTTTATAAATGCCAAAATTTACTTTTAAATGTAGAAGAAAATAGCTGAAACATATCATGGCAACTTCAGTGTAAACATCATGGCAATTCATATGCAATAGACATGGCAACTTTTAATCCAAAAAAAAAATCATCAAAACATATCAACATGGGATCTAGTTTCGAAGATCTCATCGCGAGGGATTTAATGGTGAAAACGGATTTTCAATCGGATTTTTCGTTTAAGAGATAAAACATTTTAAAAACTAAAAATCCAAAAAGATTTCTGCATGCATGCATGCGATGACGTAGCAATCTGTTTACATTAGAGACGTGTGGTGCGTCTCCCTTCCTGGCACACATGTGGCAGTTAGCGCGACCCTTTGCTATTATTTATGTAGTTGTTTATCAATGAAACCGGTCACATATTATATTCCTGTACAGACGGTGTGTTGGATTGTTATTTTGTTAAAGATGGTAGCACTATCTTAGATTTGTCTCTTCGTTAGTAATTTCTTTTCAAGCTAATCGGTGTAGTTGATTGCTTGACTAAAGCCTTTAAAGGTATGAACTGATGAAAAGTGGAATATGTCTTGAGTAATAAGTTCAAATTATTATTCAGATGATATATTTTGTAGCTGGGCACTTGCTAAATTGTTTACGCTATCTTCCAGTTAAAAATATACGAAAATCATTCATGCAGCCTTGATCTGCTCTGGAACAGTTTCACCGATTCTCTGGTAAGCAACGTGATATTTCCATGTATTGATTTAATCTGTAAAGCTTATGATCACAAATGCTTTGACTGATGATCGATGGAATTGAACTACCTGATTATTGGTCATCCAGACCTTTTTAGGGACCTTCTAGGATTTTGATTTGACATGAAATCAATTTTTTTTTCTCCGTGGTACTGTCATTGCAACCATCGTTGATCTCAAGCTGCATCCTCCACAATAATGAGTTCAAATCTGAGGCTGGCCTGAAGAACGGATCTCTGTTAGCTACGGTACCCTCTGTGGAATATTGTCATGCTAGCCTTAGCCGCAGGAACTAAAAGGTATTCATCACCCGGTTCAGATTGAAATACTCTTTTCTTTTTGTTCAGTCAACTTGGCTTTCCTGTATGGTACAGTTGGTATCTCGATTGAAGTTGGCTGAGCCATTGCATGGCTCTGAAGATTCGTTTGTATTAGACAATAGTTTAGATGCAAAGTATAAGTTCCAAAAGAAAAGTATTATTGCGCCCACTCTGAAACCGTTTCACCATTCTCAGGTAAGCAACGCGATCTTTCCATGTGTTGCTTTAATATGTAATCCCTCCGGTCGGAATTACTTGTCGCAGAAATTGATGTATCTAGAAGTATTTTAGTTCTAGATACATTCATTTTCGAGACAAGTAATTCCGAACGGAGGGAGTAGAAGTTAAGATCTCAAATGCTTTTAGTGATGATCGATGGAATTGAACTACCTGATTATTGGTCGTCCAGACCTTTTTAGGGACCTTCTAGGATTTTGATTTGACATGAAATCTATCTTTTTTTCTCCGTGGTACTGTCATTGCAACCATCGTTGATCTCAAGCTGCATCCTCCACAATAATGAGTTAAAATCTGAAAATGTCCAGAAGAATGGATCTCCGTTAGCGGCAGTACCCTCTTTGGAACATTGTCATGCTAGCTTTAGCCGCAGGAACTAAAATGTATTCCATCACCTGGTTCAGATTGAAATCCTCTTTTTTTCTGTTCAGTCAACTTGGTTTTCCTGTATGGTACAGTTGGGATCTAGATTGAAGTTGGCTGAGCCATTGCATGGCTCTGAAGATTCGTTTTTGTTAGAGTTTCGATGCAAAGTATAAGTTCCCTAAGAAAAGTATTATTGCGCACCATTCCGATCCAGTTTGTATTTTTAACTTATGGGACAGTAGTACTACTGCACATATATAGTACTCCCTCCGTTTCTAAATACTTGTCTTTCTAGGCATTTCAACAAGTGACTACATACGGAGCAAAATGAGTGAATCTACACTCTAAAATATGTCTACATACATCCGTATGTAGTAGTCATTTGAAATGTCTAGAAAGACAAATATTTAGGAACGGAGGGAGTACATGCTAAATTGTGCATGTTATCTTCCAAGTAAAAGGATACCAAATTGTAGAAAAATATAAAATCGCCATACACTAACAGCTTCAGGATTAGTCTTTGAGCTATTGGACACATCTGCTTCTCATTCTACCTAACAACTGATATATTGTATTTTCCCATTGCTGCTAGAAATATTTTGAATAAATTGGTGTTCCTTTTATCACTTAAGAAGTATACTGATCAAGAAATTCACGTGAACAGGAATGGGGTTGAGCCTTTACGTTGTGGTTTAGTTGTAGGTTCATCAAAGGTGGACGTGGTGAAATGAATAAATGTTGCAAAGAAATCACTATATTCTATTTGTAGACATCACTGCTATTTCAAATTATTTAGTACACACTATTATTGATAATTTTTAATTTGGGTCACCATTGGAACTACTAGAAGTAATCAAGGGACTTATTTGAATATAAAGGCCACTGACATTTAATTTTGTTGGCACAACAATTTGATGTCAACAAGGTCCTTCTATGGGTTCATCATGATAACATACACCCATTTTAATATAGTCTAAATTTAATTAATTGGTCCTCCTTGGTCGAAACACTCGCCAACACATTTTATGCATAACTCCAGAAGTACTCTACTACAAATTAAGAACAACCACACAATTCTGCATACTAAGGAGCTCACACGGATAAAACAGAATAGCAATTATTAACTACTGACTATTATAACTCTTTTGTGTGTCTGTCTTGCACCGGCTTACACATCATTTTTAGTGTTCAATTTACTACCAATCAGCCAGTGAATGAAATAATATTATTTCGTTTATTCCCACATGATTGAATGATGAATTATATTATCCTTTCCATTTTTCATGTTCACACTCACTACCTATGATGTCACACACGATTGTTCTTTTCCTTCAAATATGCTTTTGTACTAATGCACTAGTTTTCATGATTTAGCTTTTGCGCTATGGCATGTCCTATTGTACGGCATAATAAACCTATATTTTTTTCCTTCGTCCAAATTGTGACTCTTATATATTTACTAATTCGAGGCTTGGTACCTTCCGCCATGTTAATCCACATTTTCTCAGGTATTAGACACATCATAATTTAATGATTAGGGTTATATGAGCAATGAAGGTTATCCTTAGGAGATTACACCTGACTGTGCTCATATAACTTTACTATAAATATGGAGCCTATTTTATGCCTAACATTCTAAAAAGTGGAAGAGAAAATATATATGATTATTTTCATGACATCTAAGATGTTATGGCAGCGAAACTATGTTTGTTCGCATCATAAAAAAACATGGCATTCTTTTTCAGATTCTCAACTTAGTAAATATATGTTCATAAAGTGTAGTCCCTTCTGAAAAAAAACAAAAAAAACTGTATTTAAAAAAAAGAATACATAGATGTTTTCAAATTCCTAAGGCTAAACTAGGGAAATATTTTACAATTCAAAACAAAAAAATACGAGTACAACAACATCGGTCATGATTTAAAAATTAAATAAAGTACCCATGTTTTGTAAAAACCCAATAATTTTTCTTATAATTGATATTCCATATAAATAAGTTAGGCTTGATATAGAGTTATCCTTTTCACAATTGAAGTCGGCACAAACAAGTAGTGTAACATAATGGGTATATCATACATACAGGAGATTATATGATTAGAATAATTTGAAAAGAATAGATCCTTTTTCCACCATTTAACAAGTATGCGTTGTTGCATGTTATTAGTTGGAATAAATTGAAATTCCCTTAGAATTAGTATTTTCAGTTTCATATCTAACAAATATTGAATGCAAAAAAAATTTACTCCTCCGATCAAAATAAGTGTCGTACTTTTGAACTAAAGTTAGATTAACCTTAGTTCAATACTACGACACTTACTATGGATAGTTGGGAGTAACAGAATTAAAAATCATATAAATCTCTCTAAAATATGGCTAGCCCGTACAGATGCACGGGTTGCCGACTATTTGCTATAATTGTGGAAGACCTGAACAGTATTCCAATGAGTGTACGGCTCCTTACAAAAGGAGAGAAGATTCACCCAACAGAAGAAGTAGACGAGAGGAATCATCTCCAAGAGAAAGGAGGAGTAGAGATGATCGTTATGAACGAAGAACCTCCTGGAGAAGCAAGGATTCGGAAAGGAAGGATAAATCATCAAAGAGCTACACAAAGTGAAGACATCAAGCTCATGTTGGTGAATGGGTATCTGGCTCCGACTCCGACAATCACTCCGAAAGAAGCTATCACTCCGACTCCGAATATACTCAAGATGAAGGTGTTGCCGGTCTAGCACTTGTGTCAACCAACTCCTACGACATATTTGACTCACCAAATGAAGGAATTGGAAGATGCTTCATGGCTAAAGGCCCAAAGGTATCACACCCCGAGTGTGTTGGTTTCAATAGTGATGAAGATGACTTGTTAGGTGATGATGATTTACTTGTTGACAACTCTAGTGATGAATACTATGATGAAACGTCAATTAATCATGCTAATCAAGATAAAATGAATGACAATGATAAGGAGAAGATTGAGCGCCTAACTAAAGAACTAAACACTCTTAAGTTAGCTCATGAAACTATCTTGGAAGATCATCGAGAACTTTTAAAGACTCATGAGAAGCTACGCTTTGAAAAGCTCAACCTTGAGCAAGAGCATGAGTTTTTAAAGGCAATCAATGATGATCTTCGCAAGAAAAGATCTTCTTACATTGCCAAGCGTTTACTCTTATCTACTTACATGCCACAAGTAAAATCTAGCAACAAGAGTAAGAAAGATTCTTCCTCTAGTAGTAACAACAATCATGCTAAATACTAGTTCTCTTGATTCCACTAATGATTCTCTTAGCCAAGTTACGCTTGAGCAAGAAAATAGCTTATTGAAGGGAATTATAGATAAAGGTGTCTACAAGAGCCTTGCCGGAAGTAAGCAATTTGAGGAAATTGTACGCAAGCAAGGAAGGCACCGGAAGAATCAAGGTGTTGGTTTTGAATGGAAGTTCAATGCCAATGGAGTTGAGTGGGAAGAAGATCAATATCCCAAAATTAAGTTTGTTCCTCAACAAGAGAAGTATGATCCTACTTCTTTCCAAGGAACACAAGCTCAAGATGATCTTCCACCACAAGACCACAAGCTAGAAGGCAAGGACAAGCTTCATGAGGAAATTGATGCATTTGAAGAAGCTCCTAAAGCCTTGGTCAAGTGGGTTCCTAAGACTACATCAAGTTCCACGTCATCAAGTACGACTACAACTCCAAGGATTCCCATCAAGATGGTGTGGATCCCTAAGAATAAGAACTAGAGAGTTCTTAAGGGTGACTCCGCCAACATACTTCACTCTTATCATTTTGGCAAGGACAAGTGCAAACAACTTCCATATCTTGCACTAGTTCAAGGAGTCACAAATCCTCTTGTTCGTAGACAAGGGACAAGGTAACCTAATGCATTCATGGACATCATATCATGTGAACATCACTCTATGTCTATGGATATCCTTGTTTGTTCCTTGTGGTACTAACCCGTGTAGGTATTGAAAGTGCAACTCACTCCAAAGGATTGCTCTGAATGATCTACATCAACATTGAGCATCTACATCTTCAACACCTACATGAAGTCATCATCAACAAAACCCAAGGTTAGTTCATCCCTCTTAGGGGGGATATCACATCTAGGGGGCTTCACTCGATCAATTGAGCTAAAGCAACTCTAATGATGTGAACACAACAATGCTTTATGTAAATGTGGCAACCCCACTTGTGCTTAAACGATGAGTATGACCTATGATCAAAGGTTCTCATTTGACTCCTAAGTCAATATACTCATATATAGATGACCTAGTCATCGCCAATTGCTTGATAGATGCTAGAGTGTTTGTGCATGCTTTGTCACATATTTTATTTGTCATTTTATTGTGTGAGCATGTTGGATGCATACTTTACTCATTCGAGAACATCCATTTGTTGTTTCGATTGATTGGTTTTTATTTTGCAAAATGGATGGACAAGAATGCTTAAGAACTCCCTCTATATATCTATGCTCTTCTCGTCTCAAACTCTATTCATGCTACATCACAAAGTTTGATCAAGTCAGATTCAAACCACTCTATGTGAGGAGCACTCGGAGTCCTCGATTCGTCATAGACTTAAACTTCCAAAACCTCTTTGTGCATTTTGGTATGACCGAGAAATCCATTTCGGTCAAACCGATTTCACTAAGTTGATTTAGGTTTTCATCTCGGTGCAACCGATTTGAACACTTCGATCACACCGAGTTGCAGCAACCGCTTGTGATTCTGCAATCTCGGTGCCACCGAGTTGTTCCACTCGGTCACACCGACAGAGTCGGGATATAAATACTCACGGGTGAGACTTTGGAAATTTCTTCAAATTCTCTCAGCCCGCGTGTCCTGCTCTGCCTCCTCGGGTCTCTGGATCGTCTCCTCGCCGCCAACGACCTCCCGCTATTGGATTCTGCTGTTGTCAACGGAATCTGCTCCGCCGTTGCCGCCGTAGCGAACACTCGCCATTCTAGGGCAAGTGTTCGACCTTGTGTTGTCCTTTTCACTCCGATTCCTAGCACAAGGACAATGCCATGTTTCTTGCCACGAATGAGATTAATCTATCCAGCTAAAACTTCCTTAGGTCTAGATTGATTCAAAAATTTAGGGTTAGCTCTCCGTAGAACTCATCTCGGACCGACCGAAATGTAGAAATCGGTCTCACTGATTTGGCTTAGGCCATTGCACATGTGATTTTCGGTCTGACCAAAAACTGCAAATCGGTGTGACCGAGTTCAGGATTCTGCGAAACCCTAGCAATCTCAGTGCCACCAAACTGTGACTCGGTCTGACCGAGTTCACTAGTTTAGGTTCCAAAAGTTGCTTCGGTATCACCGAGTTTACAAATCGGTAGCTCTGAAATGCTTTCTGTAGAGAACTAAAACTAAGTTTTTGACTCAATTTGTTTTGCAAAACCTCTTGTACTTTGTGATGCTCATCTACTCTACCTCATTTACAACCTATTCACAGGGTCTGCTGATAGTTTGCCTGCAAGATGTCTGACCAGAGTGACAGCCAGAACAGATCTGAACAACAAGGGCAGTTGAGTGAGGGCACTAGTCCCTGTAGCAGCTATGATGAGGGCAGCAGGAGCACACCTAGTAACTTTCCCAAGGCAGCCACCAGAACAAGGAAGAAGAGAACCTCAGACTCTGAGGATGAGGACTATGTGGCTGTTGAGGATGAGGCCACTTCAAAGAAGAAAGTGATGAAGAAGGAGTATGGTGCTGCTGCAACAAAGCCAGGCTTGAACAAGAAAGTACCTGCTTGGAGAATCCCAATGTCAAAGCCAAGGAAGGTTGCAACAGGAGAGACAATGAAATTCACTATAGAATCTGGAGATGGTGAAACAGCAGGTGATGGGCAGAAAAAGAAGAGGGAAAGAACCACTACT